>CM076569.1:268476783-268615133 GCA_034641835.2 Pinus albicaulis | reverse complement strand
ATGTACATATGTCATTTCTCCCACAAACTAAAGTGTATAAGTGGTAAATTTTATACCAAGTGTGCTCCCACCATGTAAAGCGCAATTTGGTGAACTTATCATTTTTATAATTGTTTTTCGATTAAATTTAGTTTCAGACATGATCAATTATTGCTTTGAAATTTGTGTTCAACATAATTTGTGTACAGTAAATTACAAATTGATTTTTTGAAATCTATTTTGTGTAAATGTCGAACAATAGATATATATCATGGAGGATGAATGACGAAGATCAGTCGAATCCCATATGAAGGTTCAGGGATCAGGGGATGTTCACGGTATTTAAATATAATCTTAAATCTCCATACATGTGTGTACATATGGAATTGATTTTTTATTAACTTTGTGAGTTAAATTAGTTGTTAATAAGTTTCATATTTTAATTTTTAGGAGGTAAGAGGAGAATGGTTTCTACTCCATCCATGGAGTGTGCCCATGGTTCAACCGGTCGAGGTATGAGTGGTAGCAGGTTGCATGAAGGGGGTGATATTTATTCCCCCGAAGGCCAATCAACGACTGCTGGTTCTCAACAGGGTCATTTTGGGTTTGGTTCTCAGCAGGGTCATTCTGGGTCTAGTTCTCAGCAAGGTCATGTTGGAGAAGATGTTAACCAACAATGTCAAGGTTGCCATCAATTTCAATATTTTTCATTAAATTTGTACAATTTTTTTTACACGTGTTTTTTCTAATATACGAAATTATATATATATTGATGCAGAGGCCGAAAATGTTCAAACTAGTGGTCAAAATAGACGCAGGGAAGCCCGCTACATTCAAGAAGAAGGCTGTCAATCCGACACAACTTATCCGGCCTAGATTACTGATATACCATGGGAAACCAACATGGAAGAATGCACCTTACAAAGGTGTGAAAGACTTCATGCAAAATTGCAAAGAGATCTCGTGGCTTTGTCTCTACCTGCTGAGAGTCGACAAAGCCTTGAAATAGTTACACATTCATTGGGTGAAATGGTAAATGTGTACAAAAATCTTGGGCCAACGATTGATTCATTTGTAGAAATGATGAGAAAGAGAAAAGAAACAGTGATGGGTCCCGATAAATGGGAGGACGTAAAACAAAAAGTTACAAAAGAAGTGGCCAAGTCAATGTTTAATTATAAGGAAGGGCCAAAAAGAAAAATGTTGAAGGTGCAGTATTTCAAGCACCCAGACAAAGCTTGTTATTTTGTATGATAGGCATATTGCGGCCTATGGAAGGCTTCTATGGAACGATGAGGTTCCTGTTTATTTTGCACAAATGTTTTATGCAGAATTTTTTTTGGGTATGAAACCTAACTACAATGACCTTCCTTCAGAATTTTTTGGCCCGGGGAAAGGTCGATTATATGATCGTAAGGGCACTAAGCGAGATGTGGAGTTGCCTTTCCCTGAGCTACCATTGGTGAGTCGACCGTTTCGAGTCAAAACTCTGCGATCAGAGATGGATGCGACTTCTCAAATAATTCGAGAAGCAAGGGATGTTATGATCGACAATGTTCATAGCGGATTGAGTGGAGTTGATCTTTGTTTAAATCGACAAAGAGCATGTGAAAATTCACGTGCCAATTTTGTTTATTGTACATATGAGGAGATTTACAACATGAATGTTGAAGATCTCCGAACATATGCAATAAATTGTCACAATGGTTTGTAAGACCTAATTTTTCATGAGGAAGAGGGCACCGAAACGGTATGTGTTAGTGACCTTAGGGTTTGAAATTATTTTTACATATATATGTGTACAATTTGTAATAAATACATGTGTATGTACATGTATACATTTATTTTTATGTGTAAATTAATCTAAAAAAATGTATGATTATATGTTAAAACACCATTTGCAGTTCTCACACATGATGCGTGACGAAAATTTTAATATCACGTTCGGGACCTCTGGTTCAAACAATGCAGATGGGTCTGACCATCAAGATATGTTCGAAAATGTTAGTGTTTTTTAAGTGACTTTAAAATAAATAATTGTTGCCACACATGTACATGTATGTATATATATAATTTGATAAAATGTTTTAACAGGTACCGATTCCGTCTGATGTTTTTGGGATGGCGGTACCTTCTTCTTCCTTGGCAGATGTACCTTCTACTTCCTTGGGAGATGAGCCACAAGTATGGACAATTTTTCACAAGTTTAAAATTTATGTTTAAAAGTTATATATATATATATATATATATATATTCTACCTCAAAAAGTTCCATTAAAAATTGAGATATATATATATATATATAGAGAGAGAGAGAGAGAGAGATCTATATTTTGAGTTATTTAAAATTTTTTGAATTTAGGTTCCTATAGAAGATTTTTTTAATTCGTGGACTCTAGCGACGGAGATAGGAACATCCACAGCATTTGAACAAGTTGTCTTTAGTTCCTTTTTTTAATATTATTGAAAATAAGTTTATATATGTACACGTGCATTTTCATTTGAAAGTTTTTAATATATATATATATATATATATATATATATATAACTGTACATGTATATTGTACAGTTTACCGCTGCAGATGTTCCTATGGGGGCAGAACTTGTTCATCAAATGGAGAGGGAACCTCATGAGGTATTGCATGATTTTTTTGTTATATTTTGTTTTTTACATGAAGTTCTAGATATATATATTCTCATTCATTTTTAAAACATAAAATTTTAATGTTCAAGTACATGTGCATTGTGTATGTAGGTTTCCCATTCACATGATAGGGCGCGAACTGAGACCCTAGTAGGGAAGACGCTAGATCCGTCTCCATTTGATGGACATGATTTATAGTAGATTTGATTTCAAAATTTAGATGGTCTTAAAATTTGTTAAACTTGATATAGTTTGATACTTGTGAGATTTAAAATTTTTGGACATATTTTATTACATTGTTAATATAATTTGTTTTATTTAATTTTTGGATGGTTTTAGTACTTTTGGCATGTGAATGTGAAGTAATGTTGTCATCTATAAATTAATGTTGTCATCTGAACTACATTTGGCATGTTATGTAATGACATGTGTTATAATTTGTTTTGTTTTTAAAATTTAAGTTTTGGATGATTGGAGTACATTTGGCATGTGAAGTAATGTTGTGATCTATATTCTTTTGTTAAATTAAAAGTTAAAAGTTTTGGATGGTTTCAATCTACATTTGGCATGTGATATTTAATGTTAAATGTTTTTGTTGGATAGTTGAATTATAATTGGCATGGCAGGTGAAGTTTTTAAAACTCAAGTTTTAGATGGTTTCAATCTACATTTTGCATGTGATATTTAATGAACTTTAAATGTTTAATGTTTTAATGTTGCACAATATATAATCAAAAGGTTTTTAAAACTTAAAGTTTTGGATGGTTTCAATCTACATTTGGCAGACGTGGTATATAATGTTAAATGTTTCTATTGGATCTAGTTGAACTATAATTGGCATGGCATGTGAAGTAAAGATCTATATATAATTTAAAGTTTTTTAAACTCAAGTTTTGAACGGTTTCAATTTACATTTCGCATGTGATGTTTAATGTTTTAATGTTGCATGATACATTATCAAAAGTTTTTTAAATTTTAAATTTTTGGATGGTTTCAATCTACATTTGGCACATGTGGTATATAATGTTAAATGTTTCTATTGGATAGTTGTTCACTATAATTGGCATGGCATGTCAAGTAATGTTGCACAAATCCCTTTTGGATGGTTGAAGTACATTTGGGATTTTAAGATTGCTTTTGATCTCTCCATGTAGTTTTGTTTGAATGAAAAAATTTCCAATAGGAAGAACATAGCTTTTCAATGCAACTAACCATGTATCAATTGAGCTCTAATTGAAAAAAGATTTTAAAGAAGTAGATATATGTACAAATTATCCCTTTAATTTTGATTGGAAATATAAGTCTAGTACATATATATGTTTGTTGAATTTGGGTCAATGTCGTTAATGCACTCAAATAGGTAGCCTTGTCGATTTATTTACATTGTTGAAACTTTTTACCCAAAAATCCAACTAGTTTTTCATCAATGCACATAGAAAAACTACTTGGAACAATTAATTGTGCATTCTAGAACATATCTATCCAAGACAAGTAACATTTTTCATCAATGCACATTGAACATATCCGACCATTGGACAAGTAGATTTTGTACTATATTTTCAATCAGGATTAGAGATGTGGGTCAATCCCACCAAAAGTCGGAGAAGTGCTCCGAGTCTCTTGTCTGAAAGGAATTTTCGTACAAAACTATGCTGCAGATGATTTATTTACATTGTGTCCATACTAGTTGTTCATCAATGCACATAGAAAAACTAGTTCCAATTAATTGCATACTAGAACATATATATTGAGTACGTAAATAATTTTTCATCTATGCACATAGTAAAACTAGAACAATTAATTTCATTCTAGAACACACACACACACACACACACACATATATATATAACATTTTTCATCAATGCACATGTATAGAAAAACTACTTTCAGTTGATACTAGAGCACGTGCTTGTACCCAAAAAAATTGTACATGTGCAAACACTTGCACAAATAACATAAGCAACTCAATTTTTAGTTGAGTATTGGAAGTTCTAAAACATATTTAATCCAAAGATAATAAATTGTTGGACAATTCACTCAAAAAAATTCTAATGGAATTCCATCCTCAATAATCCGTTCATGATCGGATTTTGACATTTTCCATCTCTTAATTTTCGATTTTTTCTTTGATTGAACTTCTATCAACTTTATGCATGCTGCACACACCAAGTGACTATTTTGACAACTTATGGAATCATGTTCATAGTCTTCAAAGTAAAAAAAGTCTCCACTTTGATGAGTTTGTCTGAAAAAATAACCTTTCAGTATAATAGACCCTCTGTCATACTGAAATCCGTGATCATTATAGTTTTGTAATAATTTCATTTTTCGTTCAGTGAAATGCATCAAATAATACTTCACATTTTCATCGTTGTTAATAGGTGCAATTACAACAAAAAAATCTCCTGCACAATAAAATAAATTTAACAAAATTATGCATATTTAAATTTATTTCTAGATCTTTAAGTCATTAGAAAGTAATTCAAATGTTACATTCTCTAACAAGATCAGAAACTCGATCACCATCGGATGATATTGTAGTTTCCTCTAATTGCATTTCTTCAAACATTGCAACAAACATTTTTCCCTTTGTATTTAGCTCTGTATGTTTCCAATCGTTCACATACATTTTGTTTTCACAAACGTCATTGGATTTTGGGTTGTCTATGCAAACATCACAAAAACAAGAATATTTTCTTTTATCCAATGCAAACAGATTTTTGGACGATTTTGTTTGAATTGAATGCAATTTTCGAGTCCCTTTTATTGTTTCAACATCATTTCCAATTGATCTATCTATGTCTTCAATTCCAATATGCCAGAAAAATCTTTATATGGAAAATTAGAAGAAGAATTTGTAAATATGATATCAAAATACAATCAAAGATAATCATTGCATGATAAATGTACAATGTTTAAAATCAGATTTCCAATATAAATTAAATTGAATGTACCTTCACAATTCTCTTGATGGGTTTCTCTCATGGCTTAGAGCAGCGATGCACCATTGAACAACTTCTTTAGCATTCACAAGTCGGCTTGTAGAGTGGTTCATTTGATACTTCGAAGTACTCGTTTTATGCATGCTCCTGCACCGTCATGTTCTCCTTTTCCATGGCCAGTCTCAAATAAATTCCAACGATGTTTAATGCAGGTTTTCTTATGAAGACAACACAACCAAAATAATGATCGTGCAGATTTGAATTGACCTGCGCATCCGTCTGACCATATCCAATGTTCATTGAATGTTATTCCACGATTTTTCAATGAATCATAAATTTTTTCAAAACAATGTTGTACAAAACATGTATCATGTGTACGATCGTCACTGATATAAAAATGATATTCTTTAATGATATGTCGATTTTCACTCGTGCTTTCTATATGATCGACATTTTGTTCAACATGTCTATATAGAATATGGATGAGCATGGAGACTTGGTCAGAATGATAGTATTCACTCTGAATTTCTTTTTGTGGAACAAATGTGTAGTTTTCTGCAAAATCAATCACTAAAAAAATGGTCCCTGGTGGAAAAACTTCACGAGATTTTTTGAATTGCAAGTCTTTCCATCGAGCTCTATGGGAATGCTTGGTGTATTTGTAAATTTCTGCCTCAAAATTTCTCAAAAAGTCTATCAGAAAAATTTCGTCTTCTTGTAATTCGATTCTTTTAACACTATCTGCACCTTGAATCGATGTACCGATATATTCATATCTCTTCCATTTCACTTTCATGTTGGACAATGATTGATCATTTATATCAATACGATATTTTTTTGAAATTTAGTCAAATTTCCACAATCATCGCATTTTTTACCACCAACACATTTCTTTTTGTAAAATAGTTCATCGCTTTCTCTTTCACATAGAATTTGAGATATGAAATCACGGATAGTGGAAGGAGGAGGTGAATCCTTCCATAATGTTCTACCGAAATCAAGGAATGTGTCATAATATGACTCAAATTCCACATGATAACGGCAATAACAAGTGTCGCGTACGGTGATAGGTTTTACATACGATGGTTTTTGTTGAACAAAAGCATTGAGTGAAACATGAATTTGACGATTCTCTTCTTTGAACTTGTTGAATAACTCTATCTGAGTGGTTTCCAAGAGATTTTTTTCATGTTCTTCGTACTGATTTCATGCTATTCTTCTTCGCATCACATGCCTTGCAGTTGGTGAAACACGCGAATTGTTCTTCCAATATTCATATATTATTTTTTTAACATTTTCTCCAAGTATATCTTTGTATGGTTGCCTACAAATAGCTCTCCAACAAGCGAGTTCATCATTTACATCTATTTGCAACCGAAATTTCCGATGTTTGTGCAAAGTTTTTTCGCGAGGTTCCCAGTGCTCATGCCATAGATGTTACCAAATGATTCTCTTAAGTACTTGAGGAAACCATTGCCATCTATATTCCTCTACGTACAATTGAAACATCTTTCTCTCTAGATCTCTTAATTGACTTTATAGCACTACTCATATTTTTTATCACCTCTTCCTTCATTTTTTTATCTTTGGTTGATTTTCGAATACCCAATAGTGACGTAGATTCTTTTAATTTCCTTAATGATAGGAGACCTTTCAACATTTGAGCTTGAACTGTCACCCGCTCATTTAAGAAATACTTTTCAAAAATGTAGTTAACACGATATTGTATAACATGGTCAGGTTTTTTATCTCCATATGTGTGAGTGTCAACATTTTATAACATCTCATTATCGATAGTGATTTCATCTGTACATATTCGAAAAAATAGTACATATTCAATAAATAACTAAATTAATAAATATATCTAGAATTTCAAATATGTTTCAAATTAGTTCATCAAATAAAAATTAAGCTTCACATTTTACATTAGGAAAATTTTAAATATATCAATAGATCATAATATTTACATTTACATACCTGCTTCAATTTCTGCTTGAGGTTGATTTTCTTCTTGAAATTTTGAGGAATATAAACAAAATATTTTTCAAACTAGTTCATCAAATAAAAATTAAGCTTTACATTTTACATTAGGAAAATTTTAAATATATCAATAGATCATAATATTTACATTTACATACCTGCTTCAATTTCTGCTTGAGGTTGATTTTCTTCTTCAATATTTTGAGGAATATCTTTGTCTGTTTACATTAAACAAAATATTTTTCAAATTATTTCATCAAATAAAAATTAAGCTTCACATTTTACATTAGGAAAATTTTAAATATATCAATAGATCATAATATTTACATTTACATACATGCTTCAATTTCTGCTTGAGGTTGATTTTATTCTTCAATATTTTGAGGAATATCTCTGTCTGTTTACATTAAACAAAATATTTTTCAAATTGGTTCATCAAATAAAAATTAAGCTTCACATTTTACATTAGGAAAATTTTAAATATATCAATAGATCATAATATTCACATTTACATACCTGCTTCAATTTCTGCTTGAGGTTAATTTTCCTCTTCAATATTTGAGAGGGCTTCTGAATTTCTTTTGCGAGATTGTCTCGTCTCTTCTCTACGTTCCTCAGGGTCTATTTTTCTATCATATTTCTCGCACATGTTCTTCGATTTCCCATGATAATAGGGTATGACGTTCAAAAAATTTCCTTCAAAAAATTAGACAATAACTCAATTACAAAAAATATCACAAAATATTTAATTTAAAAAAAATCAGTTAAATTTTTTTGCAAAAAATACTTACTCCAATCCAAAACACTTACTTAAAAAATTTCTAGAGAAATATGTCTTATAAAAATGAAACGAAGCTCAAAAGATTTACTTCAACTCAAAACACGTACATACCTCCAAGAAATGTCTTTTGAATGTACATCCAAGAAATATTTTAAAGTTCAAAACAATTTTTGCCAAAATCAGGCCACCTCCAAGAAATGTCTTCCAAAAAAATTCTTTAAACCCAAAAAAATTCTTTGTAAAATCAGTTTGCTTCCAAGAAATGCTCTTAAATCCAAACTTTGAAGAAAAGTTTTTGAAGCCAAACTAAGATCTTTTTATAATGAGATGAAACATTGGGAAGAAAAATATTAGTTGTAGATTAGATATGGTATAACTAGGAGAAGTAGAAACAAGGAGACCTATTCTTATTCTACAGTAAGGTAACATTCTTATTCTTCATAGCTATAGCTATTGGGAAACAATATATATAAAGGGCCAGGCCAAGCTAAAGTTAAGTAAAGTGTAGTGAATTTCTAATTGGGTCGCAAAGTAGTAGTAGTAGAGGGTCTGTGCATGTAGACATAGATACTTGCGTAGGCTGTATTCTTGTTGATTCTTGTCTTGTCTGCTATTTTAATGAATTCTCTGAGTGTGTTGCCAATCTCTTTCAGGGTTTGATCATCCCAATAGTCATGATGTAAGGAGTAGAGATGGATCCACACCGGAGCCTAGCTGAAGTCTTCCTTGTCGGGATTGAAGCAATCGACCCAATTTAAGAGAAATAGGCCTGCCAAATTGAAGAATATGGGCTGCCTTCCATGATTTTGTTCTTGTCTTCGATGTGTGTAAATATAATTTTGAAGAAACCCTTTGAGCCAAGATGTAGGTCAATATGTCCTTTGGGTTTCCATTTGGCGATGATCCAGTCAAGGAGGGCCTCTTCAGTCGGCCAAAATCCCATAAACATGTTGACCACAACAAGATCCTTCATGTGGTCAATTTTTGCATTGGTTCAGTTTGTTGGAAGATCGATCTTTAGGAGTTCTAATATTTTGGGAATGCAGGTGGAGGAGGTAACTATTGCTACAGATGCATCACCTTTAGGATAGGTGTTCATCGCGGGGGGCATCCCTGTAGGACTAGAGAGCAGGGAAAAGTTGTTCTGACCAACGATGTCATACTCGTCGCCAAACCATTGAATAGGAGGCCAGAGGAGGGGGGATCCACAGTCCCCCCACTTTGATTCGCCATAGAGTGGCCTTGTCGAGCACGAGTAGGTGGTCAAGGTGGAACTAGTCACGATGGAGATCACCATTTTTTTTTTTTAATATTAACTTTACAATAATTTTTATTATTATTTACTAATTAAGAAAATAAATTATTTTAGATTTGAAGGAAAATGGGATAGAATTTTTTATGATCTCTAATAGATTAAACCTTCTAAATATAAATAAAGTGAGATCAAATTTTTTATTATTCAATAATTAAGAAAATATATATTTTTAAATTTAAATTTAAAAGTGAGCTAAATATTTTTATTATGTAATAACTAAAAAAATATATTATTCTATATTTAAACCAAAATGAGATAGAATTTTTTATTATATAATAACTGAGATAATAGATTGATTCCTCTAAATATAAATCAAAGTGAGACAAAAAAAATAAAAAATAAACATTAAGTTTGTGTCAATTTAAATGTGTGATAAATATTTTTATTATTTAATAAGAAGAAAAATGATTTTTCTAGATTTAAATTTTAAGGAAAATGAGATAGAATATTTTATCATATAGAAAATAAATTGATTTCTTTGAATATAAAAAGAAAGTGAGATATATTTTTTTATTATTTAAGAATTGAGATAATATATTCTCTTAAATTCAAATTTAAAAATTTAAATGAATATGAGATTTTTGTTGTTTATTAATGTGTTTTTTATATAATAATTGTTTCTTTAAATAAATATTCCTATAGTTTTACAATATTATTATATGGTATTTATTATTTATATATAATTGTGGAATTAAAAAAAATGGTTTGGAAAATTATGAAAAATATTATTAGTCTCATTGGCTAAAATCCTCTTAGCCTCAAGGGTCCAAAAAAAATAAAAATTCATTAGTGCAAAAATCTAACAGGTGAAATTTTATGAACAACAACTAGAAAATTAAGTTACACCAACAACATAATACATTAGAAAATTGGTGCAAATAAAACAAAGAATAATACATAAAAAAGACATGGAATGACATATGGATAGAAACACTAACATCTGCAAATAAAAGGAAACTATTGCTACAAATAAAGACACTGGAATTTGGATACCTCATTTCATTAACAAAGCAAGAATTTACCTAACATGTATCCCTCCCTACCATGGTGGTAGGGAGGTTGCATTATTTTCCAATATTTTCTTCTAAAGTCAAACCCCACACACCACTCAACCCCTCCAATCCCAACACCCTCTCTCCAAAACCCCTAATGCCCCTTAAGGAAACCAACCTAATATCACAACCTAGCAACATGGCGGACAACCCAAGAAAAAAAGGCTCTTCGTACAAATAAATTGTGTTCCTATTGCGATGTATTTGGAAATTATACTCATGAGTATCCCTTTTACCTCAGATTAACCAAGCATGGGAAGCTCAAGCAGATACTTCTAGAGGACCTCATCTCATTGATCCACCTCCTTCTCCCCCTGCTTCATCACAACCGACTGTTATTACCAATCCTTTTCCTCATCAAGGGTACATAGCTTCCCAATATGCACAGGGTAATGCAACACCCCAACCTTCATAATTTGGACACAATGATTACCAGATCCACATGTTGAATTCCAGTGAAGTCAACATTGAATAAGTCAACCTCCAGACTTGGTAGTTCCAATATGAAAATCCTTCTGCGAAGTTAGTGACTAATTCCCAACCTCAACTTTCCACAAAGTCTTTGTCGTCATCAAACAGAACCTTATAGATCCCTCCCCCTAAGGTAGACGTTGTCCCTAAGATCTTGTTGGGTTGTTTACTAGGTAAACTAACACAAGTATTTTATTATCAATACGGGCTTGTAGAACTTAGAAGCATCTCCAAGATATATGGGTTTCATCTATAGTCAAGTTTAGCAGATGAATTATTAATAATAAAGAAAATTCATATTACAAATATATATCTTAACTAAATAATTTCTAATTCAATTATGTAATAATGAGTAGAAGAAGATCCTAACTTAGGAGAAGTTTTTTGTCCTTCTCTTACAATACTACTTCGTGAATCAGAAATTTAAAACCACTAATGAAAAATATATTAAAGATGCATGAAAGAATAAATGAAGAGGCTCCTAACTAAGGAGATCCTGGCTTTCCTTTATTATAGATTCATTCATCATTAATTCCATTGTTAGAAAACAAGAACTTCAGAAAATCACTTAAGAGCAGGAAAGATGAATTCTAGTTTCTAGTCTCTGATCAGATAGAAGAAGTATTTAACTTAAATATTGGTTTGAATCTTTGTATGCAGAATAGATATAAGATTAATATTCATTAGAAATCATAACATATCATCATAAATATAATTAACTGATTAAGAATGAAATAAAACTAGTTCACGAAATTGCAACTAGATTAGCCAAAAAATGCACTTAGCTTGGTGTGGGGGGCTTCCACCCTTGCCTCGCACACTGTGAGTACTTTAAGCTACTGAAACTCAGTCAATCATTCACCATATAGAACAACAAAAAATAAAATAGAACATGTCTTTCAATTAGCTCCCAAAGTTACAGAAATATCAAAGTTAAGTTATACAAATTCTACACATGAATGCCTTTAATGTCTTAGGCTTAAATATACAAGATATAAAACAAAATCATATAAAATATCTCCTATAGCCATGGCTATCCTTATCCTATCTATTCAGGTCAAGCTCAGCCATCTCATCTCTCAAAATCTGGAAAATCCCATAAAATGCTAAATTTGACCTATTTCTTAGGGATTTCCATAAAAACAGGTCATGTTTGACCGCCTTTGACCGCTTCTGTTTAAGCTCGGTTTGACTGAACCAATAGGTGTACATCCAATCTCAGTTCCCAATATTTCTATAAATTTACACAACTCGAGCCCCAGTTTACTGAAAATATGACATCCATGAAGCCATTACGGGAATTTTTGGTCTGGTCCAAAAATGCACTTAAAATTCATTTTTTATAAAAACTTCTAAAAATTCCAAAACTCAATTTATATACATGGATATGCATTAATTGGAAAAAATAGAGTTAATATTATTGTATATATATGTATATCATGGTAATAAAGTGTCTTTTCTTAAACAAAATTGGATAAAAAACGAGGGCGAACATCTCCCCTTTGCTGATGTACAAGCATGTCCTCATGCTTGCTTCTTCCTTTTATACCTCCTGATTTGTGATGCTTATATTGTACCTGATCTAGATGCTTCCTGTTGTGCTTCTTGCAAAATATAATCTATACCTTTATACTGTTCCTCTTTGTAGATCGAAGCCTTCACTTTTTGTTTTTCATACTTGATCTTCCATTAGATTTTCTCTTTGAGCCATCTAAATGCTTGCATGGAAAGAATATTGTTCTTTGTTTTCAATTTCCCACTTCCTCATTCAGTTTCTCATTCTCCTTGATCAAATTTTCATTTTTTTTCTTGTATGTACTATTTTCTCTCTTCAAATGCCTCTCCAATATCCTGCTTACCTCCAAACTATCAGTCAATTCTTTGATTTTGCTAATTTTATTCTTCTTTGGTGTCTTTGAAAAATGAAGTGGCTTCAATCTCATCATTATAAAAGTATGAGTCTCTTTCTAATGTGTTTTCATATACCTCCTTCTGCAATCTTTCAAGAATTTCATTAACTTGTTTTGTTATGGGAGATGTCTCAACAATTTGCACCTTTGGTTCTTTTTCCTTATTGCTTATGCCTGTTTGACTCTTTCTTCTTTGTCTCCTAGGAATGGATAGGAAGAATGCCTCTCTTTCAATCATTATTGTATCTTTTTTCTTTTTGGAAATTGTTCTTGGATAAAGGGGTGAATTCATTATGCTTTTTGTTTCCCGAATTGGTTTGAAATTTATTCTATGGTTTTTTCTAAAAACTGTTGTTGATTTAGGAACTCTCTCCATGTCACACCCTTGGTTCTCAACTGATACTCAACAAGAATTTTAATGAGTCCTTGATGGTGGATTTGTGCCTCTTTGGGTTTGGTTTCACTCTTCACATTTTCTATCATCCTGATAAAATTCTTATAGAAAAAGTATGGCAAATTGATTTTCATATCTCCCTTGATGTGATGAAGAAATCTAATATGATATAGGTGAACTATACTGTGCCTACTGTCATATGAGAAGAATTTTTGAATGATCAACACTAACTCTACCCAAGGTTCATTAAACCATTATCTTGGAATCTCCCTGGTTTTTTCAAATGATCCCTTTCTATTTTTCTCTAGAAAGAAGGTCCATCCCTTATCTTTAAAATTCAAACCCTTGTGATACTGTTTTCCTAATAATGGAAAATCTAAGGCTTGAGAAATTGACTCTGGATTTAATGGGATGGCTAAGTTTCCCACCATAGTTTTCTCCTGTTTGTAATTATTTATGAATTCCCTTGTAACGTTCTTATTTTTCCCATTAAACTTCTGAAGGAAACCTATTAGATCGGCTTGGTAAAGTTTTTCTATTGTGTCTTTCTCCAAATGTTCGATGTGGAAGTCTTTTGGTTCTATCATTGTTGCCATGTTTTCTGAAAACCAATTTATGTATTCTTCCACTGTCATCATTCTCATTTTCAAAAATAAAAATTCATGCACTATATGTTTGTTGACATATTCATTATGGTGGTAAGGCTTACCTCTTTTTGATGCCCTTGAAAAAGAAGTGAAACCAATCCCCTTCAATATCTGTTCTCTTGAAAAAAATGAGCTCACTGCTTCTACAAACACAAAATTTTGATGTAGAAAGATTATAAAAACATAACAAACATGTTTTTATTAATATATTCTTCTTATCCTATCCTATGTTTCATTTTTTTAACTCCTCTGTCTCTGATGTAGAATTCTCTGTCTTTTGTTGACTGTGTAAAAAAATTTAAAAAATTTATGCCACGGTGTCTTTTTGTTCTTCAAATTCACAAAAAATTCCTCCACTCTTAAGACAAAAATCATCATGCATTCAATCTGAAATGTCCTAAGCTCACCATGTGCAAGAAAATTTCAAAGAATGGCTCACTGTATCTATGTTCATAAAAAATCTCTTGAAAAATGGGTTCATTGTGTTTTCAAAATTCATAAAACATTGCTCTCTGTATACAAAAACATTTTGACCATGTTTTTATTGCTTCTTAACCCATAATTCAATCTTCGTCTTTGCCAAAACTCATCAAAAATTTCTTCTTTGTTTCAAAATTTCTCACCGTGTATATAAATGAAATGAATTTTCTCATACAAGCCATTCATAAATGAAAAAATGATGCCAATGTGCATTAAAAACAACACTCTGTTCTCTGTATGTATCTAAATCAAAATCAAAAAATGTGTTTTCACTTGCAACCTCACATGAAGAAATTGTGAATTTACCTGATTTTTATTTTTGAAAACCAATTAATTTACCCAAACATAGTCATGGTGGAAAAGGCTTCAACCTCATGGCTTCCTCACATATTTTATCATTATTAAAATAATATAATATTACAATTAAATAGATGAGGAGACCGTGTCTCAATATAGTGCGTTCTATCTTGGACACTTTGGTTGAGACAATTTCACAACAATTCACACACCAATCTAGGAGCTACCTAAACTAACTCCTAACTTAGAGGAATAACCCAATCTAGAGATTTAGGCATAAATTCCTAACTTTTAATATTTTATTTATTTAAATTATTTTGGATTTATAATTGTTTTATGAGAGAGGCTAACAGATATAATGTGAGTTCTTGTGTTTATACAACGCCATTTCAATAAGAGATATCCCTCAATATTTCCAAGGATTTGTTTATTAAATCAGTGATAAATATGTGTTTAAAGGTGGCAAAGTTTATGTGAAAGGTGGCAGTGACAAGTTGTGTGGAAATGAAAATTTTAAACAGTGGTGGAAGCACTCATTTATAGTTTCAACTTGTGTTCACGAAAAATATTGAGATTTGTTTATCTGAATATCCATTGCATTTAATGAGAAAAATCCAAGTTTTTTCATGCTCCACAGGATCTGTGCACTTTGACAATGTGTTTGATTAACACGACTGCCAGATCTCTTGGTTCAAATCTCAGTCAAGTCCACTCCTCTTCTTATCTCTCTGTTTTTGTGTTGATATATCTTTTGCTCGTTTCTATGTGCTTGATTTCCTCTGTTCTTTCACAACCTTCCTACGTCTTCCTCCATAAATTAATTCTTCACAGTGTATTTCGAGTGCGTGATGATGGTTTGCATGGAATTCAACTCCCTCACTAAGCCTGCAATGGCTATGATGGTGAAGAAAACACGGTTTTTCAGAGGTCTGTAGTTTGAAAATGGTGGAGACTCTTACCAATTACACAGGGTTTGAATTAGTGAGTTTAAAAAAAAAAATTATTGTTCTTTATTTGCTTACCTCTGGCTGTGATGCCTTCATGGCTTAACCTTTATGACCTTCTTTGTGTACTTGCTCCACAGTGTATTCCTCCATCATCCACGTTCTCAGATTTATTTATTACACAACCCATCTCTCATTCATGACATGTGCTAACCATCCACATTCTCATTCATCTCTCCCATCAAAATGCATTATACCCATCGAAAATATATCATTTATTTCCATACCCACACATCATATTTCCATTCGTTCATCACACCATTTTAACTTAGGTTAGCTCATTGCATTCGCACTTTGGTTTTATCATAATTTCATTTTCCGCCCATATACCTTAGCTTTAATCATATGTTCTACAAAAAAAATGTTAAATAATCAAATAATTTTTAACATTTTTTATTCAATATTTATTTATTTATATTCTAAAAGCTAAAACAAACTAAAATATTCATATCGTTGATGAATATAATTAAATATTATTACATAGTGCTAATGAAAATTAACTTCTATCACTTCATAATTCTATTATATCAATGTAACATAACTTGTAATATCTCAACATCAATAATTAGATCTACCATGTATATTTTCTCAAGGGAGATGAGACATCACATTTACCATTTTGAAACATCACAATTATTCTTAAAATCTCACCCTCCCACCCATATCTAACAAATTGTGAAACAAAACAAAATTTTAATTCCATTTTATGTTTAATTATACAATAAATTTATTAAAATTTGTTATTTATCGAAAATTTATTATTTATATAAAAAATAAAAAATACAAATTTATTTTATTAATTATAATTAATTTAAAATAAAAAACTTCATTACTACTTTCTTATCCATTAAGGATTACAATAACACAAAAATGGCATTAACAACCCAATACACTACATTGTAAAAATAAGAGTGATAGAGCCATGCACTAAAACAAAGATCACGGCGGAGGTTCCACCCTGAAGTTAAAATGAACCTATCCATTGATAAAACTATAATCTCATGGTAATTGAAAAATATTGATTTATAATTCATTTATTCTAAAAAATTATATATTTAATAATAATAATGGTTTTTTAATGGGAAATTATTAGTTAAATTTTTAACAATTAAGATGATAAATTTAACATAATAAAAATGTAATCATAAAACAAAACAAAACAAATATTACAACATTTAAGAAATAAATAAAAAACTAATAAAATCATTTGACATCCATGTTATTTATATAAAATCATTGAACTATAATCCTCACCCACCCACTGTGATCATGATCATGCACAATTGTTGGCTGGCATATAGTTGGATTTTGTGTTTGCAGCTTCATCCTGTGAACTCTGTGTAATTTGTATTCCGGCTCTTAGTTATTTTGTGATCTCTCGTATTCCATGAAAAATTGAGAACAACGAGAGTCCCACCAAAATATGATAATATCGTTTTTCTTCAAGTTTTTCCTGGCCATGTAATCAATCCAACCTGTGCTAAAGATGAAGGATCCAGTTTTGCGTTGGCATTTGAACAATAGCTTAATAAACAGATTGTCAGTGCCTCCATTGTAACAAATATTGGCATTGATTACAGAAAGCATCTATCCCGGCGATGATTCTTCAATTAATTCTTGTCGTTGCATTTCATTAAAGAATGGCCACATACATCTCATCACAAAAGCCATGGGAATAATGAGTTTACTTTGTTGTCTCCTCGCATCAGTGGCTGTCAAGATTTTTGAGAAATAAGTGCATTCATCGCTTATCAACCTCAAAGTATAAGCTGTTGCTCGATCACATGTGGTGGAATCCATGGATTAATGGATTGATTTATGCTCAAACTAAAATTTCTCCTCTCCTCTCCTCTCCTCTCTTGGCCAATAGGAGAAATAAATAATGAGTCGAGAATGTGGGTTATGGAGCAGACTAAATACCCACCTTGGAATCTTGGCAAACAAATTCTATCTGCAATTAAACACGCATGATGCTTTATCTTTTCTCGCCACTCCAAGGGTTAGGGTTATCCTAATATCGTGGAGGCAGATAAAACACATGTGAAACAGATGGAAGGATGGTTACGTTGATAATATTTATAAGTATATGTGAGGCTTACGTTGTTCTGTATTTAAAAAATAGTTTATTAAATAAAAGAATATGAAATATAAGTAATACTTTATTAGTTAAAAGAAGATGAAAGATAAGCAAGTTACACTTAGTTAAAATAATTTTCACTTATTTTAGATAAAGTTATGTTATATTATAAGAAAATTCCACAAATACATTCAGGAGGAAATGGATTTCCTTAACATCTCCTCACTTGGTACGACATATCGGTATGCTGCCAAGATTGAGCATAAATTCAAATAGAATAAGTGGGACTTTGGATATGTGAATCAAAAGCAAGGGAAAGGTGCCCCCAAACTGCAGAACAAAGGACAAAGCCAAGGAATGTCAGCCCAAGAAAACCTACTAAATCCGCAAGCAAAGAACAACATTGTGAAGCCAAAGGACACGAGAAAGTGGTGTGAGTTCCATAAGATCTCCACTCACAACACAAGTGAGTGTCGAGCCAAGTAGTCGTTGGTGGCCAAGATGAGGGCTTTTGAATTAGATGCATGCTCCAAATCTGAATCCGAACCCGACAAGGGGAATGAAAAAGGGAAGTAGATTATTGATGTGGATACCAACGCCACCGTTGCCACTATGAAGAACTAGAAGAGGGACTAGAATATCCAGAGGAGGAGGAGCGTCTCTTCCACCCCCAGATGTGGGTAAAGGGTTCCCTGCTACAGTTCATTTTTGATAGTGGGAGCCAAAATAACCTCATTTTAGCAGAGGTCGTGAAGTGGTTGTGATTTTCGACCACAACACACCCACAACCGTACACCATCGGGTGGCTTCACCAAGGATGGGATCTTCGCGTCAGTCAACAGTGCCGCCTTCCATACCACATCAAGTCGTTCATGGATGGGGTATTATGTGACATTTCTCTTGTTGATGTTTGCGATGTATTATTAGGCCAACCATACTTGTGGAAGTGACATGATGTGTATGAGTCTCGACCTCGTGTTGTTATTGTTACTTTGGGAAATAAATTGTAAAGGATACCAGAGGTACCATTGCATGCTACTATCTCTTTGGTTACTGTAAAACAATGCAGTAAGCTCATTTCCAAAACCAGAATTTTTTTTTTCCTAATGATCCTCTCCCAGGGCAAGAAGAAGACGGTGGCCATGACCTCTAGACAGGGGTCCTCTACACGGAAACAACAAATGGACAAGGTCGTGGAGGAGTATGAGGAAATTTTCACCTCACCCACAGGGGTGCCTCTGCACATTTAGGTCAAGCACCCCATTGATCTGACCCCAAGTGCACTGCTGCCCAATGGATCGATCTATCAGCGCTCTGTTCTGGAGAACGATGAAATCAAGAGGCATATTCAGGAAATGTTGCAGAAAGGTATCATCCGGCTGAGTTCATCGCTCTGTGGGAGCCCGATCATGTTGGTACAGAATAAGGATGGGACATGGAGACTATGTATTTATTATCGGGTGCTGAAAAATATCATTGTCCAGAATAGGTACTCGATCCCATGGATTGATGACCTTTTAGACCAAATAAAAGGGGCGTAATATTTCAGCAAGATCGACTTGAAGTCCGGGTATCACTAGGTACCAATCGAACCCTATCATGTGTGGAAGACTACCTTCAAAGCGAAGGAGGGCCTTTTCGAATGGTTGGTCATGCCTATCGGGTTGACGGACGACATTTTGCAGCCATTAACCAACTCATTTGTAATAGTGTACTTGGATGATATTCTGATTTTTAGCCAGACTTGGGAAGAGCACCTCCACCACATCCAAAAGATCCTCCAAACACTGCGGCAACACAAGTTCTATGCCAATTTGTATAAGTGCACTTTTGGAATGACCCAAGTTCAGTATCTGGGATACATTATTGATGAAAGAGGGGTGCATGTGGATCCAACCAAGATCTAAGTCATTCGGGATTGGCCAGCCCCAACCACTCTAACAGAGCTTCCTAGTTTTCTAGGTCTTGCTAATTTCTACCACATGTTCGTTTTGGGGTTCTCTCATATCACTTTTCCCTTGAGTAAACTCACAAAGGGAGGAGCGAAAGAAAAATTATTTTGGTTGGATTATTAACATAATGCATTCGTAGAATTGAAACATCATCTTTGCTCTGCCCTAGTGCTCACATTACCAGACTTGCAACAACCATTTGAGATCGAGACAAATGCCTCTGACTATGCTATTGGGGAAGTTCTTCCTCAATAGGGGCATCCAATGGCATATCATAGTGAGACATTGTCCGACATAGTCCGCAAGTATCCCAATTATGACAAAGAAATGTATTCCATTGTGAAGGCTTGTCGACAATGGAAGAATTACATTTTAGGGAAGGAAATTGTCATCCACACAGATCACTGAGCCTTGTAGTTCATACAAACACAAGGGAAGTTGCAGAATGATCGCCATCAGGAGTGGTTCACATATCTGCAACATTTTCATTTGAACATCAAGTACAAGAAGGGAAACACCAATAATGTTATAGATTGCCTCAACCAACCACCGATCGTGGTGCTAACCATCGTTCTCAACTCTTGTGGGCATGAGACTTCTGATTGGCCGCTTCTCTACATGAGCGAAATAATTCAACCACACATACAAGACACTCTTGGAGGGTACGCAAGTTCCAAATTTTCACCTCCAAAATGAAATACTATGTCACGTGGGACACCTTTGTGTTCCTTCAAGCGAGTGTGCCAATATGATTTGGGAAGCACATTGCAGTCGATTCGTTGGGCATTTTGGGGTCGAGAAAATAGTGGCAATACTGTAGAAGTATTTCTATTGGCTGAACCTTCAACAGGATATCGGGAAGTACATGAGATCTTGCACTGTTTGCACAATTGCCAAAACAACCATCAAGAATCAAGGTGTCTATACTACGATACCTACCCCTAGTCGACCTTGGGAATCCATCTCCATGGATGACATTTCGGGCCTTCCTTCTATTAATCATGTAAATGACTGTGTTTTCATGGTCGTCGATAGATTCTCGAAGATGACCATTATGGTGGCCTGCAAGAAGAATATCATAACAGAAGCCACTACAAAATGCTTCTTTGAACGAGTGTGGGTGCACTTTTGGATCCCATAGTCTATCATCTCAGATCGAGACAACAGTTTCCTCAGAATATTTTTGTCCAGCCTCTCGTCAATGCTGGACACCAAGCTCACCAAGTCCACAGCTTTCCATCCCAAAATTGATGGCCAAACAGAGGTCGTTAACAAGATGATTGTATACATTCTGCGCATGTATAATTCAAAGCATCCATGCACCGGGCTCTCCACAACTCAATCAGCCACAACCCCTTTCAGGTGGGCTTGGGATTCTATCCACTATGTCCCATTGACGTAGCCATGCCATTTGCGACTACTCAGGCCGATTCAACTCATGTCCAGTCTCAAGCTGACAAAGAGAACAGATTCATCGATCGCATTCAAGACATCTGCCAAAAGTTTCATGACATATTGGATAGAGCCAATTCCAAGTACATGCAATGACATGATCAACCTCGAGTGCCACACAACTTCCAGGTGTGCGACAAAGTGTGGCTAAATTTGCAGAAAGAGCACCTCATTGGACCTCACCGCAAGCTTCACTCGCTTTGATATGGGCCATACACCACTACCAAGGGACCAATTCCTTCAAGATCAATATTCCACTATTCCTTGGTCCGCACCCAATATTCAATGTGAACCACCTTCTGCCCTACTTCCCACCTCTACTGGACACTTCCGACATTGTAGAACAACTTGCACCAATAGAGTTAAACCCAGAGGCCACCACAGATTATATCATGGACGTGAAAATCAATAACACTTGCCAGCAGAAGATCCAAATTTATCGGGTGTTCAAAGCTAGCCAACTCTTGCACCACGACATGTGGTTCACTAGGGACCAAGTGCAACAGAAGTTTCCTCATCTCATGGAGGAACTCAATGCAATGGAGACCATTTCTTCCTAAGGGGGGAGGAATGATCCAGGTGGATATTGGTGGCCACCCACCTATTCAATAATTAAGAAAATATTTTTTTTTTAAATTTAAATTTAAAAGTAAGCTAAATATTTTTATTATTTAATAACTAAAAAAATATATTATTCTATATTTAAACCAAAATGCGATAGAATTTTTTATTATATAATAACTGAGATAATAGATTTATTCCTCTAAATATAAATCAAAGTGAGACCAAAAAAAAAATTGAAACATTAAGTTTGTGTAAATTTAAATGTGTTATAAATATTTTTATTATTTAATAAGAAGAAAACTGATTTTTCTAGATTCAAATTTAAAGGAAAATGAGATAGAATATTTTATCATATAGAAAATAAATTGATTTCTTTGAATATAAAAAGAAAGTGAGATAGATTTTTTTATTATTTAAGAATTGAGATAATATATTCTCTTAAATTCAAATTTAAAAATTTAAATGAATATGAGATTTTTGTTATTTATTACTGTGTTTTTTATATAATAATTGTTTCTTTAAATAAATATTCCTATAGTTTTACAATGTTATTATATGGTATTTATTATTTATATCTAATTGTGGAATTACAAAAAATGGTTTGCCATATTATGAAAAATATTATTAGTCTAGTTGGCTAAAATCCTCTTAGCCTCAAGGGTCAAAAAAAATAAAAAAAATTAGTGCAAAAATCTAACCGGTGAAATTTTATGAACAACAACTAGCAAACTAAGTTACACCAACAACATAATACATTACAAAATTGGTGCAAATAAAACAAAGAATAATATATAAAAATGACATGGAATGACATATGGATAGAAACACTAACATCTTGGTAACTCATTAGACCAGCGTGGTAACGTTTTTCTATTGTGTCTTTCTCCAAAAGCTCAATCTGGAAGTCTTTTGGTTCTGTCATTGTTGCCATGTTTTCTGACAACCAATTAATGTATCCTTCCACTGTCATCATTCTCATTTTCAAAAATAAAAATTCATGCACTAGATCTTTGTTGACATATGCATTATGGTGGTAAGGCTTACCTCTTTTTGATGCCCTTGACAAAGAAGCGAAACCAATCCTCTGCTCTTCAATATCTATTCTCTTGAAAAAAAAAATTAAAAAAAATTATACCACATTGTCTTTTTGTTCTTCAAATTCACAAAAAAAATTCCTCCAATTTTAAGACAAAAATCATCATGCATTCAATCAAAATGCCCTAAGCTCACTAAGTGCAAGAAAATTTCAAAGAATGGCTCACCGTTTCTATGTTCATAAAAATTCTCTTGAAAATGGGTCTTACTGTGGTCTCCACCATTCATAAAACATTACTCTCTTCGTATACAAAAACATCTTTCACCATGTTTTTATCGCTTTAACCCATAAAAATATTAATAAATATAGCTAAATTGATTTTAATTAAGAAAAATTTAAAAAAATTATATTCACATAATAATTAATCAAAAGATTGATTTTATGATAATTCAAAAAATAAATTAATAAGCGAATCTTATTATGATCTATTTAAATTTTTAATTTGATTAAATATTAATAATAAAAAATTATTATAATTAATTTATTTTGAATTATAAATTTTAATTATTATATAAAAATAAAAAAATATAAATTTATTTTATTAATTATAATTAATTTAAAATAAAAAACTCCATTATTACCTTCTTACCCATTAACCATTACAATAACATAAAAATGGCATTAACAGCCCAATACACTACATTGTAAAAATGAGAAATAAATAAAAAACTACAATAATAAAATAAAAAACTCCAATAACAAATATTTCAGCATTTAAGAAATAAATAAAAAACTACAATAATAAAATAAAAAAACATAAAAAAAAACTCGTTGATAAAATAATAAAACAATATAGATAACATTGATAAATAATTTCATAATTTAAAGAAGAAAATAAATCCATATTCTAAAAATTGAATATGCATTTTTTATTGAGAAAAATAAAATATCGAGAATTGAAATATAATGGACAGAATTGACATCCATGTTATTTATATAAAATCACTCTTGTTAAATTGAAATAGTGATCACGCACAATTGTTGGCTGGCATATAGTTGACAATGCGCTTTTTGGAAAAAATGAGAACAACCAGAGTCCCACCAAAATATGATAATATCGTTTTGCTTCAAGTTTTTCCTGGCCATGTAATCAATCCAACCTGTGCTAAAGACGAAGGATCCAGTTTTGCGTTGGCGTTTCAACAATAACTTAATAAACAGATTGTGAGTGCCTCCACTGTGACAAATATTGGCATCGATTACAGAGAGCATGCATCCCGGCGATGATTCTTCAATTAATTCTTGTCGTTGCCTTTCATTAAAGAATGGCCACATACATCTCATCACCGAAGCCGTGGGAATAATGAGTTTACTTTGTTGTCTCCTCGCATCTGTGGCCGTCAAGATTTTTGAGAAATAAGGGCATTCATCGCTTATCAACCTCAAAGTATGAGCTGTTGCTCGATCACTTGCGGTGGAATCCATGGATTAATGGATTGATTTATGCTCCTCTCCTGTCCTCTCCTGTCCTGGCCAATGAAAGAAAGAATTAATAGTGAGTCGAGAATGTGGGTTATGGAGCAGACCAAATACCCACCTCGGAAGCTTGGCAAACAAATTCTATCTGCAATAAAACACGCAGGACGCCTTCTCTTTTCTCGCCACTCCCAGGGTTAGGGTTATCTTAATATCGCGGAGGCAGATAAAACACACGTGAAAGAGATGGAAGGATGGTTACGTTGCTAATATTTATAAGTATATGTAAGCTTACATTGTTCTATATTTAAAAAATACTTTATAAAATAAAATAAGATGGAAGATAACATTTTATTATAAGAAAGTTACACTTAGTTAAAATATTTATAAGTATATGCAGGCTTACATTTTTCTATATTTAAAAAATATTTTATAAAATAAAATAAGATGAAAGATAACATTTTATTATAAGAAAGTTACATTTAGTTAAACTAAATTGCACTGAGTTAAAGTAAGTTTCACTTAGTTTAGATAATGTTACGTTGTATTATAAGAAATTTACACTTGGTTAAAGTTTCACTTCAATTAGTTAAGGTTCTGTTGTATTATTTAGTTCAGGAAAAAATAGTTTTTATTCTCCACATAATGAAAACAAAATAGGAAAATTATATATATTTTTAATTTAAATATTAAATTTGTAATTAAATTTTTTTATTATTTAATAACTAAGAAAATAAATGTTTTTTAACTTGTAATGAAAATAAAATAGAAATTTTTATTATGTTTGAGATAACAAACTAAATCTTCTAAATATAAATAAAGTTAGATAAAAAATTATTATTCAATAATTAAGATAATATATTTTCCTAAATTTAAATTTAAAAATGAGAAATTCAATTGGATTTAAACAATAAAATTTTTATTATATCATAATTGAGATAATAGACTAATTCTTCTAAATATAAATGAAACTCAAATATATTTTTTTTTATTATTTAATTGTTGAGATAATATATTCTCTTTCTTTTAAATTTAAATGAAATTTCTATTATTTAATATTTTGTTTTTCTTATGATAGTTTTTTTTAATACTTTATGAAATATCTTTTTTTTTTAAAGTAATTTATTAAATAAAATAAGATGGAAGATAAAAATAACATTCCATTATAAGAAAGTTACTCTTAGTTTAGCTAAAGTTTCACTTATTTTAGATAAAATTATCTTGTATTATTTAGTTGAGACAAAATTAGTTTTGAGAATTGTGTAAATAAAAAAATTTATATATATTATTTGTTTAACATTAAGTTTATAATAAAAACATTTATTACTCAATAATTAAGAAAAATAAATTCTTTTAGTTTGAGCGAAGAAGAGATGGAAATTTGTATGATCTCCGATAGCTTAAACCTTCTAAATATAAAATAAAGCGGATATAATTTTTTATACTTTTAAATTTAAATTAAATATATATATATATATATATATATATATATATATATATATATATATATATATATATATATATATATATATATATATATATATATATATATATATATATATATATATATATATATATATATATATATATATATATATATATATATATATTTAATTTAAATTTAAAAGTGAGATAAATATTTTATTATTTAATAACAAAAAAAGAGATTCTTCTAGATTTAAACCAAAATGTGATATAAACTTTTATTATATAATAATTGAGATAATAGATTTATTCTTCTAATATAAATTAAAGTTTTTAAATATTAAGTTTGTTTAAATTTAGATGTGTGACAAAGAGTTTTATGAAATTTATTTTTAATTTAAAGGAAAATGAGATAGAATTTTTCATATAGACGGTAAATTGATTTCTTTAAATATAAAATGGAAGTGAAATAAATTTTCTATTATTTAAAAATTGTGATAAATATATTCTCCTAAATTTCAATTTAAATGAATAAGAGATTTTTGTCATTTATTATTGTGGTTTTTATATAACTGACACTTTCACCCAAACATTATTTACCATCATAATTTTTTTTTTTTTTGAATTTCACGTTAACATATAATAGTAATATTAAAAAAAATACAAAGATTTTGCTTGATTGTAAACGTTATTACATCCCTTAGCAATCACTGGAATTATAAATATAATCTCCTAAATTATATGTCTTTTAACCGGAACATTCATATACTTTGGAAACTTTTCTTTGGTATACAACAATACCCATACCATACAACATAATCAAACTAAAAACATATATCAGTCCGCTCATTAAAGAAGATATTACATAATCCAATCATTGAATTCTTTGCCGTGGTTAATTTATGTTTGAGGATTTCTTGAGATTCGCATTAAGCCACTTGGCCTTATAAACTTCTGGCCGTGTTATGGTTTGTCAACTCCCATTAAACTTGGCGGTACCGGGCTTGTTAATAGCTGGGACAGCTGTTAGCTTGGCCTCGGATTCCACCCAATTCACGAGGTAAAAACTCTAGTGACTTTGGCCAGTTGGCTAGTCGAACCCCAATTTTCATTCCTCCATGGCACGCCCACAGAGTTGGCTCCTCTTGGCATCTCCATCGCAGTTTCCATTTAAGGTATGCATTAGATATGTTATTCTTATCTTTTACTCTGAATATCATATAGTTCCAGCTCTAAAATACATTGACTGGTAAGGTTTTGTGATGTGTCAAATGTTAGCCTTTCGAATTCTATCTCTGACTGATGGTTATTGCTCACAGAGTGGAAAAGGTTCTTTTATCGACACTGGAAGCTGAGATTTTAGGCTAGGAATGGCGCATGAAGACATTTCAGGTAATCCCCTCTGGTTATCACTTATTCTGGGTTTAAATTTCCATTGTTTGATACAGAGCTAGCTACGGGCTTAACATTTCGACTTCATATTTTCTCATGGCATAATTTTAATTTCAGGGTCAACGAGGGTCAATTTCTTCAATATGTATTTCCCCTGGCTTATCCAATCAATAATAGCTTTGTTTGTAAAACTCTTTCCCTCGATTGCTTTCTGCTTATGGACTGGTTTCTCACCTGGGTTTGTTCTTGTGTCTCACAGGTGAGTGGAATTCTCCAAAAACCCTACCGAGGTTTCTCACGAGGACTTATCCTTCCACGGCTAATGTTCATTCCCTTACCAACAGGTACATTTATATGCACAGAGAATTTGCCGATGTAGACTATATGGCACTTAAGATGAAAAGCTCGGGGTTTGAATCCGACCTAGGGTTTATTTACTTCTTGAAGCTTGTCGCATTTTAATGCTGAAGGGTTGTACTTTGGGGTTTTCAACCCATATTTGTATTTGAGTACAATTAATAGAATTTATGGTTTTGTTATGTATATGGGTGGTTGCTTCTGCTCTTATTTTGAGGCTGAGGCCGAGAATGGCCGTTCGGAAATTTACATGGAACCCTGAACATTGTGCTATTTTCTATTCTTATATAAATGTTACAGCATTCTTGAAGCTTCCTACTTGAAAGATTTGTTATGCATAGAGATAAAAATTCCTTTGTTAACTTCAGTTCGATAATGATTTTTTTGTGAATCGTTTCTTTGCTGCTATATAACATTCTTGTCTTGGCACGAACTGAAAGATTTGCATAACTTTCGTCCTCTGCAATTAGTCTCTACCTGTAGACAGGGTTTCGTGCTACATTTTTCTATTGTTCTAAGGGTTTTCACTACTGAATCTCTTTCGAAGCATAATTATTTTCGTAAGATACTCTTGAACAATATATTTCTCAGTTTATGTATATATTTCATATACCAGATTTTTTATTTACTCATTGCATGTTATAGCGATGAGGGTTTTCGATGTTTTCTTTCATATAGTTCTGGTTCTTGCCTTTTGAAATGGAGCGATACAGTTAATTTACTTCCGCTCATCTTTATTTGCTTATTCACTGCTTATCATAGGTTACATGTTAACCGGTCCACCGAATTAAGGACTGTGTATAGAGAATTTTTTATAAAGAACAATGGAAAGGGTAGGGTTTTCGGCCCAAACCCTGAACCTCAAGTTCTATGTTTCTTGAATTTCTGGTTGCTATATTAATAGTCTTCAAGAAGTTTAAGTCTATGAGTTTCAATGTATATTACAGCATGCATCTTTTGTATCTATTTGTATCATTTTCATTATTTAATTCCTTACTGAATACCTTCCGGTATCTATTCGTACAATATGGTTATGGCTGTAATACGATAATACTATTTATTTCCTATAGAAGTAATGAAACCCTATACATTTTTGATAAAGTAAACATGTAGATTCATACCACAGGCCACATAAAAATAAATGTAATTTTAATAGTAGAACCTTTCCTTCCTCTACACAGAAAATTATACTATTGGGGTTCCCATGTTTTGGCAAGGTTGGCAATACCAAAAGATGAGACAACATCAAACCACTTTGAGACCCTAGGATTTAGCCCCCCTGGGTCCAGAGAGGGATCTCTCTATGATTGTCAAAGGTATATGTCTTTGAAGCTCAAAGTTAAGGTGTTAGGCTAGTTATAAGGCTCGGAGTTTGTTTGTTTAATTGTATGTTTGGTTGCTGAGAATCAGGAAGGAAGAGTTCAATATAAGATAGGGATGAGCAAAGAGGATTTTAGGCAAAGGAGAGATATTCCAGGAAACATTCAAGACCATTGGGAAATGGAGTCGGGAAAGGGTTTACTTGCTGTTCGATATGCAGGCTTTCAATTGGGCTAGTCATCTAAAGCATTGTATCTTAAAGATGATTATGTGATATGAAATGGTAAGGGAGAAGGTGAAAGCAAGGAAACCATCCGAGGTGACCTTTATAAATTAGATCCAGGGACAGGGCTTGCCATTTAACACCTATGATCTAAAACCCAAAGTTTAACTCTTTAGACAAGAAACATTAAAGATTTAGAAACACCAAGTTAAAGACTTGAGATCAGAGAGAGACTTTGAACTCTCAATGCTTCGGCCTCCAACTTGAGGGATCTTAGAAAAGGTTCAATTAACTGAAAAGGATCCTAGTGAGATAAGGATAGAGTTCTAGACCTCCCAGTGTTCCCAATTCATTCAATTAAACCTCAACAAGAACATTTGAAACACTGACCTCAATAATCCATACATCAGCTAGCAGGTAATGACATCCACTACACTGGTTAAATTAATTGAAATCAATCCTCAGATACACATATAGCGGAAAAAAATTAAAGGCAAGGAGAGCAGAAACATAGGGTACCTAGCAAGGGTAAATCCTATGCCAAATTTCTGATGCAAGCCAGCAGAAATGTAATAAAATGGAATAAACACAGAGGTAGAAAAACATCACCAGCTGCTTTAAATCAGGATCCAAAGAAATGTGCTTGTCATATTAAGAGCAACACCAGTCAAGTACAACATTGCCAACAGCTTGAAAGTTCAGTCTGAATACATCTTCCTCAGCCTATCTTACAATTTTACACAGAGAAAATGTCTTAAAGGGAACTTCTTGCAATTCTCTGATAATCGATCAACCACCTTGCAATGAGTTTCTTTCTGAATTTTATAGTTGAAAGATGAGCAGAGGAAATAGGTCGAGAACTAAATGTAGCATTAAACTCTGAAAATGAAAGAGGGCCGAAGCCCATTTCGTTTAAACTTTGTGCATTTATATCTGGCATGCCTTGGACGAAAGAATGATCTTCTTCATGTTTCCATTTACTCCGGTATGGCTCTGATGCACTCTGGCTGTAGTACTCTGTAGTAATTTTGGTGAATAAACGAAAGGAAAAATGACTGACAGTGAAGTGCACCATGATGCATAACAAATGCTCTGATAGCTTAGGACCGTTTCGTCAGGGTGGAGATCTTCTTCAGGAACACGGTAAATAGAGGGAGCAATATGGGCGCTTTGTCCTTTCACAGGTAGGCATGTTCTGTTGATGTAGCTACCCTGATGGCATAGTTTTCTGTGCACTGGGCCTTCTGAGAGATCCATGATGTCTTTGATCTAGTGCTTTGCCTCTAAACCACTGAGTTAAGGCTCAAAAACCTTCGTTTTCTTGCCTTAAACTCTCTGGTGCTCCATTTCTATCTTTGTCGGTGAAATCTGCGCTTTAATGAATCTGGGGAGGTTTTATAGAGCTCAAACCCTGTCCTTTTTATGCAAGTCCAGTCGTTCTGCTGCTGTATTAAAGACTGTGTAATCATGGTGGCTTTCACCACCTGATAACCCTGCAAAACACGAAACTCAGTTATGAAATCCATGGGGAAGGCTATGGAGGGTAGATCGAGTGCTAGCATGGAGGTGGTGGTTTTAGATCAAACAATGGTGGATAATGCAATAATATGGCGTAAACAATGACAAATAGGGTTTTGGTGGAGAAATGAGCGCGAACCGTCAGATCATGGTCCGGTGACGAAGATCGACAGTGGAGATTAATCCGTGGAATGGTTTATGATAATAGGCGGAATGCATTAAAATGAACAAAAATGTAATGAAAATGATTGTATGTGGCGGGACCCAACCATGGTGGAGGGCGATTAGTTTTGGACCGTCGGATCTCAGGAGGAGATCAACGGTGGAGATTGAAAGTTGCAGTTAATAAGGGCATCCGATGGAGAAATTGATGGGGGGCGCGATTAGATCATAGCCATCCGATCTGAAGAAATTGACGGCAAGGATCAAATCGGCGGATCACAATCGCAAAGGGCGAAGAGTGGTAGCGATTGGAGCAACGATGCGATGGCCATTGGATCAACAAGGAGATCGACAGTGGAGATCTGATCGGAGGGGTGAAAACGAAAGAGCGGCGGAATGCGATGCGATAAGATCTGGGCCATTGATTTCCGAACGGATGGATGATTGTGATTTAGTCGGGAAATTGGAATCAGGGGGAAAAAGTGTGACACATTACAAAAGTTCTGATTGCAATGGGTCGGGAAGTGCGATGGTCGTCGGATCATGGATTAAACGGACGGCTGAGATTGGGTCGGCAAATCGCAATTGGAGTGGAACAAAGGGTGACACAGTGAATGTTGCGATTGCGATCGGGGCGGGAGGTGCAATTGGCGCAGGGCCGTCCGATCAAAAAAATAGATCAACGGTGGAGATTGTGTCAGAGGTCATATAGACCAAAACCAATCACATCGGAATTTTTCAATGTTACAAAGGGAAATGCCCGCCCGACAGCTCCGATTGCGATAAGCGCCCGGGGCTTAAACACTTGGTCCTGGGTGCGGGTCATGTGGGGAAGTGGTTGGAGGCTAGCGGAAAAGGGGCTAGGCCCTATTATAAGTTGGAAAGTGGGTTTTCGGGCCCTTTTTAATGAATTTTAAGATTGGGAAAGGGTAACGGTAAGGGGAAAAAAGGGGAATTTGGCCAAACAAAGGGTAAGGGTAGAATTTAAAGGGGATTTTGGGGAGATTTAGGAGGACTAAGGGAGAAATTTTGGGATGGAAAGGGGAATTTGAAAAAAGGAAAAAAAGGGGTAAAATGGGACATTCTGCAGGGATACAAGGGCAAATAAAGGCCTTTTGGAGCACAATTTTATGCAATCAGTGAGGCTTATTGACTCAATAACAGTAGAGGGAAAGGATTAAAGAGCAGGTTACATGGAAAGGCTTCAAGGATGATGTGTTTTCAAGGGAAATCCATTCCTTGAAGGCTCATAAAACTAATTAGCCCCTTGCTTGCTTGTCAAGGAATTTAAAGGGGGCTAACATATACCACTACTCTTTATCTGAACTTCTTCTCTACAGAAAATGCATGCTAAATCTCTTAACAGAACTTCGATATTTAGTTCTTTAAAAATGTGTTATAAAATCAGTTACACCATACAGTCTAAACCTTTTGTATTAAGACTGTAGCTCAACATACTGAAGTTTTGTATACTTATCTAGAATTTAATCTTTTAAACTGTGGTCCTCCCAACAATCAAGGGAGGCTATGATGTCCTCCTCTTGCCCCCTAGCTCCAAAATCTAGATGGTGCCACGGGTCAACAGTGGAAATATTTATCTTTCTGATATGACCTCTGGATGGCCAATCCAGTCAAACTCAGAAAGTCTGGTTTTACAAGGTTTTCCTTGAGTTATTTTCAATTGGTCATAACCAGCTCTAGAAAATGCTCCCCTTTACCAAAGAAAATTGTACAGAACCCCTACTCCTCTCATGGGATTCAAATTTATCCTCAAAGGAGTAGGTAACTGTTTTCCAACTGTCTGCAACCACCTCCTATTCTTGGAAACTTTTTACCAACAGCTTAAAATATTTTCTTTTCATTTATTAGTTCCTCCTATTAACTCAATAAAAAAATAAATAATAATTTGTTTCATAAACAATAACAATTAAGTATTTCTTGCCAGAAAATAAAAACAAGTAAATTGTCTTTAACTAGTTAATACTAGTTAACTCTTAATGAGATTGTCACATCTTCCCCCCCTGGAAGTAACACCGTCCTCGGTGTTTTAGCCCAGCTCTGCAAAGAGCTCCGGGTAGGCTTCCCGCATAAATTTCTCATCCTCCCAAGTAGCTTCATCCAGTCCGAAGTGCTTCCACTGCACTTTCACCTGGATAAATACTCGTTTGCGGAGTTCAATTTCTCTTCTGTCAAGTATGTGTTGCGGCTTGACCAGAAACTCTCCGTCCGGTTCTACCTGAAAAACAAAGTTTTTTCAAGGCAGTATGCATCAATTATTCAGAACTTTAAGTTAGGATTCCTATTCTTTTTCCTACCTGAATACTTTGCCAATGAATCACATGTTTTTCATCATGTACATATCGCTTTAGTAAGGACACATGGAACACATTGTGTACTTGAATATGGCTGGGTAAATCCAATCTATAGGCTACTGGTCCCACCCTTTCCAATATTTGGAAAGGTCCACAGTACCGGAGAGCCAATTTGGCACAAGAGGTCCATCTCATGGTACTTCTCTTGGGCTTAATTCTTACATATACATGGTTCCCTACCACAAATTCATGGTAGGACCTTTTCTTGTCCGCGTAAATATTTTTTCTATCTTGCGCAGCCTTTAGATTCTACCTTATTATTTTTACTTCAACTTCCATTTCTGTCAACATTTCAGGTCCCAACAATAATTTTGTTTCAGGACTGCTCCATTTTATAGGTGTATGACATTGCCTACCATACAATGCCTCAAAGGGGCTCATTTTTAGAGATTACTGATACCAATTGTTATAAGCAAACTCAACAAGGTGCAAATAATCCTCCCACTTGGTTGGATGCTGCATCACATACATGCGTAGCATGTCTTTCAGAACTTGGTTTATCCATTCCATCTGCCCATCAGTCTGAGGATGATAGGCAGTACTAAAGTGTATCTGTGTTCCCAGACCAGAAAACAAAGTTTTCCAAAATGCGGATGTAAACTTAACATCCCGATATGAAATCACAGTTTTTGGTATACCATGCAATCTGAAGATTTCCTTCATAAATATGTCAGCAATCTGTACAGTCTTGTACGTAGACTGTACAAGTATAAAATGTGCAGACTTACTTAATCTGTCTACCACTACCATGATTGAGTCATTCTGTCTTTTTTTTCGAGGTAGTCCCGTGATGAAATCTAAGGAGATAACCTCCCACTTCCATTCAAGAATGGGTATGGGCTGCAATAGTCCTGCAGGATGTTGGTGCTCCACCTTCACCTACTGACATTCCAAACATTTTCTTAGATACTCAGCAATATTCTTACGCATACCTTGCCAATAATATACCTTTCTTATTACAGTAAGCATTTTCTGATATCCCGGACGACCAGTGTAATTGCTGCGGTGGAATTCATTCAGGATTAACTCCTTAAGACCTCCATGATTAGGCACATAGATTCTTCCGGTGTAATTTGTATTCCGGCTCTCAGTTATTTTGTGATCTCTCGTATTCCATGAAAAATTGAGAACAATGAGAGTCCCACCAAAATATGATAATATCGTTTTGCTTCAAGTTTTTCCCGGCCATGTAATCAATCCAACCTGTACTGAAGACGAAGGATCTAGTTTTGCGTTGGCGTTTGAACAACAACTTAATAAACAGATTGTCAGTGCCTCCACTATAACAAATATTGACATTGATTACAGAAAGCATGCATCCCGACGATGATTCTTCAATTAATTCTTGTCGTTGCCTTTCATTAAAGAATGGCCACATACATCTCATCACAGAAGCCATGGGAATAATGAGTTTACTTTGTTGTCTCCTCGCATCAGTGGCCATCAATATTTTTGAGAAATAAGTGCATTCATCGCTTATCAACCTCAAAAAATGAGCTGTTGCTCGATCACATGTGGTGGAATCCATGGATTAATGGATTGATTTATGCTCAAACTAAAATTTCTCCTCTCCTCTCCTCTCCTCTCTTGGCCAATAGGAGAAATAAACAGTGAGTCGAGAATGTGGGTTATGGAGCAGACTAAATACCCACCTCGGAATCTTGGAAAACAAATTCTATCTGCAATTAAACATGCAGGACGCTTTCTTTTTTCTCGCCACTCCAAGGGTTAGGGTTATCCTAATATCATGGAGGCAGATAAAACACATGTGAAACAGATGGAAGGATGGTTACGTTGCTAATATTTATAAGTATATGTGAGGGTTACATTGTTCTATATTTAAAAAATACTTTATTAAATAAAAGAAGATGAAAGATAAGAATGTTACACTTAGTTAAACTAAGTTTCACGTAGTTTAGATAAAGTTATGTTGTATTATAAGAAAATTACACTTGGTTAAAGTTTCACTTCAATTAGTTAAAGTCGTGTTGTATTATTTAGTCCAGAAAAATATAGTTTTCACTCTCCACATAATGAAAACAAAATAGAAAAATAATATATATTTTTAACTTAAATATCAAATTTGTAATTAAAAAGTTTTATTATTTAATAATTAAGAAAATAGATGTTTTTTAAATTGTAATGAAAATAAGATAGAAATTTTTATTATGTTTGAGATAATAGATTAAATCTTCTAAATATAAATAAAGTTAGATAAAAAATTATTATTCAATAATTAAGATAATATATTTTCTTAAATTTAAATTTAAAAATGAAAAATTCTCTTGGTTTTAAACAATAATAGACTAATTCCTCTAATGAAAATAAAATATTTTTTTTAATATTTAATTATTGAGATAATATATTCTCTTACATTTAAATTTAAATGAAATTTCTATTATTTAATATTTTGTTTTTCTTATGATAGTTTTTTTTAAGTACTTTATAAAAAATATATATATATATATATATATATATATATATATTTTAAAGTAATTTATAAAATAAAATAAGATGAAGATACAAATAACATTCTATTATTATTATAAGAAAGTTACTCTTAATTTAGCTAAAGTTTCACTTATTTTAAATAAAATTATCTTGTATTATTTAGTTGAGACAAAATTAGTTTTGAGGATAATGTAAATTAAAAAAAGAAATTTATATTTTTTGTTTAAATATTAAGTTTATAATAAAAACATTTATTACTTAATAATTAAGAAAATAATTTTTTTTGGATTTGAACAAAGAAGAGATATAAATTTGTATGATCTCCAATAGATTAAACCTTCCAGTATAAATAAAGCTAGATATAATTTTTTATTATTCAATAATTAAGGTAATACATATATTTTTTAATTTAAATTTAAAAGTAAGATAGATATTTTATTATTTAATAACTAAAAAAATAGATTCATCTAGATTTAAACCAAAATGTGATGGAAAATTTTATTATATAATAAATGAGATAATAGATTGATTCTTCTAAATATAAATTAAAGTTTTTAAACATTAAGTTTGTTTAAATTTAAATGTGTGATCAAAATTTTTAATTTAAAGGAAAATGAGAGAGAATTTTTAACAGAAGTGAAATAATTTTTTCTATTATTTAAGAATTGAGATAATATATTCTCTTAAATTTTAATTTCAATTTCAATTTAAATGAATCAAAGATTTTTGTTATTTATTATTGTGGTTTTTATATAACAATTGTTTCTTTAAGTAAATATTCCTATAGTTTTACAATGTTATTATATGGTAGTTATTATTTATATCTAATTGTGGAATTCCAAAAATAGTTTGGCATATTATGAAAAATATTACTAGTATAGTTAGCTATTATGAAAAATATTATTACTATGCTTCGCTAAAACCCTCTTAGCCTGGAGGGTCCCAAAAAAAATAAATTCATTAGTGCAAAAATCTAACCCCTGAAATTTTATGAACAACATAGTACATTACACAATTGGTGCACATAAAACACACAGTAATTTATAAAAATGACATGGAATGACATATGGATACCAACACTAACATCTGCAAATGAAAACGAACTATTGCTACAAATAAAGACACTAGAATTTGCATACCTCATTTCATTAACAAAGCAAGAATTTACCTAACATATATTCCTCCCTACCATGGTGGTAGGGAGGTTGCATTGTCTTCCAATATTTTCTTCTAAACTCAAACCCTGCACACCACTCAACCTTTCAAATCCCAACACCCTCTCTCCAAAACACATAACCCTAAAATCTTTTGTAATCATGATAAAGGAATATTTTAATGAAAATATCTTCAATTACTTTTACAACATTAGAAATTAACATTTCAAAGAATTAACATTCCATTTCATTTACATCTCACAATACGTTAATATTTTTCATTTTTACACCATTAGAAATTAACATTTCAAAGATTTTATATTCCATTTCATTTACATCCCATAATACATTAATATTTTTCAAATTTAATCTTTTAATTAACCTAAATTCCCTTTATGTACCCTAAATCACCCTTGGGCTCCAACAAGTCTAGAGAAATTAGTTTTCAAAATAGGAAAAAGAAAAATAGAAAAAAAATATTTTTATTTTAAATATTAAGTTTATTTAAATTTCAAAATAAGATAAATATTTTTTTATTTAATAAATAAGAAAATTGATTCTTCTAAATTTAAAGGAAAGAGACATAGACATTTAACTATCTAATCACTAAGATAATAAATGGTGAGATGAGAATTTTTATTATTTAATAATTGAGATAATATATTCTCTTAAATTTAAATTCAAATGAGTATGAAACTTATATTATGTTTGATATGATAGGTATTTTATGAGTTTCTTTTCTACTCTTCTTTTTTTTTTTTTGGTAATTTTTTTTTAATTATAGTTTTACTATATTATTATACAATGGTTATTGTTTTTATCTAATTTTAAATTTCCAAAAACGGTTTAACATATTTAACAAATAAATTAAAAAAAAACCATAAAAATCTCATCTTATCTAAATAATCTAACCTAAAAACCTAGAAAGAACGGAAATAGGTCGAATAACATCTAGATATACCTAGAAAGGAAAACCAAGATAGCCAATGAAAAGAAAGATTAACATAAAATTTAAGAGCCTACCATGTCAAAAACCATACCTAAAAGGTACACAAATATATGTAAGTTATTATGATTCAAATTTGGAGATGGCATATTGAAGAAAATGATAGAAAAATAAGGCTTTGAGGAACATTACAACTGTAACTATTTCACCAATTGTTATTTAAGTTGTTTTAAGAAAATTCCAAATGAATAACGAATGGGGAATTCGTTAATGATACTTTAATATTTAATTGTTTATTTAGAGATTTACTTTAATATAATTTTTTTGTTTCTGAGTTAAAAGAGAAAGTAGTTGTTTGGTAAATATTCCAAGAACCCAGGGAAAAGAAGTTGAGACAGTTCTGGCAACTACCTTTCCAAAAATGATTTGAAGGAAAATCCTAAGGAGGAAAGGGGTTCTCTGCAGAAGGAGATGAGGGTTAAGAAATAGATGTTTGCATTAAGATGTCCAGAGCTGGTGTGAGAACTAGTGGAACTCGGTAAATACCCAGAGAAGTAAAGGTTGGACTTAATCCTGAGCTCTAACTTCTGGTCTCAAGAAGAATACCTTAGCCTAGTGCAGAGAAACATGGGAGCCGAGGACATAATATCCTCGCTCAAGGTTGGGAGGAACAACAGTTGCTGGAAAAAAAGTCTCGGAAATAGGTATTTCAAGTATTTATGTGTATTGCTAAATACTGTAAACGATTTAATATTCATGCTGATTAAATTTTGCATTTTAGAGTACAAGTACTCGAATGCTAGTTTCACATCTGTAATTAAAGTACATAAAATAAAATGCTAGATTTATAGTTGTTCTTAATTACAGAAAAGAAAATGCTAAGATTGCAAGTACGTTAAAACACTGGTATAAGAATATAGGAAAAAAAAGAATGCTAGCTTGGTATTGTTTATATCACAGAAAAAGAATGTAAGAATTGCCCTATTGTATATTTTGGAATTTGGGTTACTATCACGAATATATATATATATATATATATGAAATGTAAAAACCTTGCCTTCTAGTTGTAGCTGAGTATTATAGAAAACACCGAAAGAGAACAAATTTGGATTATGAACTAAAATATATATTTTCACATTTCTCATGAATAGACCCTGTATTCCAAAGTGTATGCAGTGGCCCAGTTCTCAATAAGTATAAAAATGGAAATATTTATTTAAATTGAACATAAAACTCATGATAAATATATTATCTTATATTGGAAGTGGTAAAGGGAAATAGGCTGAGGGTTTAGAACCCAGACCCATGAGGAGGGTCGAGGTTCCAGTCCCTTTTTGCCTAACCGCAAGAGCACCATGGGAGGACAATAGTACCGTTCAATCAATAACAAGAAAATGAACTAAGCCGTAACAAGATCCAAAGCTCAACAATGCCTCTAACTGAATAAAAAAATAGGAAAAGAAAAGAATGTCGCGAATACAAATAACATAAGTTATCTAAGATATAAAATGGGAAAAACCCTCGTAAAAATCCTTTAGGAAAATTTGAGTAATAAGTTGTACATCATGCACTTAAAATATCAAAAGACGAATTCTGCCATGCTAACATGCTAACAATCTAGATTATTGGAACAAACCATTCGAACATTTGCAATTAACAAAAGGGGCTAAGCACAGATAAAACAATTTGGACATTAACAATTACAGTCTAGAGTTCTGAAACAATAATTCGAACATTTTGAAATTTGGGGAAAAGGGCTAAGCCCAAATAAAATTATCGTTAAATAATACAGAGTATAAAATCAAAAGCCACGGTTGGCCTACAATTTCCCTTGAGGATTCGAACTCATGCGTGTAATAAGAAAATTGTGAAAATAATTGAGAATTACTGTAAGGGAAATACCGTGGCTGTCGGGAAGAGTTAGCCAAGGAAGGACAGGAGGAAAGCATACTGGCGTCTATGGTAAGGAAGGACTCAAACGAGGGCCAAAGCTACAATTTCCTTCAGTTTATCGAGCCTGCAACCATATTTAACATGGGGTTACAATTTGGAAGAAAAATTAAAAACTCCTAAGACTATAAAAGGGACAGAACTAGAACATTAGAATCGTGAATGAGTAAGTGCAATGAAAATCACTGACCATAGAGCTAAGGAGGTCGTATAATGGCTGGAATTAACACGATAACCCTACTGCAACTCTTTTCAGAACCCAACTGGAGTAGATGGGTAGACTTGGGAAAGAGAGCAGGAAATTGTGCGAATTCTTTACGCCGCCAACCTGTGCCACAAAGTGAAACATTGTAAAAAAAAACTAGATTATGTGTATCAGAAAGGAAAAACAAGCAAAGTAAATGAAGAACTTACACCTGAATGCAAACAAAAACTTACCTTCCTTGACTATGAATTGAGTAGAAACCCTTCCGTCGGCGACGCCATGATCAATGGAGAAAATCAATGAGGGTTAAGCCCGTGAGCTAACAGATTTTCAGAGCAAGGTTCTCGAACCCCACGGCGAGAGGAATGAGACTCTAGCGGGAGGTTGGTGGTGGGTAGTTACCCTCCTCCTTGGCTGAGATCCACCTTCAATCACACATAGGAGGGATCGAACGATCCAGAATTTGCCAGCGAAGGGAGCTCAGACAATTGGGGGATCTTCGCATCTCTCGAAAGATGTGATAATGATATTCAATGTAGAAAACCCCTAATTACATTCAATCACATAAATCAACCATACAATCAAATGGATATAGACCAATATGGTGTATATTAATAGGTCATCAGCAGCAATTCACTGTATTTAAACAATAAAGACAATGGTAACATCCAGACTATAGTTAACATAAAGATTTAATCCAAAGTCTCATACGAGAAAGTAGTGTCAATTGATATGCTAATAATTCCAATGTGTTAATTCTTAAGGGAGGAGTTCCAATATCATTGTTACTGTTTGTTGGTTTAATTTTCACATAAATGATACCTTTTTCTTTATTCATAATTATTTCTTTAATTATGGTGCAAATGTATGTAATTAAGGGGGTAGTTGTTACAAGTGGCATCAGAGAAAAGTTACAAAATTGGGTCAAGTTATCATGCACCCAGAACCATAGGGGAGACCCATCCTGTTACCAATCCTGAGGTCAACCCTGAAATGTGGGTGCAGTTAAGTGTGGACTAGCATCAAAAAACAAGCAGAATGTTGGAAGAACAACAATGACAGACAAACAGGTTGTTGGATATTGTGCAGCAGTTACAAACATAGATGCTTAAAGTTCGCAGTGACAATGAAAGGTTGATGAGAGAACATGAGAGGATATTGAAAAGTCTATCAGATAGACAGAATCCTCCCAGTGGACAACCTAGCCCCGAGAGAAACACTCAGGAAGATAGAGAATGATGCCAAGCAGTACATGACAATGTTGAAGACCGTAAAACACCAAGAAGTAATAAAAGTTGAACATACAATGAGGTAGAATCTGGAAATGTCCTAGAAGAGAAAGAGCCGAAAAAACAGAAAGTGAAATTGCAGGAAGAATTCCAAAATATCAAGCTTCCTACCTTTGACGAAGAGGCGGAGGAAATGGCAGAATCTTAGATAATAAACATGAACAAGTACTTCCAAGTTTATGACAGATCAAGAAATTTTAAGAATGTTGCCAGGAATCCACTAGGTAAAAAAAATGGCAAAGGTCAAACATGGACCAAGTGGACTGGTGAGGAGCGGCATAGTGAAGCTTCTAGTAGACCCGACATTGAACAACCCCAGAAACCTCCGTTGCAATTTTGGGGGTGTGGTGAGGCACATTAATTCAAAAACTATCCACATCAAGGAAGAAATGAAGTGACAAAAAATCTGCAAGAGGCATCGACGGTGGGGGATGTAGCTCGAAACATACCTAGGATCAACGCAAAGCTGGAGGATCAGCAAGAAGATTACTAGCCAACCATGATAGAGTTAGAAGGTAAGATTCAAACTTGATCTGTTTCTATTTTAGTTGATCCTGGAGCCTCTTTGAGCTACATACACCCACGTGTAGTTGAAAACAGTAAGTTGCAGGACCAAAAATTAAAAAAACCTTGGCTAGTTCAGCTGGCTACAAGGACACGAAGGCGAGTCCATATGAAGGTACCAAATTGTGAATTGAGTATTGGGGACCAGCACATAACTGTAGAACTCAATGTTCTACCACTGGGATCATATGATATTTTATTGGGGATGGATTGGCTGGAGAGACATTGGTCATTTTATGTACCCTAAATCACCTTTGGGCTTAAACAAGTCTAGAGAAATTAGTTTTCAAAATAGGGAAAAGAAAAATAGAAAAAGAATATTTTTATTTTAAATATTAAGTTTATTTAAATTTCAAAATAAGATAAATATTTTTTTATTTAATAAATAAGAAAATTGATTCTTCTAAATTTAAAGGAAAGAGACATAGACATTTAACTATCTAATCACTAAGACAATAAATGGTGAGATGAGAATTTTTATTATTTAATAATTGAGATAATATATTCTCTTAAATTTAAATTCAAGTGAGTATGAAACTTATATTATGTTTTATATGATAGGTATTTTTTGAGTTATTTTTCTACTCTTCTTTTTTTTTGGTAATTTTTTTTTTAATTTTACAATATTATTATAGAACAGTTATTGTTTTTATTTAATTTTCAATTTCCAAAAATGGTTTAACATATTTAACAAATAAATTCAAAAAAATCCATAAAAAGCGCATCTACATATCTAGATAATCTAACCTAAAAACCTAGAAAGAATGGAAATAGGTCGAATAACATCTAGATATACCTAGAAAGGAAAACCAAGATAGCCAATGAAAATAAATATTAACATAAAATTTAAGAGCCTACCATGTCAAAAACCATATCTAAAAGGTCCACAAATCTATGCACTATTATGATTCAAATTTGGAGATGGCATATTGAAGAAAATGATAGAAAAATAAAGCTTTGAGGAACATTACAACTGTAACTATTTGCCCAATTGTTTTTTGTTTTTGTTTTTTTGTTAAATTTGGTAGTTCCTTACTATTTTCTATTATAAAAATCAGATTGCATCATATACAGAGTTAGAGGCCTCAACCTGCCCGTAGGAAACCAAGTCTGTTGGCCACCTTAACGCATTAAAATCCATCCAAAATTGAAATTGTTTCTTTCTTCTACTTGCCGCTATAGCCAGTTTACTGTTTAAAGCGTTAACTAAAAGATAATTAACAACATAAACACTATTTGAAAAAATCATTAAACATAAGTTGGGTTACTACCCATCTGAAGAATTTATTGGTGCAGGGTCCTTAGCAGTGGAGCCAGGCATGTCCACTTGCTGTATCTGCTGAAGCTGCTTCTCAACGCGGTTTATTCGAGCTGAAATCTGGTATTGTGACACCCTTATTTGCTAGAGTTGTATGGTAATATCTTGGAAAAGTGTAGTGAATGATGGGATCTTATTCCCTTGCCCTGGATGAAGACTTTGTAATGCTTTAGCCAAGACACACTTCATTATCCAATACGTATGCACAGTTTGATTGAACAGAGATAGACGCCCTCATGAATTACCAGGATAAGTAGTGAAATCCATTATTTCCTCTTCTGCCTCATTATCCTCTTCATTGCTATGACTCTCTCTTTCCCATCCCTGGATTCTATTTTTTATCTGAGATGGGTTCCCAAGCATATATGCTTGCGAAATATTTTGTAATGTCTCTTGCTTCATCTTTTTGCCTCTTTTACTAGTCTCAGTCTTAAGCGTAACCATCTTCTGCTTACCTTTATCCTGAGTACTGACATTAATCTTCTTCTTTTGCTTCTTCACCATTGTTTTGTTTTTACTTTTGTGATTAAAACCTATGTATTATATCATAATTCCTGTATGATGGAAGCACAAAGATATTACAGTTAAACTATGGAATTACAGGATGAAATCTTCCTCTGGCATATACTTCGCACCATGACTGGTATAATAGCGATGTCGACTGAGGGAATAGTAATTCACTAAAATATTAAGACATATAGTTGGTCGGAAATAAATATTCAGACTATGACAATAGATATAGGCAAAATTCCAATGGAAATTACTTCTTTCCCTACGACTACTATCTGTTTGCGACCAAACCAAGTTAACAAGATATTCACAGAAACTCCTATATATTTTCAAACTCAACATTTTTGAACAAAAAAGGTTTTCATTTAGAGAACAGTTACCCCGATTTATCCCCCGCCTTAAACTTTCAAACAGACTAAATTTATCCCAATTGACCAATAGGTCGTCTAGATTATGCAAACCTAGGTGACAATATGAATGATAAAACTTGCCCAAAACCTCTATCGAGGTCACTTGACCGATAAACCTATAATCAACTCCTTGCATCCAAAATTTGAGATAATTTAAAACCAATTGTAGCTACCCCTCAGAAGTAAACTTGCATGCATTCATAAAATGGATGATGGTTATGAAATAGACCTCCCTTACACTATAGGGGTCTCAAAAACAAGGTTGAATATATGGATGTTGCAATAGTAAATTAGAATTCATAACCATTCGACTGATGACAAACAGATGCATTCCCCATTTTTCAAATTCTTTTCTATTCTATCGCAACTGATAATTAATTACAAGAAACATAAGTTTGGAGTAAATAATGGTTACATACCCCTAAAGTCCAAATGAAATCCTTTGAAGAAAGTCTGCACCGGAGCCTGGTTTGAATTCACCACGCCTCTTGCTATGAATTGTCTCATGCGTTTTCCCCTGCTTCCCCCTTAAGCTTTTGTGAGTTCGCTCATCCCAACATGCTTTTGACAAGCCAACCTGGGATAATAAATACACCTTCATTTCCATGATTTACACATACCGGTGATCTGCATGCCAAATGACTTCTCACGCCTGAACTGTTGTCGGGTCAAGGAGGTTGCGTCCTTCCTGCCAAGTGGCTCTTGACATCACACACCCCGATCGAGGATCTCTATCTAGATCACAATCTGCAATAATCTAAAGAGGATGTAATTCAATATTCCAATTTTTGTCATTTGGAGTGGCATCTAACTATCTTCTAGTATTGCGACATCCATAATTCGCTAAATAATTTGCTGCTGCATTCCCTGTTCTACGCACATGTGAAGGAATCAGATACTGAATTTGTTGTAAAAGAGATCCTATTTCCTGAATAAGAGTAGCTGTCCTCCAGCTCTTGCTTATCTTCTCCCATGGCATCCCTTGTTGCAATGTCCTTAACACCCCTGTGGTCATTGCAGAATCACCTTCTATTATAATTCGATGATAATTGTCTCTTATTGCTATGTTTATTCCTTGTTTGATTGCTGCAAGTTCTGCCTCATTATTTGTTGCATGACCAATATCAATGGCATAAAATCTACGGGTTCTTCCCTGAGCATTTATGAAAATCCCTCCAGCCCCTGTCTGACTTGGGTTTCCTTTTGATGCCCCATCATAGTTCAATTTTATGAAGCCATTCTGCGGTGCCTTCCATTTATCATTGATATTTGCCTGAGGGGGCTTAAATTTCCAGAGATTTATTGATAGCATTTGAGGTGTCAAGTTTAATCTAGCCACGATATTAGATTCCATAATTTCCATTTTCCACTCATCATCTATCCATCTCTCAACCAATATGGTTTCTCGAATATTAATCTCTATGATCTTATGCCAGATTTGGGTATCATCACAGATTTCACTTCTGAAAACACGATGGTTCCTTTATTTCCAAATAACACATTTTATAAATCCTATGGAAAATCGCCATGCTCTATTCAATACTTCAATTTTAAATCCCCCTTTTCTCCATTTAATGATTGTTTCTTTTATGCTTGCTTTATGTAATATCCCCAAATTGGGATTGCTAGCAAGGCATGCCTGAAAAACACATTTTTTAGGAATAGATGCTACAGAAAATAATATTAGCCCTTGTATCTCTTAGATATGATAATATAAGATCCAAATCCAAAAGGAAATCAGAAACCAAGCAAACTAGGTGAGATAAACAAGCCTCTCACACCTAGAATGGCTGGAAAATGCCGAATAATGGGACTGCAGCAATATGTAAACATAATTCTGGAGCTGAAGCAAGCTATTCATTCCTAAAATGTGTCAAGAAACACATTATCATCATTTTTTGACTCAACAACAACTTTTTCTTCCTTTTATGATCCAAAAGTTGGGGAAAAGCAGCAAAATAAGCCCCAAAAACATTATTCCCAGTTATTTTCATAATAAAAGAGGAAAATAATAGTGGGATCCCTTATAATATGTCATATGGGACTCACATACAAAATTTTATCCAAAAAAAATTACTCTATCTAAGTTAAACAGACCTCCCAGTCCCGATATGGCTCAAAAAGGCCCAAATCCCATGACTTAGCTTATGCAGAATTTACTGAAGCATTTACAACGTGATTTTCTGATGGTTTATGATGAAATATTATGGAAATAACATACATGGAGATTATTACATCATATCATGGAGAAAAATGGAGAAAAAGCCTCTTTTACACATTATAGAAATGACCCGGCAAGGGTTTCATGAAGGTACAAGTGCAAAATGTTAGATCTGCAGATCTAGATCTAGAAAAAAAAGTCTAAATAAAGATCTGAGTATATACAGCTGAGAAATATAGAAAATGAAGGATAATCCTTCTTAGAAGGTTTCAGGGAGAAGGGTTGGCCCTTTCCCTGAGAAACAAGCTCAAGAGTGAGGGGATTGACCCTCACACTGCAACACTGCAAAGAAAGATGCAGTTCCTGCAAATGAATGCACTGTTGATGTTGTGAGTACTTTTTCCAAGTGCCAAGATGTGAAATAATGCTCTGTAATTCTTCCCCACAGATCACTCAAAGGAAAGAGAGCCTCCTCCTTTGAAAAACAAGTGCTGGAAGAGGTGTTGTGAACCCTCACTGCAACACCCTAAAACACAATGTTATACTGCTACAGAAATAATGCTGTAGCTGAAGGAGGATGCTTGGCCTTAAGCCTGGATGTGAGGCAAATCAGTACACTCCTTCAAGAGGCCTCTGAAGAAAGGAGAAGGACTCCTAAATAGGAAATCCTTGTGCTAAGCAGCACAACAATCTCAACTAAACAGTTGCAGAAAGCAAAATGGTCTTCTAGAAAAAAATCAAATCATAAGCATCAACTTGTTATGGCTGCCTTGCCCTCCTTTTAAATATGTGTGAGCCTCCTTTCCTTAGGCCCCACTCATTAGGGTTTCCTTCACCAAGGAATCTTCCTCCCACTTGCACTGCGATGTCTCTATGGGTGATCTCCTCCTCTCATATATGTGCTGTTGACTTGGGAAAACTTGACCTTGTCCACATGCATTTTTCCCTGTTCACACATGGGAGATCTAGCTGCTACCTTGATCCCTTTCCACACCATGATGGATTTTATTCAGATTTTTATTATGCATGGGTCTCCTGACCCATTTATTCATCTCCTAAGTGAGATTAACAAAATTTAATATTCCAATTTGCTTCATGCAAATTTTGGAATATTACAGTCCTCCCCTCCCAAATGTTTCTTGTCCTCAAGAAACTGCAAGGATTGAACTGAAGAGTTGCCTTCAAGGCATGGAGACTTAAATGTGTTGGGAAAACACCTTTCCCCAAGTGGATCCTCCATCCCCAAGCACCATGGCAACTCTAGAAAAATTTCCTCCACCTTGAGCTCCTGCAAATTAGGTGGGCTAAAAATCTACACATGGTAGAAGATAGCCTACCCCACGATTCCTTCCTCTCCACTTATGATAAGTGTAGAGTATATGCTGATCTTGGTCTGCAAAAAAATTTCCCTCAAGTGGCAGGATGAAGAATAGATCTCCAAAGATCTCCTCTCCAATGCTGTGAATCAAGCTGGCCCAAATCATCCCATATGTGATGGATAGGAAATCATCATCATGTGGCATCCCATCAATCACATGGCCCACCTCAAAAAGAAACAAATGTTGGATTGTGTTGGTCATCTCTCCTCCCATGTTCCCATTAAAACATGCAATGTAGAAAATGTGGGAATCCTCTTCCCAAAAGGACACATCCATCCCATGTGTCTCTCTCCCCATCATGCTCTCAACAGAGATAAGAAAAATATCAGAAAAATAGATCATGATCAACATCAATATGAGGGAAATATTGAAGTTTTCATGTGGTGCAAGGAAGTACCAACATTTTCCCATGTAGTTACAACACAGTTTCCCAAACTACTACTTCAGAAAATAGTATGGCAAGTTGTTTTATAATACATGGATGGTTATGTATGTCATCAAGTCTACTAATGAATAGTAATTGGTTAGGTACAACAACTGATCATACATGTAAGAAAAAAATACTTTCCCAAGGTCATATAAGAGATGGTTGCCTCCATCATATAGATTGGCCCACAATTGACCATGAAGCCAAATGAAAATCTTGCCCTCTTGTGGAGAAATGCACTGCATAGAAATGGTAAGAGCATGCAAATATTGTAATAGAAAATAAATAAGTGCAAAAACAAATTTCTCACCCCTTCCTTGTTTACCAAGTGCATCAAATGTGAAGTGATCCTGGGGACACTCCATCAATAAGTCTTACCCCCAAGGTGACAACGTTGTTGGCCCATGCAAATAGGCTCTTGCCAACTCATAACTCCATTATTTGACATGTACAATGTCAAAGGAATCTCCCATAAGGATGCTACACATAAGAAGTTCCTCCCAAGGTGGAAGCACCTCTTGAACATCTAAGGCCAAGGAGTAGCCCCTTTTCACCCTGACAGTGCCACCTCCTACTTTGGAAACATTATGCAAAATGTGAGAGCAAATGTGCCCTTGCTTTGCCAAGAATAACCCAAGCAAAAAAAGTTTTTGCTGCCTCCTCATATCTCCATGATACAAATAATGTAGTGAAAACATGGTGAGGAATGTCATATCAACACAATGCATCCATACTCTTTGCTTCTCTATGATGCAAGTATCCTGCCACATACCCTTAGAAAGAGGATGATGACCAAAATATTTCAAGAGTAACCAATGCAACCAAGACTCCTACTGCCCAGTATCATAGATTTGCAAGTAGATTTCCAGCTTCTTGCTCATCATCCAAACCCATCCATCCACATGTGGGTGCCTTCCATCATGTTCTTCCTTAGTACTCTCCCAAGGAAGACTATCATTCTCCCAAATCAGATTTCTGCTCTTGCATTTCATGGGATGTTGAAATGCAACTCCTTGGATATATTCTAGAGAAGACCTCTCATCAGTGTCCCCCTTGAATCCACAATGATCCAAGTGTGATGAGGGAAACACCTCCTCAAACTGTTGAAGAACCTTGCACTCCAGGATGTGTTGAAGTGCACCTCCAACGAGATCTCTCCATGAGACCTTCTCTTCATCAATGGACTTCCAAAACCAATAAGGTTCTAGATCTGCTGCAGGTAGAAGTTTCTCTTTGAGCCGGGGAGTGCTCATTGAGAAAGTGTCATCTAGAAAGGAGAAAGTGTTTCTCACTTCAATATTTCTACCATCTATATTTTCTGCCTCCATTGCTTCATGAATGAAGCTGCCATTTGAATGCTCCCATAAAGAATGGGTCCTCCTTTCTTCATCACTTCTCTTATACAGCGCAGTGCAAATTTGTAGCTCTAAATTAGAAGTATACAATAATGTAGATCCCTCCATAATATTTGCTGAAATGACAGGAGATGGAAACTTAAGCATACCTTGGTGAAATGTGGAAGCAAGAGTTTCTTCCTCAACTATGTTGGCTTCCTTCAATGCTGAACATGAAGGTTTCTCCTCCAAGGTTGTGACCGTGCTGGTACATGCTTCCTCAAGTGGTGGTGAGGGTCTCTCTTTTTCTGATCTTCCTTCCCCAAAGCTCCTGATCAGCTTTTGAGAAAACTCAGCAAGAGTAGACACTCTTGCATGGCTCAGATGGCTGAATCACTAAGTGTTTGCTTCACCTTCAAGGTGCAGCGCTGCAATTTCTACAACCTCTCTCTCTACCACTGGATGTAGTAGGAAGAAAGCCTCTAGTTTCATCACCCAAGACTTTTCTGCACATGTGAGTGATCCATCAAAAGTGGACATTAGGAATCTATTGCATCTCATCATTCCACGGCTGTAGAGTTTCCTTTCTTCTAATTCCAGTTGAATAAACTGTGGTAAAGCTAGAGTCTCCTTGAAGGTTCTAGATTTAGCTTGATAATCAGCAAGGTATCCACTTATAATTTCAGATTCCAAGTTTCCTTTATGTCTCTTGTCTTCTCCTCTTTGAGAATAGGAAGTGCATGGCTCTTCCTTTTCTTGAAACCCTCTAGGAGTTTCACTGCAACTCTTCATCTGCTTAACCTCCTTGGGGAGGTTCTTCTTGGATCTGAAAAGTGATGAGATCAAGCTCATTATTTTCATCATTCTGATCTTGCTCCTTCGGATAGCTGGATCTCACAGGCTGATCCAAAGATCACGCTTTGATACCACTGTAATATCCCCAAACTGGGATTACTAGCAAGGCATGCCTGAAAAACATATTTTTCAGGAATGGATGCTACAAAAAACAATATTAGCCCTTGGATCTCTTAGATATGATAATCTAAGATCCAAATCCAAGAGGAAATCAGAAACCAAGCAAACTAGGTGAGATAAAAAAGCCTCTCACACCTAGAATGGCTGGAAAATGGCCAATAATGGGATTGCAGCAATATGTAAACGCAATGATGGAGCTGTAGAAATATATTCACTCCTAAAATGTGTCAAGAAACACATTTTCATCAGTTGGTGTCTCAACAACGACTTGTACTTCCTTTTATGATCCAAAAGTTGGGGAAAAGCAGCAAAATAAGCCCCAAAAGTGTTATTCCCAGATATTTGCATAATAACAGAGGAAAATAATGGTGGTATCCCTTAGAATATGTCATATGGGACTCACATACTAAATTTGAGCAAAAAAAAATCACTCTAGCTAAGTTAAACAGACCTCCCGGTCCCGATATGGCTAAAAAAGGCCCAAATCCCATGACTTAGCTTATGCAGAATTTAGTGAAGTATTTACAACGTGATTTTCTAAGGGTTTATGATGAAATATTATGGAAATAACATACATAGAGAGTATTACATCAGATCATGGAGAAAAATGGAGAAAAATCGTCTTTTACACATTATAGAAATGACCCGGCAAGGGTTTCATGAAGGTACAAGTGAAAAATGTCAGATTTGCAGATCTAGATTTGGAAAAAATATTATAACTAAAAATCTGAGTATATACAACTGAAAAATATATAAAATTAAGGAGAATCCTTCTTACAAGGTTTCCGGGAGAAGGGTTGGCCCTTTCCCTGAGAAACAAGCTCAAGAGTGAGGGGATTGACCCTCACACTGCAACACTGCAGAGAAAGACACAGTTCCTGCAAAGTACTGCACTGTTGATGTTGGGAGTAATTTTTCCAAATTCCAAGATGTGAAATACTTCTCTGGAATTCTTCCCCGCTGATCTCTCAAAGCAAAGAGAGTCTCCTCCTCTTAAAAACAAGTGTTGGAAGAGGTGTTGTGAACCCTCACTACAACATCTTGCAACACACGTTATACTACTGCTGAAATAATGTTGTAGCTGAAGGAGGATGGTTGGCCTCAAGCCTGGATGTGAGGAAAATCAGTACACTCCTTCAAGAGGCCTCTCAAGAAAGGAGAAGGATTCCTAAACATGAAATCCTTGTGCTAAGCAGCACAACAATCTCAACTAAACAGTTACAGAAAGAAAAATAGTATTCTAGACCAAAATCAAATGATAAGAATCAACTTGTTATGGCTGTCTTGCCCTCCTTTTAAACATGTGTGAGCCTCCTTTCCTTGGGCCCCACTCATTAGGGTTTCCTTCACCAAGGAATCTTCCTCCCACTTGCACTGCGCTGTCTCTATAGGTGATCTCCTCCTCTCATATCTGCGCTATTGACTTGGTCAAACTTGACCTTGTCCACATGCATTTGTACATGTTCACACATGGGAGTGTAAGATCCAGCTACTACCTTGATCCATTTCCACACCAGGAGGGATTTTATTCAGATTTTTATTATGCATGGGTCTCCTGACCCATTTATTCATCTCTAAGTGAGATCAACAAAATTTAATATTCCGATTTGCTGCATGCAAATTTTGGAATATTACATATTATCTCTATCCATTTGCATAAATAGCCTTGCATTGCTATTCCATATCCTTTCCGCTATTTCACATGTGTTTAGAATATGTTTTATTGATTCCTCTGTTTTTCTGCACATATAGCAAAGAGAAGGTCCATGCATTCCTCTCTTTTTTAATTGGTCCCACGCCAGAATATTTCTATGACTAAGGAGCCAGAGAAAATATTCTACTTTAGGCCAGTGATTGCCACCTTGCCACTTCAAGGGTGTTGTGAGCTTGAACATTATATCCTTCCTTTATAGTAAACATACCTTTACTTTGATATCCCCATCTAAGAATATCACTTCCTGTTGCTCTAATTAATTTCCTTGTTTTCAATTCTTTCTCCATATTATTCCATTGTAGCGTTTCTGGTGCTCCTGGCCAATGGACCTTTTCCTTCCATTTTCTCCATTGACTAGTTTGATACTGACACCAATAATTATTTATTGTTCTTTGAGAAGGAATGTTTGTAAATAGGAAAAGTTCCCCTAGATCAAGTCTACTGAAATTTTTTTCTCGTTGTTGCCACGAATCCTAACACTGTTACTGATGAAATAGGTAACTGCACTGGTACCTACTTTTTGACGTAGCAAGAAAAACACCCGATTTTGAAAAGTGGTGATGCAGAATCAAATTTTTTTTTGAGCATGTTTTTGGCATTTTAATTTTTAATTTTTAAATTTTTTTTTTTTTTTTTTCTGTGATGCTTTTTATGTCGATTTTGAATACTAGTGGCGTATCATCACCAATGTTTTTTTAGAGGATGATTTTGAAACTATACATTTTCTAATGTCTTCTTATTCTGTGAGATGTTTATTTTTAAGTGCATTTATGTACTTGTGTTTTAAAAATAAAAAAACAATTTTTTTTTAAAATAAAAATTTGTAATGATATCTTCACTTTTTCACATAGATAAAAAATGAAAAAAGGGTCAATATTATAAAGTTTATATTTTCTACAATTTTATGTATTGCTAATTAATTTTTCAATGCACATCAAATAATTGTCACTAAAAAACAAATATTTTCAACGATATGACAAAAAAATACAAATTTTCAATACAAATAGAATGCAAAAAATACACTTTTAGAGACTTTTTGTTTAAAAAAACATGTTAAATAAACTAATTTTTGGGAAAATCTTAACAAAAAAAACTTAAGAAAATAGCATTTTTATTGAATTTTATGTCAAAAAATAATAGGAATCACATGTTTTTTGCAAAAAATAAAGATTCTTCTCATAAAATATCAAAATCTAAACATTACAAGTAAAATTGATTAATAGATCTAAAAAATGAGTTTTGTTTGCAAGCATAACTTAAAGATCATCAACAAGATCAACTAATACATCTTCAACATCATCTAGAACATCATTGATGGCTTCTTGCGCAACATTTTATACTTCATTTTGGTCATTGTCATCTTCTAATGGACCTTTCATGTCTGCAAATCATCCAAAGTGTCCCTTTCCAATCATTCCATATAATGGTGGTTGAGATTCCTTTGCTTTTTTTGCCACACGTGATTCATTAAAATCCCCTTTCCTCAAACCAGCTTCTTGCTTCGCATCTGGAAGGAATTCAAGAGCGTTAATTCTTTGTTGAATAAATTTGCATTGCACTTGGTCTTTCTAAATGGTAATGCAATTTCTTCCTTTTGGTAGGCAACATGCTAGTGTTGTACCTAATCATCAAGTACAAAATAAATAAGAAAGAAAATTGGTATAAAGACATAAAAAGTAAAAAATAAAATATTTGAATTTAAATTTGTATAATAAAACTTACCTGAACCTCAGAATAGATCCAAAACACAATCTCCCTCATTTTACGGTGCTGCCCGGCCTACCTTTGGTGCCCGGCTGCGCGGAGGGAAATTCTGAGAATTTCCCTTCACCAAGCCGGGGGCCGGAGGTAGGCTGGGCAGCCCTCGACTGTGCCACCCAGCTAGGGGCCGGAGGCAAGCCAGGCGGCGTTGTTGAGGGTTTCCCAGGCGGGGGCCGGAGGCAGGCTAGATAGCCTTCGATGGCACTTCCCGTCTGGCCTTTGGCCCCTAGCTCGGCGGAGGGAGATTCTTGAAATTGCACCGGGTGGCGTCATCGAGGCCTGCCTAGCCGGCCTCCATCTAGCCAGGGGCTAGAGGCAGGCTAAGCAACCCTCGATGGCGCCACTCGGCCGGCCTCCATCCCTCGCCTAGGCAGAGGGAGATTCTCAGAATCACCCTCTACCCGGCTGGGGGCTGGAGGCCGGCTGGGAAGTACCATTGAGGGCTGCCCAGCCTGCCTCTAGCCCTCAGCTAGGCAGAGGACGATTTTGAGAATCACTCTACACCCAGCCGCGAGTAAGAGGTAGGTTGGGCAGCCCTCGACAGCGCTGCCCGGCCTACCTCCAGCCCCCGACTGGGTAGAGGGCGATTCCGAGAATCACCCCCGGCTGGGCGTACGGCTATTATGAGAATCAACCCCGGCTAGGTGAAGGGCGATTCCGAGAATCACCCACGTTTAGGTGGAGGGTGATTACGAGAATCACTCTCCTCCCAGCCGGGGGCTAGAGGTAGGTCGGGCGGCGCCGTTGAGGGCTACCCAACCTACCTTCGCCTAGTCGGGGACCAGAGGCTGGCTGGGAAGCCCTCGATGGCACCACCCGGTTGGCCTCTGGATCTCGGCTGAGTGGAGGGAGATTCTCGGAATCACCCTCCGCCTGACCGAGGGTCGGAGGCCAGCCGGGTGGCACTGTCGAGGGCTGCCCAGCCTACCTCTGGGCCCTGGTTAGGTGAAGGGCGATTCTGAAAATTTCCCTCCACCCAACCGCAGGCCGGAGGCAGGCTAGGCAGCCCTCGATGATGCCACCTCGCCTGCATCCAGCCCCCGGCTGGACAGAGGGCGATTCCGAGAATCACCCTCCGCCCAGCCAATCGCCGAAGGCTGCTTAGGTGGTTCCATTGAGGGCTGCCTAGCATGCGTTCAGCCCCCGGTTGAGCGGATGAAGATTCTAAGAATTTCCTCTGGATGGGCAGAGGGTGATTCTTAGAATCGCCCGCCCTCGGCCCATCCGCCCTTGGAATCTCCCTTCACCCATCCACCCTTGGAATTTCCCTCGGAATCACCCTCCGCCCATCCAGGGGCGATTCTTAGAATCGCCCGCCCTCTGCCTAGCCGGGGGTCAGAGGCAGGTTGGGTGACACCATCGAGGGTTGCCTAGCCTGCATCCAGCACCCGGCTGGGCAGAGGGTGATTCATGGAATCTCCCTCCACCTAGCCAGGGGCCCGAGGTAGGTTGGGAAACCCTCGATGGCACCACCCAGCCGGACTCCGGCCCCGAGCTCGGCGGAGGGAGATTCTCAAAATCACCCTCTACCCAGCCAGGGGACAAAGGCCGGCCGAGTGGCACCATAGAGGGCTGCCCAGTCGGGGGTGATTCTTGGAATCGCCCTCCGCCTAGTCGGGAGCCGGAGGTAGGCTAGGCAGTGTCGTCGAGGGCTGCCCAACCTACCTCTGACCCTCGACTAGGTGGAGAGTGATTCTCAGAATTTCCCTCCGCCTAGCTGGGGGCCAAAGGAAGGTTGGGCAGCTCTCGATGGCACCACCCGTCTAGCCTCTGGCCCCGGGCTAGGTAGAGGGAGATTCTTGGAATCACCCTCCGCCCAGCCGGGGGCTGGAGGCCGACCGGGCAGCACCGTTGAGGGCTTCCCAACCTGCCTCTGGCCCCCGCATGGGTGGAGGGCGATTACGAAAATCGCACTCCACCCAACTGCGGGTCAGAGGTAGGCTGGGAAGCCCTCGATAGCGCCACCCGGCCTATCTCTGGCCCCTGGCTGAGCAGAGGGCAATTGAATCACATCCGGCTGTGCGGAGGGCGATTCCAAGAATCACCCCCGATTGGGTGGAGGGAGATTCCGAGAATCACCCCCGGTTGGGCAGAGGGTGATTTTGAGAATCACCCTCTGCCCAGCTGGGGGTGATTCTGAGAATCACCCTTCGCCCAACCAAGGGCTAGAGGCAGGCTGGATGGCACCGTTGAGGGCTTCCCAGCTTGCCTCCGGCTCCCAACTGGGTGGAGGGCGATTCTTAGAATCTCCCTCCACCCAGCCGAGAGCCAAGGCTGGGCAGCACTCGACGATGCCGCTTGGCCTACCTTCAGCCCCTAGTTGGGCAGAGGGAGATTCTCGGAATCAGCCTCCGCCCGACCGGGGGTTGGAGGGTGGCTAGGCGACACCATTGAGGGTTGCCTAGCCTGCCTCCGACCCCTAGCTGGGTGGAGGGAAATTTTGAGAATCGCCCTCCACCCAGCTGCGGGCTGGAGGTAGGCTGGGCAGCCCTTGACGACGCTGCCCGACCTGCCTCCGACCCCCGGCTGGAGGCCGGCTGGGTGGCGCCATCGAGGGCTACCTAGCCTGCGTCCAACCCAGGCTGAGTTGACGACGATTCTGAGAATTACCCCCGAATGGGTGGAGTGCGATTCTCGGAGTCACCCTCCACCCAACCTGGGGTGATTCTCAGAATCGCCCTCCACCCAGCCATGGGCGATTCTCGGAATCGCCCTCGGAATCGTCCTCCGCCCATCCCAGAATCGAGGGTGATTCTCGAAATTTCCCTCTTCCTAGCTAAGGGCCAGTTGCAGGCCGGACCACACTGTCGAGGGCTACTTAGCCTACCTCTGGCCCCTGGCTGGGCGGAGGGCGATTCCGAGAATCTCCCTTCGCCTAGCTGAGGGCCGGAGGCCGGCTGAGTGGCACCATCGAGGGCTTCCCAGCGTGCCTCTGACCCCTGGTTGGATGGAGGGCGATTCAGAGAATCTCCCTCCACCTAGCCTAGGTCAGAGGCAGGCTGCGCAACCCTAGACGGCGCCACCTGGCCTACCTCCGACCCCTGACTGGGTGGAGGGCGATTCTCAGAATCACCCTCCGCCTAGCTAGGGGTGATTCTCGGAATCACCCTCCACCTAGCCGAGGGCCAGAGGTAGGCAGGGTAGCTTCGTCAAGGGCTTCCCAACCTGCCTCTGACCCTTGGCTTGGCTGAGGGTGATTCTTGAAATCGCCCTCCGCCCAGCACGGGGTTGAAGGCAGGTTGGGAAACCCTCGATGGTGCCGCCTGGCTGGCCTCCAGCCTCTAGCTGGGCAGAGGGTGATTCCGAGAATCGCCCTCCGCCCAACCAAGGGCTAGATGTTGGCTGGGCGGCGCCGTTAGGGCTGCCCAGCTTGCCTCTGGCCCCCTGCTGGGTGGAGGGCGATTCCGAGAATCAACCTCCACCCAGCTAGGGGCTGAAGGCAGGCTGGACAGCCCTCGACGGTGCCGCCTGGCTGGCCTTTGCCCATCTGGGGGCCGGAGGCCGGTTAGGCATTATCGTCGAGGGCTACCCAGCCTGCCTCCAGCACCTAATGGGTGGAAAATTAATTTTTGTTTTATTTTATTTTTTTCAAACACAAACTATACAAAAAATTTATTTATTTTTAAATAAAAACTATTATAATAAAAAAAATGTATTGTTTAATATAAAAAAAAAAATTATTCAATTAAAATTTTAAAATATAAAAAAACAATAAAAACAAATTAAAAAATATGTTTTAAAAAATAAACAAACAAATATAATTTTTTTTTATTGCTTAATTTTTTTGTTTTTTGTTTTTTTTGTTTTGTTTTGTTTTGTTTTTTTTTAAATTTTAAATTAAAACAATTATTATTTAAAATATAAAAAAACAATAATTTTTTTTTTAACATATTTTTTAAAATATAAACAAACATATATAAGAATATTTCAATTTTCTTAAAACTAAAACAATTATAATTTAAAATATAGAAAAACAATAAAAAAATAAAAAAATATGTTTTTATATATAAACAAACAAATATATGAATAATAAATTTTTTATTTACTTGTTCATTTTGAAAAATTGTTTAAGTCATATAATTTCTCCATAATTTCATGGTTCAAGTATCTTGAAAACTTAAGATTTAAAAACTTGAGATTTACAACTTTTCATTAAGGTGTTTATGCACTACGAAATTTTATCTTTAATGTTATGGTTGAAGATAATTACGATTTTAGGGTTTTTTAGAGTCAAGATAATTTATTTTTAACATGGATAAAAGTTGTTCGAAATGATAAGCCCTTCTGACATTATTTTGTTTATATTTAACATCATCTATCAAAAAATTTATAATTTTACGATTTTTCAATTTCCTAATATTTTGTCTTTAATTCCATTGTTACAATGTGTCAAAAGTGTAACACAATGTTTTTTTTTTGTTATTCCAACATCAACTCGTTTTGTTTTGAGGGTGTTTTTTCAATAATTTTTTCAAGAAACAATTTTGTTTTTAGCATAATTTTATAAAAAGGTGAAATTTGACCTTGAGAAAAAAACAAATGCATTCTGGAATACACACTTTTTGTTTTTGGGGCGTTTTTTCATGTTTTTTGAGTCTTTTTGGGCTAGAGTTCCCGTTTTGAGGTAATAGTTCCCGTTTCATCGGTAACAGTGTTTCCTCCCAAAAGAGAGCCGATCTTCCTTCTCTAACTTCCCAAAAACTATGCTGGCATATTAAATTCATGTTGATTGTTGCTAGATTCCATATATTGGATCCTTTCGGGACAATATCCACTTTTAATTTACCTGATGCTTTTTGGGGCATATCATATTTCTTTTCCCTAATGAGTTTCCATAGGTCTTGTCCTCCTTGAATCCATCTCGACCACAATTTTTCCCCCATCACTTGATTTAAAACATAAGGATCATGAAGGCCCAGTCCTCCTGCTAGTTTTGATTTCATTAATTTATCCCATGACAGAAGTGCCCATTTCCTAGCCTCATTTGCTCCTTGCCAAATTTTTTTCTTAAAGGCAGTTACCATTTAATTGAAAATATTCTTTGAGGCCACCCTCCCTGATAATTGATACAAAGGGAGTGATTGAAGAACATACTTAAGCAGGATTAATCTTCTTGGAGCATTCAGAGCTCTAAAAGCCCAATTTTGTAATTTTTTGCGCAATCTAGTAAGAAGGTATTTCAAATCTACAATTCTTCGAGAAGAAGTATTAAGCGTAACACCCAAGTATTTCATACGGAAAGTACCTCTATGAAAGCCTAACATTCTAGCTAGAAAAATTTGTGTAGCATCATTAATATTGAAAAAGTAAACATTGGATTTATTTGCATTGACAAGCGTACCTGAATCTTCCATAAAATTTTTTAAAATATTGAGAATTTCCTTTGCCTCCCGCACCGATGCCTGACAGAATAATAGAATATCATCAAAAAATTGTTGGTGTGTTAAAGCTAAATAAGGTCCCCATAAGTTTCAACCCTTAATTTGACCATCCACCAAGTGAGCTTTGATTAACCTTCCCAATCCTTCTGCTACTAGAATAAATAAGAAAGGCGACAGAGGATCCCCCTGTCGGAGACCTCTAGAGATATTAAAAGGTTGAGATGGGATTCCATTTAGAAAAATTGAAAAATTAGGAGATGAGATGAAGGATTGCAGCCACTGAATCCATCTATTATCGAGTCCAAATGCTTTAAGCACTGCTATTAGATAAGGCTAGCTGATACCATCATAAGCTTTTGAGAGGTCCAATTTTAAAAGCATTCCTTTCACTTTTAGCATTCTTAAGGAAAGAATTGCTTCCTGAGCAGTATCAATTCCATCTAATATTTGTCTTCCTTTCGCGAACCCTATTTGTTCAGGAGAGATCAATCTAGGCAACAGAGGTTTGAGTCTGTTTACCATTATAGTAGATAAGATTTTATAAATTACATTACATAATGCTATAGGTCTAAACCCTACTAAAGTGTCTGAGTTTTCTTGTTTTGCGATGGGGGTTATGAATGTGGCATTCAGTGCCGGACAAACGTTCTGATTCCTCCTTGATTCCTCTACCAAATCCCAAATATCATTTCCCATGAAGTTCCAGCCTACCTTAAAGAATTCAACTGTAAAAACCATCTAGTCCAGGGGCCTTATTTGAAGGTAAATGCATGACTACGTCTTCTACCTCTTAAAAAATTATTTCTCTTAGGAGAGTGAAGTTTTGATCTCTTGTTACAACCGAGGGAATGTTGCTAGTAATTCTATCAATTGCAATCTGCCTATTCTGATCAGGTTCCGTTAGAATATTTTAGAAACGATCAATAAGTAACTTTTCCATATCCTCATGTTGGAGAAGATGATTACCATTCTGATCTTTTAATGAGAAAATTATATTATGCTGTCTCCTTTGTATCATGGTTTTGTGGAGAAAATTTGTGTTTCGTTCCCCTTCCTTCAACCATTGTATCCTGGATTTTTTCTTCCACAATATCTCTTCTTGATTCCTACGTTCTTCAAGGAGGCTAAGAGTATTTCCTTATTCCTCCGCAAGAGCCTCTGTTCTTCCATTAAGGATCATATTTTGAGGAATATCTTTCATTTTATCTTTCAGGCGAACCTGATCCTGATGAATAGCTCCAAATTTTGTTCTATTCCATCGCTTTATTTATTTCTTTAGTTGTTTCAATCTGAGCTGAAAGGAATGCATTTTATTTTTTCCTCTAATCTGATTAGTTTCCCACCAATGCTTTTATTTTTCCAGAAACCTAGGGTCTCTCAGCCAGAATAATTTAAATCGAAAGGGTCTATTCTTTGGTCCTTCTTTGATATCTATTTCAATATTGATTGGCCAATGATCCGAGCCAAGAGTTGGAAAGATCACTGCTTCATAATAAACATCAAGACTTACTAAAGCTCCAGAGGCTACAAATCTATCCAATCTTGATGCGATTTTATGTCTTTCTCCACGTCTATTATTCCAAGTGAACTTTCCATTCACTGTGGGTATATCTACCAATCTTAGGTCTGTCAATAAGTCCCAAAAGAGTTCCATCTCTAGATCTTCTCTCCTTATCCTCCTTTTTTTTCTGACAGATTTAATAAAATATTGAAGTCTCCACCTAGGAGCCAATATTTTTCTTGATGCATATCATTTAAAGTCCTAATAATTTGTAAAAATGCCTCTCTTTCTCCTGGAATTGGGGGCCCATAAACTGTCGATATGAGAATGTTTTCTGTCATTCCAATTTGTTGAAACCTTCCTATTAAGATTATTAGAAGACCTATCCAAGCGTCCACTATTATTTCTGTAGGATTCCATATAATAGCTATGCCTCCTACCATTCCTGTCGAATCTATAGCCATGATCGCAAAGTTAGGTTTAAACAAATGCACAATATTTTCAAGTTTCTGACCAAAGACTTTAGTTTCTTGTATCAACATTATTTGGGGTTTCTCTATTTTCAATCTTTCCTTAAGATATCTTTGCTTTCCTTTACTATTAAGACCCCTTATATTCTAGGAGACTACTTTCATTGGTTAACTTTGGGAATTTGTTGGAATACCATTGTTAACGACATTATCCTTCCTGTATTTATAAGCATTTCTCCAACTAATTGTATTGAGTCATGCAATGTCCTTATGCCTCTTTTATTTGTTCCTTTTTTCTGTTGGTTTGATCCCTTAGTAGCATTTTGGTTAGATTTTCTTGCCTCATTTTGCGCATGTGCTGTTAAGTAATGCTAAAACGTTTCTTTATAAAGTTTCTTATGGTCTTCTGGAATGAATCGATCATCTAGATTCCTCCATTCATGTAATAAGCATTTGAGTACCCTTTCTTCTGCGCTTAAATCTTATTTATTGTGTTCTATATCCATTGGTATCTGCTCGACCATACTACTATCTTCTACTTCAATTATTTCTTGGGGTGATTTCCTTTTTGCTGCGTGAGTATTCTAATTAACCATCTCTTGACCTACCCTAGATTTATATTCTTTTGCATGCGAAGTTTCCCCTTCCTCTTGCAAAATGTCATACCGGTTTGCTGTTGTTTTCTTCACAGGAAAACTCTGTTGATTTGAAGTTGATTTATTATTTCTTTTCCTATTCGTAACTATTATGAACCCATCCTCACGTTCTCTCCCCTGCTCAGAGTTAACCGTTTGATGGTTAGATTGTTGTTCAATAATGTTGAGGGGACATGCTTTGTAAATATGTCCATATTCATGGCATCTCTGGCATCTGAAAGGGATATGTTCATAGTCCAAGAGCTGCTGCCAGATTTTGCCTTCATATTCTAATTCAATAATTTCAGGAAATGATTATGAAATATTCATATATACACAGATTCTTGCAAAAGAAGTATATCTGCCCCGACGCGTAGTTTCTGCTATTTTAATAGAACTGCCTAGTGAATTCCCTATACCTTCCAAAATTTCCGGATCCAAAAAATCCATAGGGAGGCCAAATAGTCATACCCATACAAGTGCTGTAAGGAATTTCTCTTGATCAGGATTGTATCATTCTTCCCACTGTCTAAGAAAAAGCCCTGCATTATTATAGAAGTATGGCCCCCTTCAAAAATTCTTTCCTTATCTAATAAGTTAGTAAACATTATTGTAAAAAATAATTTAGCCCCAAAATTCAGATCAATGTGACCTTTGGGTTGCCATTTTATTTGTATCCATTTTAATAAATCTTTCTCTGTAGGCCAAATACCAATAAACTTACATATTAGGGTGTGATCTTTCATATAGCTTCTGTATTCATCCAATTTGTTTGTAGGGATTATAAAATGAGGATTCTTCACAGCTTGTGGCAAGCCTTGGCCCTTTGTCACTCTTCTGCTAACCGCCTTTCAAACCGGTGTATCGTTCAACGATGAGAGCCTCGATGTTTGCTGGGTGCTTAACCTTATTTTTTCTACCGTAATGTTTCCATGAACAAGGGGTATTAACACCCCCCCCCCTCGACGCTACCACCATACCGACTCCAACTCCAGACACAGTGCCAATGTTTCTTCCTCACTACACCACCACCAGACCATAGAGCTTCTGAAACCATAATGGTTCTCTCGTTTCTTGGAGATCATTCTCTCATTCCTTCTCTTCTTTATTTCACCAATTGTTATTTAAGTTTTTTTAAGACAATTCCAAATGAATAACGAATGGGGCATTCATTATTGATACTTGAATATTTAATTGTTTATTTAGAGATTTAATTATATATATATATATATATATATATATATATATATATATATATTTGTTTCTGAGTTAAAAGAGAAAGTAACTGGTAAATATTCCAAGAACCTAGGTAAAATAGGTTGAGACAGTTCTGGCAGTTACCTTTCCAAAAAGGATTTAAAGGAAAATCCTAAGGAGGAAATGGGTTATGTGCAGAAGGAGATGAGGGTTAAGAAACATATGGTTGCATTGAGATGTCCAGAGCTGGCGTGAGAACCAGTGGAACTCAGTAAATATCCAGAGAAGTAAAGGCTGGACTTAATCCTGAGCTCTAACTTCTGGTCTCAAGAAGAATACCTTAGCCTAGTGCGGAGCAACGGGGGAGTCGAGGACGTAATAGCCTCGCTCAAGGTTGGGAGGACCAACAGTTACTAGAAAAAAAGTCTCGGAAATAGGTATTTCAAGTATTTATGTGTACTGCTAAATACTATAAACGATTTAATATTCATGCTGATTAAATGTTGCATTTTAGAGTATAAGTGCTGGAATGCTAGTTTCACATTTGTAATTAAAGTACAAAAAAGATAATGCTAGATTTACAGTTGTTCTTAATTACAGAAAAGAAAATGCTAGGATTGCAAGTACGTTGAAACACTGGTATTAGAATATAGGAAAAAAAAAAGAATGCTAGCTTGGTATTGTTTATATCACAGAAAAAGAATGCTAGCTTGGTATTGTTTATATCACAGAAAAAGAATGTAAGAATTTCTTTGTCAGGCTCTGAATTCTAAGTTATTATCATCAATATATATATATATATATATATATATATATATATATATATATATATATATATATATATATATATATATATATATGAAATGTAAAAACCTTGCCTTCTAGTTGTAGCTGAGTATTATAGAAAACAACGAAAGAGAAAAAAAATGGATTATAAACTAAACTATATATTTTCGCATTTCTCATGAATAGACCTTGTATTCCAAACCGTATGTAGTGGCCTAGTTCCCAGTAAGTATAAAAATGGAAATATTTATTTAAATTGAACATAAAACTTATGATAAATATATTATCTTATACAGGTAGTGGTAAAGGGAAATAGGCCGAGGGTTTAGAACCCAGACCCATGAGGAGGGTCGAGGTTCCGATCCCTTTTCGACTAACCATAAGAGCACCATGGGAGGACAGTAGTATTGTTAAATCAATAACAAGAAAATGAACTAAGCTGTAACAAGATCCAAAGCTCAACAATGCCTCTAACCGAATAACAAATCAGGAAAAGCAAAGAATGTCGCGAATACAAATAACATAATTTTTCCAAGATATAAAATGGGAAAAACCCTCGTAAAAATCCTTTAGGAAAAATTGAGTAATAAGTTGTACATCATGCACTTAAAATATCAGAAGACGAATTCTAGCATGCTAACATGCTAACAATCCAGAGTATTGGAACAAACCATTCGAACATTTTCAATTAACAAAAGGGGCTAAGCCCAGATAAAACAATTTAGACATTAGCAATTACAGTCCAGAGTTTTGAAACAATAATTCGAACATTTTGAAATTTGGGGAAAAGGGCTAAGCCCAAAGAAAATTATAATTAAATAATATAGAGTATAAAATCAAAAGCCATGATTGGCCTGCAATCGCCCTTGAGGATTCGAACCCATGCGTGCAATAAGCAATTTGGGAAAATAACTGAGAATTATTGTAAGGGAAATATCGTGGCTGTCGGGTAGAGTTAGAAGGACAAGAGGAAAGCATATCAGCATCTGTGGCAAGGAAGGACTCAAACAAGGGCAAAAGATACAACTTCCTTTGGGTTTCTCGAGCCTGCAACCATATTTAACATGGAGTTACAATTTGGAAGAAAAATTAAAAACTCTTAAGACTATAAAAGGGACAGAACCAGAACATTAGAATTGTGAATGAGTAAGAGCAATGAAAATCACTCACCATAGAGCTGAGGAGGTCATATAATGGCTGGAATTAACACGGTAACCCTACCACAACTCTTTTCAGAACCCAACTAAAGTAGATGAGCAGACTTGGGAAAGAGGGCAAGAAACTGTGCAAATTCTTTATGCTGCCGACCTGTGCCGCAAAGTGAAACATTGTAAAAAAAACTAGATTACCTGTCTCGGAAAGGAAAAACAAGGAAAGTAAACGAGGAAATTCCACTTTAATGCAAACAAAAACTTACCTTCCTTGACTATGAATTGAGTAGAAACCCTTTCGTTGGCAGCGCGATGATCAATGGATAAAATCCATGAGGGTTAAGCTTGTGGGCTAACAGATTTTCAGAGCAAGGTTATCGAACCTCACGATGGGAGGAATGAGACTCTGGCAGGAGGTTGGTGGTGGGTACTTACCCTAACCCTCCTCCCTGCCCAAGATCCACTACCAATCTCACGTAGGAGGGATCGAATGATCCAGAATCTGCCAGCGAAGGGAGCTCAGACAAGTTGGGGATCTTCACATATATCGAAAGATGTGATAATGATATTCAATGTAGAAAACCCCTAATTACGTTCAATCATAGGAATCAACCATAAAATCAAACGGGTAAAGACCAGTATGGTGTATATTCACAGGTCATCAGCAACAATTCACCGTTTTTAAACAATAAAGACAATGGTAACATCCAGACTATAGTTAACTTAAATATTTAATCCAAAGTCTCATATGGGAAAGAAATGTCAATTGATATGCTAATAATTCCAATGTGTTAATTCTTAAGGGAGGAGTTCGAATATCATAGTTACTGTTTGTTGGTTTAATTTTCACATAAATGATACCCTTTTCTTTATTCATAATTATTTATTTAATTATGGTGAAAATGTATGTAATTAAGGGGGGTAGTTGTTACCAGTGGTATCAGAGAAAAGTTACAAAACTAGGGATAGATGGGCCATTCCTACTAGATTTTAATGGTTGGAAATTGTGTTAAGTACAAGAACATATTTGTGTAAGCTACCATGAGAAGGGGGTCGAGTCATCATGCACCCAGAATCATAGGGGAGACCCATCCTGTGACCAATCCTGAGGGAAACCCTGAAATGTGGGTGCAGTTATGTGTGGACCAACATCAACAGATAAGCAGAATGTTGGAAGAACAACAATGACAAACAAACATGTTGTTGGATATTGTGCAACAGTTACAGAGAGAGATGCTTAAAGTACGCAGTGACAATGAAAGGTTGATGAGAGAAGTCTATCGAATAGACAGAATCCTCTCAGTGGACAACCTATCCCTGAGAGAAACACTTAGGAAGACAGAGAATGATGCCAAGTAGTACATGACAATGTTGAAGACAGTCGAATGCCAAGAAGTAATAAAAGTCAAACATACAATGAGGCAGAATCTGGAAATGTCCTGGAAGAGAAAGAGCTGAAAAAATATAAAGTGGAATTGCAGGGAGAATTTAGGAAGATCAAGCCTCCTACCTTTGACGGAGAGGGGGAGGAAATGGCGAAATCTTAGATAATAAACATGAACAAGTACTTCCAAGTGTATGAGTATAACAACAAACTTAAAGCCCACCTAGCCCTCTACTAGTTGCAGGAAAAAGCAACCCTATGGTGGGAGGAGGTCAAGAATGTACAAGGAGTCAGAGATCAAAATGTAACTTGGGATGAGTTTAAGAAATATTTCAAATATAAGTATCTGACAGAACGTTTTTACGATGAGAAATACCGAGAATTTCATGACCTGAAATTGCGTCAAATGACTATGGATGAATTCATTATGAAATTCACTTCATTATTAATATATGTACCTTATCTACGCGATGAAAAGGCAAAGGTACAACGTTTCTTGAGTATTTTTCTGATACACATGAAAGGAAGAATTGAGTTTGTAAATCCAAAAACTATGGATGAAGCAATAAGGAAAGCATGGATGTGCTATCAGCAATCCAAGAGAAAAGGAGAAACTGGGAAAAGTTGGCCACTTCGAAAAGGGCAGAATTTTTTTTCCAATAACAAAAATAACAGATCAAGCAATTTTAAGAATGATTCTAGGAATCCACTAGGTAAACAAAAAGGAAAAGTTCAAACAAGGACCAAGTGGACTGGTGAGGAGCGACATAGTGAAGCTTCTAGCAGACTCGACATTGGACAACCCCAAAAACCTCTGTTGCAATGTTGGGGGTGTGGTGAGGCACACATTACTTCAAAAACTATCCACATCAAGGAAGAAAATAAGTGACAAAAAATCTGCAAGAGGCATCGACGGTGGGGGATGTAGCTCAAAACATACCGAGGATCAATGCAGTGTTAGAGGATCAACAAGAAGATTACCAGCCAACCATGATAGAGTTATAAGGTAAGCTTCAAACTTGATCTGTTTCTTTTTTAGTTGATCCTAGAGCCTCTTTGAGCTACATACATCGACGTGTAGTTGAAAATAGTAAGTTGTAGGACCAAAAATTTAAAAAACCTTGGCTAGTTCAGCGGGCTACAAGGACACGAAAGCGAGTCCATACGAAGGTACCAAATTGTGAATTGAGTATTGGGGACCAGAACATAACTATAGAACTCAATGTTCTACCACTAGGATCATATGATATTTTATTGGGGATGGATTGGCTGGAGAGACATTGGTCATTATTGGACTACAAGAATAAGGTCATCCATTTTAAAAGAAGTGATGGGACACAACAGGAGTTGCAGGGTCTCAAAAAGCCTTTGCAGTTGCGACCTATTACTGCATCTCAACTAAGTAAATGCATGAGGAAAGGTTGCCAGCTTTATGCATTTCAAGTAGGATTAACCAACACAAAATATAAGACTCTTATGTTGGAGAATATTCCTATAGTGCAAGAATTCCAAGATGTTTTCCCTAAGGAAATTCCGAGGTTGCCACATGGTGGAAAACCCAATAAAAAAAAGGCTCCTCATACAAATAAACATTGTTCCTATTGTGGTGTATTTGGAAATTAATCTCATGAGTGTTCCATTTACCTCAAAATAACCAAGCATGGGAAGCTCAAGCAGATACTCTAGAGGACATCATCTCATTGATCCACCTCCTTTGCCCCCTGCTTCACCAAAACTAGATATTATTACCAATCCTTTTCCTCATCAAGGGTACATATATTCCAAACCTGCACAGGGTAGTGTATCTCCCCAACCTTCATAATTTGGTTGCAATGATTACCATATCCACATGATGAGTTCCACTTAAGTCAACACTGAATAAGTCAACCTCTAGACTTGGTAGTTCCAATATGACAAGCCTTTTGTGAAGTCAATGACTAATTCCCAACCTCAACTTTCCACTAAGCCTATGTCGTCATCAAATTGAACCTTACATATCCCTCCCCCTAAGATAGAGGTTGTCACTAAGATCCCCAACGGTACATTTAATTGAAACATTATTTCTTCTAAAGAAGCCCATAGCTATAGCATAGTAGATGACTTAGCACAATCTCCTATGGCCATGTGAATGTTGGAAGTCCTGCATACTTTCCCATCGCAGTGGAAATCTCTACTCTCTACTTTAGGCATTGTATATCCTTCCGACAATCACATGATTCTCTTTGATGTTGACAAATAAAAACATCCCCCCTTTCCTTCATCTCTTTCCTTTCAAATACCAGTATCCATAAGAAACACCATTATTTATTAATGTATCATAGATGAAGGTGCCTCCACCTGTGTGATGACTGCTAGTATTTGGAAGCATCTTGGTTCACCTGGCCTCTCCCCATCCACCATGACTCTTCATGCTTTGGATGGTAATCCCTTGTAACCCCTTGACTTATATCGTAACTATCCAATTACTATTTCTTAAAAGACAATATTAATTAACATTGAATTCATTTATGCACCATTAGATTATAATATCCTCTTGGGTCATAGTTATACCTATGCCATGTCTATTTTCACATGTGATGTCTTTCGTAATATGTTATTTCTTAACAATGGAAAGATTGTCACTTCGATTAGTTGCCTTACTAGGATCCTTAGTCTCAGATTTCCCAGTCCACTATCTCATCAATGACTGGCAATAAGACTATCATGTTCCTCACCAATGTCTCTCCTGGAGTCTACAAAGATTCCACTTGTCCAAAGGCTTATTTTTTCTCTGCTGACAGAGAGTCCCAGGAGCAAAACGAGAGTGGGTTTTTTTGGATTCCTTACGCATTCAAGTGATTTATAGTGGTACAAACCAAGGTTTTTACTCATGGTATTGTTCATGGTATTGTTTGGATTGTTTGATTGACTTAATCTCCACCTGTAATAAGTGATTGAGGTGTGAATGAATTGATCAATTAAGTAGCGTATATATTGGATAAAATTGTTTAAATATATGATAAAATTGATCAATGTGAGGTTAAACGATGAACATAAGGTGAGAATCGGTCTATGTAGAGGTTATAGGTTGAGCTCCTAAGCAAGGAGAACATATTGAGGTGATGAGGGGAGTATGCAGTGATTAAGAAGGTCCATAAAAATGCCAACAAAAGTGACATATCTTGTCATGTAGATACAAAGTTCGATCGGATGGATTGATTCAAAATCTATGAAAGAGAATGGTGCTATTGTTCTAGAGATATTCCAGTATGAATGTAGGACATAGATTAGACATTGATGGAAAAGTTCCTGAGCTTTGTGTAGTTGTTTGAATAGTGCGATTGATGTATTTGTGTTTGCAAGGGAAAATATTTTATTCATATGGTTGTATAATTGTTTTATATGGTTTCTATGTTATTATATGGTTGAGTTCTTGCATTCATATTTATTACGCTACTGATCGAGATATATTGATAGTGCATATGGAGAAGGTTTCAAATTTCATGAATGGTGATGTTGTAGGAGTTTTTGTATGTTGTTGGATGCATTATGAGCAAATTTTTATGTGTGAGATCATGTGTATTGATATGGATTACTGGATAAGGCCGTAGCTTTTATATGTTGTTGATGTGTTGAAAGTTTGTTGGTTGAGTATAGTGTCTAGTTGTTGTTAAAATTGAGTATTTGATGAGTAGGCTGGTTGTTTGTGTGAGAGAAATAAATTGTATGTATGGTACAAAATGTATTTAAGAGTTGAGTTGTAGCATAATATTCTTTTGTCGATGTATTGAGGGCTATGAGACATCACATTTACCATTTTAAAACATCGCAATTATTCTTGAAGTCTCACCCTCCCACAAATCTCACACTATTGTGAAACAAATTTTTTTTTTAGATTCATTGTATATTTATAAATACTATAAATTTATTATTGGTTTATTGATTCATATTCCATCTATCATGCGGAATTTTATATTTAATAATAATAATTTGGAAATTTGATAGTAAATTTTTTTAACTAATTTAGCTTCTATTCAGTTGCTTCATATTTCTAAAATATTTTGTCAACATGGTCGTGGATAAATGAGTATTCTGTTAAGCCATTCCTTGATGTGAAGTCACTTGTTAATTTCTTGGCCCTGATGGGAGTAATATATTGGAAATGATGAATATTTGGTCCTCCCAAGCTTAAAGAAAAATAAAATCACCATTTAAAAAATAAATAAACAACCGCAATAATAGATTAATAAAACATTGTATATAGTAAATAATTTTGTAAAGCAAGGGGTAAATTCAGTGCATATTCTAAATATTGAATATGCATTTTTTTATTGATAAATATAAAGCATAGAGAGTTGAAATATAATGGACATCTGTTGGGGTTGAGATGGAAAAACCAATGCACCTACAATTTCTCTACATATAGTTAACAATTAAATCTTCTCATTAGTTCCACCAAGTTCCCAATTATCCCTTGCAAGTGTATAGTTAGATACACTTGATTGGCCTAAATGAAGGTTTTGGGTGAACTCCACCATTTATGAATTTGCTAGTGTAAATATTTCCCGATCAATAATTTATGTTTCTTTAGGAAACCTCAATTGACGTGAATGAAGGTTACACATTTGTGTGATAAATGAGTACTAGAAATCACATGCCCCTACCTTGATCACATTCCATTCTATTGTGTATTTTCTCAATCAATTAGGCACCTAGTATTATTTGAATATGGAAAGAATTGACCTTTAGTTTTTTGTTATGAATGTCTTAAAAATAATATGTTAAATGATTGGGTTTGGAATGATCATTTTTAAAATAAAAATCCTTGAGGATTTGTACTCCTTTGGAAGGTATGAAAACTATGATGTAATGGTCAAACAAAGTTGATTAGGAGGACTTGGTCAATAATTATAAGGAATGAATCACATCTTTATACAATGTGTCACTATCAAGAATAGAGTTGGGATCTCTTCGACCTCTTTTCCATTTATGATTATGCACAAATCATACAACAAAAATACTAGAAAAAATTTATTATTAATATTACAATTTACATGTTAGCTTCATGATTCTAAGATGATAGTTGGTCAACCTAAATAGCCCCTACTCAAAAGATCTATATTACCATCCAAGTAGGTTAAGTTGGTATCTTTGTTAATTTGACATAGGAGAAGACTCCAAATTCAATCCATTGTCCAAAACTTATACCTTAGCTATAGAAATTATTTGCACTAAGCATGCATATGTCCTAGATTCACCTGATCTCACAATATTTAACTTCTTGCAAGATATTGAATCATTCCACTGTTAATCTTTTGCGGAAAATTAATTTCACACAAATGTAAAGCATCAATAAAAATAATCGCACATAACACAGTTATTTAGCGGGAAAGCCTAAAGCTGAAAACCCCAACTATATATTATTTAACATGGAGATCATATGAAAATCTCATACAAAGCTTATCAAAAGCTCTCAGTACAGTACAATCTTCATACACTAATCAGGAATAATCTTGCAAATCCATGCATCGATCTTTTCCCTCGTACTAGCCTGCCTCCACTGCGCAATCCAAGATGATTACAAAGACCAATTCGATGAAATACCACTCTCCTTGACTGCGTTATTATCATTGGCAACTCCAATGTATATATAGATGCAATTCATGCATCACTAGTAGTCACAACGGATAGTCCATCTTTCCCTTTCACCTATCTCTCCACTGGGTCTCCACTGAAACTGCCATGCATTGTAGTTAACTGCTGTATTTTTCAGTTGATTAATGAGTTATTATTTGTGAATTAATTAACTAATTAATTCACTCCACTCTCACTAGTGTATCATTCGATTAGACTAGATACAACTAGCTCAAGCCAGAATCCTAGCGGGATTAAAGCTGAATACAACTTCCATAACTACTCTTCAGCGTATCATAAATTTTCCACTTGAGTTCTAATGATTCCTTCATGCATTAGCTCCAATAAACCCTTGAATTTTGTAATTCACTCGGTCAACTGATGTGCCACATTTGTGCGATTGAAACAAAGTTCTCCGAATAAGTTGATATTTCGAAGAGTCGATTATTATTAAGGGCTAATAACAATCAAAATGCATCTATATTTAGATTGAAAATCTATAAATAGACTTCACCCAATATTCTAAAACTATAATTTCATCTATTTTTCACATTTGACCAACCATATACAAATAGCATCCTGCAACTTGTAGAATATACTCACCATGTCTAAAAATAGACATACACCTAAAAATAGCCTGCGGGCCCCACTTAGTGAAGGTGCTTACTTTTCACTAAGCTCATCATCTTGTTGAATCTCAACACTCCCTCTCAACAAGATAGGGATTATCCTTCACCCCAATCCTGCCTCTATGGTATTCGAATTTGCTCCTGGTGAGCGCCTTCGTCAGAATATTTGCATCCTGATCCTCCGTAGGAATGTACTGAAGCAACATGATCTTCCGCTGCACACAATCTATGATATGATGATATCGGATATCAATATGTTTAGATCTATCATGAAACACAGGATTAATTGAGAACTTAATGCAACTCTGATTATCACAATGTATCACTGTAGGATCTAAATGTCAACCAAACAAACCAACCAGGATCTTCCTCATCTAGATAGCCTCATATGCAGCTTGAATTGCTGCCATGTATTCTGCTTCCACTTAATTGAGTGCCACACATCTTTATTTCCTGTTGTACCAAGAAACTGTCTTAGATCCGATAATGAAAATCCCTCGATGTGCCCTTTACGTACATTTGGGATTTCTTTCAATACGCGTAGTGAAGCCATGCAACTTCACCTCATCAGTCTGTGCAATGCCATAAACCATACTCAAAATGTGCCCACGAGATATCTCGGGTTGTACTTTGCCTTCCAAAGAGCTTGGTAGGCTTAACCATCGCTTGTGAAAGTTGGTTAACTACATAGCATATTTTTGGTCTTGTATTGACTAAATACATGAGTGAACCCACCAACAGTCGATAAATAGTGGCATCCACTACCTTTGCCAATGTAGCATCCTCTTTCTTCCAATTTCCTGGAAGAGGAGTGTCGATAGGCTTGCAGCCTTGCATGTGAAACTTCTCTAGTATCTCCCGGACATACTTGCCTTGAGACACAAATAGTTCACCTTCTCGCAACCATATTTCCAATCCAAGGAAATAATGAAGGAGGCCCAAATCCTTTATCTCAAACTCCTTTGCAAGATCTACCTTGCATGAGTGTATCAACTGCTCATCACCTGTTAGTATCAAATCATCAACATAAAGTACAATGATTAAAAGCTTACCCTCCACCACAATTTGGTACAGGTTTGCATTTGCCTCACTCTTGGTGAATCCAAGTACAATGAAATAACTGTCGATCTGAGTGTACCAAGCATGGGGTGCTTGTTTCAGCCCATACAGTGCTCTTTTGAGCCTACACACATGCGACTCACTACTGAAGAACTCAAATCCTTCAATCTGCTCAATGTACACCTCTTCCTGAATGATCCCATTAAGGAACATAGTCTTCAAATCCATCTAATGAATGTGCCAACCCATTTGTGCTGAGAGAGCAAGGATGGTCCGTATGGAAGAATACCGTGCGACAGGTGCAAAGGTTTCTTCATAGTCAATCCCCTCGATCTGTGAGAAGCCCCTAGAAAAAAATCTTTCCTTATACTTCTCAAGACTCCCATTAGCGGCTTGCTTTACCTTGTAGATCCATCTTGATCCTACAACTGATTTTCCCACCGGCCTTGGAACAATCTCCCAACCACTGTTTCTTACAATGGAGTTATACTCCTCCACCATGGAATCTACCCATGTGGGCTCCTGCACTGCTTCTTCAAAAGAATATGGCTCTATCATGATACACTTGCTCATAAGAGCCATGTATCCAGTAAATTGTCCAGGTGACTGTCTCTGTCTGCACTGTGATGTAGGGACTCCTACATTCTGTGACGCATCAAGCTTCATTCTCTTAGCTTCTGTGGTACGCTCTCTGCCTTGTCTAATGTTTGGTTCTGCATGAGTGGACTCTCCACTCCATGAATCTCCTCCTGTGGTTGATCCACATCTAGAGGCTCATCTTTGGGAACAAGAAGTTCCTCCTCCACATGCAAGTGTAGCTCCCTCTCAAGCTATAACTTCATGGCTTTCACCCTCATTGAAGTTTATATCCGTCGCTGAGTCATTCGGCGTACGGAAAATACACATGATAATTATGGGGTGTTTCTGTGTACCCCACAAATATCCCAACTTCTGCAATCAGTTCCAGCTTCTTCCTGGCATCCTTTGTCACATGAATGTAAACATGTGAGCCAAAAATATTCAAATGAGAAATATTAGGCTTCTTACCAGTAAAAGCTTCTTCAGGTGTACTCATGCCAAGTACTCTATGAGGACAACGGTACCGCACTATTGCATGCTTCCTCCCACAAGTGCAACGGTAGGCCCTGGTCATGCAGCATCGCTTGCGCAGCACCCACGATCTTTTATTTATTCCTCTCCATGACCCCATTATACTACGGGATATGAGGCGCTATGAGTTCTCTCCGAATTCCTTCTTTGCTATAGAATTCTTTGAATTCGCCCGAGATGTATTCACCACCATTATCACTCTTTAGAGCTTTCACTTGCTTCGCCGACTCCTTCTCCACCAATTCCTTGAACTCACAGAACTTTGAAAACGTTTCACTCTTCTTCTGCATGAACAAGATCCAACATCTACAAGAATATTCATAAAAAAATATCACATAATACCTGTGTTTTTCTGTTGAAGCAACCAAGAATGGTCCACACACGTCTGTGTGAATTCTCTCCAGGATTGCCAAAGCACGGTTGTCCTTCTCATGAAAGGTGGTCTTAAAAAACCTACCTATAGTACATCCCTTACACTGATCTGACTGCGAAAGAGTACCCTTGAGAAGTCCAGTAGAAATTTGCTGCAAAATATTCAAAGTGCCATGGTGAAGATGGCCCAATATCCTGTGCCATAATTCACCCTCATCCCGGCTCACCACTTCTTTTGCTTTGCCCACCATTACAGCACTGCTATCTACCTCCAACTTGTAGAGATTATTAATTCTAACCCCTATCTTGTTGGTTTGACCCGTTGTTTTATGTCGAAGGAAGGCTTTTCCCTCATTGAAAACAACATCATAACCCTTGTCTTCCAGCATTGCTACTAAGACCAAGTTCTTCTTCAGACCTGGAACATGCATAACATTCTTCAACAAGAATGGATTACCGGAATCCCTCTCAAAGGTAATGGTCCAAATTCCATTTGCACTGTACTGACCATCATCACCCATCTCTATATGCATCTAGAGGTCCTTCTTCTCCAAGTTACCAAACAACTCCTTGTCTCCCGTCATATGGAAAGACGCACCACTATCAAGATACCACACCGATCCCATACCGCTTGAAACCAAGCATGCGATCAAGGAGAAATCAAGTTCAAATTGCGAGGCTAAGGCCTCTCCAGCTGCAGATCCAGCAACCTGCTTGTTCTTCTTCTTCTATGGACAGTTAGTGGCGAAATTTCCATGCTCGTGACAGTGAAAGCACTTCACTTTGGAGAAATCCTGCTTCTTGTCTTTAGCACCATATTTTGAAGGATGTTTCTTCCCCTTCCCTTTCCTTGCTTTGGCATCCAAATCAAAATTCTCTTCATCTTCATTCTTCGATGAATATCCATCCTTGGTACCCTGCCTTATCTCCTCCTGCACAAGATCCGACCAAAGTCGCTTCCATCCCGACAGTTTCTCGCGTCCATTGACAGAGTCTTCGTAGCTATGCCAACTCTTCGGAAGCCCAAGGAGAGCCAAGCTCACCAAGTCTTCATCATCAACAGTAACCCCCACACTTCCCAGTGCAGTGAAAAACTTCGTGACGTATTTTGGAATACTGTCGCCCTTCTCCATTTTTATTTTTTTGAGCTTGTCTTTAAGCGCGAACTTCCTCTGGTCACTTCTACTTTGGAAAAAATCTGTCAAAGCCTTACACATTAAGAATGGAGTGGATTTCCTTTGAAGGCTGGATATAATATGGTCCTTCACACCTTGCAACAGAATCCTTCTCATCTTTGTTGTCTTCTTTTGCCATGCGTCAAGTAATGCAACATCGCTAAATCCTGGCTTAGGAACATCTCTATCGATGAACTCCTTCAGTCCATTATCCTCCATCACTGCCTCCATCCTGTCCTTCCAGGCTATGTAATTCGAGCTCCCATCAAGAGAATACTCCAATCGCAACCCATTGAAATCATTTCAATGTATACTCAACTTTTGCACCAAGAATATTCTGTAGCAAATTCGAATTTTCCACCAGCACAAACTCCCTTTACAATTGAAATATTCAATAAAAAATGCTCTGATACCATGAATAAATTATATGCACTAAGCATGCATATGTCCTATATTCACCTGATCTCACAATATTTAATTTCTTGCAAGATACTGAATCATTCCACTAGTAAAATTTTGCAGAAAATTAATTGCACACACATGTAAAGCATCAATAAAAATAATCGGACATAACACAGTTGTTTAACAGGAAAGCCTGAAGCTGAAAATACCAACTATATATTATATAACATGAATATCATATGAAAATCTCATACAAAGCTTATCACAAGCTCTTAGTATAGTACAATCATCATACACTAATCAGGAACAATCTTGCAAATCCATGCACCAATCTTTGCCCTCCTACTATCTTGTCTCCATTACGCAATCCAAGCTGATTACAAAGACCAATTCGATGCAATCCCACTCTCCATGACTGTGTTATTATCATTGGAAACTCCAATGTATATATAGATGCTATTCATGCATCACTAGTAGTCACAACGGATAGTCCATCTTGCCCTTTCACCTATCTCTGCACTGTAGTTAACTGATGTATTGTTCAGTTTATTAATGATTTATTGTTTGTGAATTAATTAACTAATTAATTCAATCCACTCTCACTAGTGTATCATTCAGTTAGACTAGATACAACTAGCTCAACTGAGTCTAACTGAGTTAAACTGAATACAATTCCATAACTACTCTTCCAACTATGTCGTAACTTTACCACTTGAGTTCTAACTGAGTCCTCCATGCATTAGCTCTAGTAAACCCTTGGGAATTATGTAATTCCCTCAGTCCACTGATGTTCCACATCTGTGCACTGAAACAAAGTTCTCTAAGAGAATAAGTTGATATTTAGAGTCTGATTATTATTAAGAGCTAATAATAATCGACATGCATGTATTTTTAGATTGACGATCTATAAATAGACTTCGCCCAATATTATAAAAATAGAATTTCATCTAATTTTCCAACTTGATCAACCATCCACAAATAGCATCCTGCAAATTCTGAAATATGATCACCATGTCTAAAAATAAACACTGTCTAAAAATAGACTTGCGCCAAAAATAGCCTGCGGACCCACTTAGTGAAGGTGACTCTTTTCACTAAGCTCATCATCTTGTTGAATCTCAACATTAGCTTGATTGTGAAGCAGTAAAAATGAATAAAATAAGGGTATACATTTCCCACAATGTATCACTCAACTGATGTGTGAGTATATATAATATCCATTATCCAAAACATCCCACTCAACTAATGTGAGGCTAGGAGGTGGCTAGGTTATATACAAGTTCATCTCTAAGTTATCTACAAGTTCATCTATTATCAAGTAATTAAGTGCTAAATGTATTTGAATGAATTAATAAATGGTTAAATTCAAATTTTTCTGAAGATTGTTTTTTTCTTTTGCCAAATAAAAATGTTTCATCGTGATTTATTATTTTTTCGAAATTCAAAAGATCCAAAACATTTTAGAATGTAGAAAAATAGCTAGAAATAAAATTATATGTTCTACTAACAATGTGAAATAATCAAATAAATTTTAACATTTTTATTCAATATTTATTTCCTTATATTCTAAAAGTGAAAACAGACTAAAATATTCATATCATTGATGAATATAATTAAATATTATTACATAGTGCTAATGGAAATTAACTTATATCACTTCATAATTCTATTATATCAATGTAGCATAACTTGTGATGTCTTCACCTCTATTAGGTCTACCATTTACATTTTCTTAATAGAGATGAGACATCACATTTCCCATTTTGAAACATCACAATTCTTCTTAAAATCTCAAGATCCCACAAATATCTAACAAATTGTGAAACATTTTTTTTTTGTTTCATTGTATGTTTATAAATATTATATATTTATTAAAAACTTTTATTTATCTAAAATTTAATATAATAGTTCATGTCATGTCTCCAAAAATTTTATTTTATTTTTCTTCATGTAATTATTTGTGTGAACCACCACCACCTTTCTCTTTAATATCTTGTCCCAGTACTATTGTTGCTATGGTTTTAGTGAATTCCTCACATTTAAGTCCTTAGCTATAATTTAGCATGGTTAGGATATACCCCATATACATTAACCTATCCTTTTATCTCTACCATACTCTTACCTTCTCTTTTATTAATCCCAAACCCTGCATCTAATTTTTAATGATGTAAACTTCTAACGTTATTGTTTTTTCATTTTAACCTAACCCCCTAACCCTCTAACCTAGGGTCTCATAGAAATCATATTCCATATCCTATATTAATATAGCCATTCCTATATTAATCTATATAGGACCTATACATATTAATACACTTAATGCATATGTGTTTGGTTCCCATAAGCTAAGTTCAAATTTTTATATGCTGCCACTATAGTTTTCATTTCGAATTTATTAATGGTACCCCACTAGATGACTTGTCCATCTCTTTGATCTCCAAGTGGCCACATGCACATGTCCTCACATTGCCCTCACGCCTATATCGACGTCCCAAATGGACAATGGAGATTCAATTGATATGTATCTACGGTTTTGATGCATTGTGAAAAACCTAAGGGGTTTGCCCTACATGTCTCTACCTCATTTCGACAGTTTCCTTGTGTATTTGGTGGTTGTATATCTCTTTGGAGCTATGCCTACATAGCTCCACCTACAAGTATCTTTTCTAGATACCTTGCGCATGATTTCTTTGTTGGTTTCATGAGGACGGTGGTTTAAACTTGATACAACATAGAGCTTTGTGTCCAAGCCCTCATAAGTAAGTTGATTTATGTGTTTTTACTTGGCTTTTATGACCCTGGTAATCTTTTTATTTACTAATGTGATTTGGTTTATTTTTGAGGGAGAATGCACAACCATTTCGACTGGTTACTCGACCTCCCTTCAGGTAACTATGGCTATCCCTACCTCTGTTTTGATCATAATTTTCTTTTATATTTAACTCTTTGTGTATGGGTGTCGCTATATTTTTTAGACAGGTTCTCTCTGTATTCCATACGAGGAAGTTTGAGCCACTACTTCCTCCTTCTAGCGTTGCAATGACACTCCCTCGAATCAACTAGCAAAACTCTGACCCGTATTCATTGCAAAAGAGGTAAGTGCCATTCGAATGACCTTCTGGGTTCAATCACTCCTCTCTGGTTCACCTTGAACTTTCTGAGTTTTGTAACATAAGAAAAAGTAGTGTTAATGTTTAGATTTCGAGTGCCTACCCTACTCCCAATTTTCCGGGTTTTCAATTTTCGCATTCCATTTGTGGCCGCTTTGTTCTATTACAAATATCCCTTCTAGAAATTTTCATTTTCGACTTCTATGTTCTATTTACAAGTTCTCTTTTTGGCATTTATCTTTGTTTTTTATTTTTTGGGAATTTATTCCTCTGATACCTTCCATATTTCTTATTGACCCATCTAGCATGGGTTTTTTTTTTTGGTTATAGTTTTTTTTTTTCTTTTAATATTTCTCTGTATACCAGCAACGCTGCCATGATTGAATTCAAATTTTTAATTGTGGGTATAAACAAACCATTCCCTACAAAACATCTCATTCTTCTTTGAGTTGTTGGGTTACATTATGCTATTAGCATCACTAGGGCCAACGTGACTCAGTCATCGTAACTTTGTCAGTGTGACACTTTGGCTTAACTTGTGTCAGTGTGAAGTTCAATGTTGAATGGTTCAGCGTTAAGCTTAGGTTCTCTGTTTATGAGCATATTATTTTATATCCCTCATTTTATTTCCTTCCAGCATTATGATTACTCTACTAAATCAGAATTGAGGTTTTACTTTGTAATGCTAGTTCTATGGAAACTACAGTAAGCCTTTGCGATGCTCATTGAACCATAGTTGTATGACAAAGATACTTATATTTTTCAGAATTTCTTATTGTTGCTTTACAGTTAAGTTTATATTGTGATTATCTTGGAACTATTTGTTTTTTTATATGGTAGCGTACTACCCAGAGCGTATGATTACTTCATTCTATGTATTGAAAAGGTGGAATAATACTCGTTAAGGTTTGCGTGAGGCCTATCCTATGTTCTTCAATTTGATTCTTTAGGTGATCATTTGGCTCTTACACAATAACCTAGATTATGAGTTCACTCATAATATTTCTGAGTTATGTATGTATTTATTTCTCTTATACTTCTTCATAGAGCTATGTAGAAATTTGATTTTCTCTCGTTTGATTTCCTTCTGTTCATTACTTTGACAACATAATGATTAGACTTCTATGAGTTGTTTCTCTATTATATTTATTTATAAATTCCTATTGCCACCTTGGGTTTCTCTCATTTGCACTGTTTATAATAGTTTTGTTGGCACTGCTGGTATCCTTTTACCTTTACGTTTCTTATGAAAGAGGTGTAGACTGTGCTAGGGTTCTGCCCCTTATGGTAACACACAATATTTTATAGAAGACCTAATCTCGTGTTGACGTTTGGCACAATCCTTTTTAATTATCAGTAAACTTCACTTTTTACTTACTATTGTGCATAAATTTTGATTTTATAATTTTTTATCTTTTTTATTGTTTTCAATTCATTATATGAGTTTTATTATGGGTTAATATTGCCTAGGTTACCTCTTTTTCTCAGATCTAGACTAGTGATGAAGAATTTGACATTTACAACGTTCTAAATCTGTATGTGTAGGTGGAGAAATCAAAGATCAGACAATATACTTAGGTATGTCATCTTTATGCATTGAAAAATGTAATACCTTTTATTAATTGATTTTTTTTCTTCTAATTCGCGCATATTCTTTTGCAGGTATGTTATCGTAATTTTTCTTTGATTTGCATGAAACAAATTCTTCCTTTTCCATCCATTCTTACCATTTATACTTTATTTCTCAACTCGTTGCATGTTGTTCCATCTTGGCTCTTCTTCTAGAACCTATCTTAGTCCTACATTCTTAGATTTTTTATGTCAAGGCCATGCTTGATCTTTTATAATAAATTACATTGATGTGACTTTTCTCATTTTTCAATTAGTCATATATATATGACACTAAGATTCTCAAGGATGTTTAATAATTATTATACTTGGATAATTTATTTATCTAATAATTGAAATTCCGAGTTACCATATTGATGTAACTACTTCCAACTTTGATATGTGCGATGCCTTTCTTAGTTTTGCATAATTTCATATGTTATAAGTAATTTCCATAATTTTCATGTTTTAATGCTAGCATGCTTGGTACATTACTAGTAATTGTTGCATGTATCAATGTTTTACACCTAAATGGATTTGCAATTTCTTGTACTTGTTGGTTGGAATTCTTTACTATAATTCATCTATGCATGTATACATAGTAATTTTTATCATAACGTAACCCCCTTTGGTTTAAAGTTTCACAGACCATTATTATATCTACTTTCAATAACTAAGTTTGTGTAAGAAAGAGAATATCTTCATTTTATTTAATTACAGTGTGGACACTTTACAATACAAATGAATAATTACTGAATATTTTAGTAACTATCTAGATACCAATAGTACATATTAGGACTTAAACATTTATTCTAATAAAGTATTTAACATAAACATAAATAAACTATTATTAACTACAATTTCATAATTTCAAGGTAGAATTATGCCTATTACTTTAGACCAGTATTATTATCTAGACATTTCTAACAACATCATAACTTTAATATAATACCTCATCACATAACATACCAATTTGTAAAGACGACTTTTCCTCCCAACCATGATCTCCTCCTCAGAGCTCTCCCCCAAGCACAGATCAATATTCCCCAATGTTGACAACCTCTTGTCCCACCAGTGATGGCACTTTTACGCCCAATTTCCCTCAACAAGTTTCCATAATGGCGTGTCTTTATTATGGGTTGTTGTTTCCCATAACCTAAGATTTTCTTTTGTTTTTTCCACAAAATATTACTTTAAAACTCGCTTTTCCTCAACATAGGTTTTTCTTACCTCTTCCCTTTAACTTTCCTCTTTACAGGGGAATTTTATTAGATATTTTTCTCCCATCTAATTTAATTTTTTATTTATTTTTCTCCATGGATTTTCTGGAGAATTTTGGGAAATTTTGAAATTCTATTCCATCCTCATGGATAAGAATTTCCTGATATCAATCACTCTGTCTTTACAACATTGTCATTTCTTTGATAAATAATTATTAGCTTAAAATAATTATGTCAACAACATAATTGTTACATAGGTCCACCTAGACCTTGGTCTTATTTGCATAATATAAAAACTATAAATCAGGGGTATTACATAGTCCCCCACTAAGACAAAAACATTGTCCTTGGTGTTAGTAGACAACTCTGTTTATTATTTGAACAACACTAGAAACACTTCCTTCATACTTTTTTCACACTCCCATGTAGCTTCTTCAAGTGTAAAGTGATTCCACTGCACTTTCATCCTAGCTACTATTCTATTCTAGAGCACAGTTTCTTCTCGCTTCAAAATACGAAGTGGTTCTGGATGAAAGTCCCCTTTCGTTTCCACCTGTATCAAAGTCTAGTCAACCACATGAGAAGTACCATGAAAATATTTTTTCAATAATGATAAATGAAAAATATTATGAACTTTAATATGACTAGGTACAGTCAATTTATAGGCTATTGGGCCCACTCATTCCAAAACTTCAAAGGGCCCGCAGTATCGGGGTGCTAACTAAGCACAACTACCGGTGTGAAAATTAACCTTGTGAGGTTTGATCCTCAAGTACACATGATCCCCAACCTTAAATTCCTTGTGTATTATTTTCTTATTTACATAAATTTTCGGGTGGTCTTGAGCTTCTTTGATATTATGTTAAATTTGTTTTGTCGTTTGTTCCATTTCACGTAGCGCTTCAGGTCCAAGTACTAGTTTATTCTCCGGTTGACTCCATCTAAGTTGAGTATGGAATTTACTACCATAAAAAGCTTCAAAGAGACTCATTTTAATAGAGGTTTGATAACTGTTGCTGTAAGAAAATTCTTCCAAATGCAGAAATCCTCCCACTTAGTGGGTTTTTCCATTACGTACATGCGAAGCATGTTCTCTAATATTTGGTTTGTCCTTTCTGTCTGCCCATTTGTCTGGGGATGATAAGTTGTACTAAAGTTCATCTTTCTTCCCATTCATCCAAATAGTGTCTTCCATAATGTGGAGGTGAACATTGCATCGGTATGAGAGATGATCATCTTTGATATTCTGTGAATTTTAAAAATTTCCTTCATAAACACATTGGCCACTTGTGTTATACCAAAAGTGGATTGCACTTGAATACAATGTGTTTCCTTGGTTAGTGTGCCTACCACCACCATAATGGAGTCATGTTGGTATTTAGTACAAGGTAATTCAGTGATAAAATCCATGGGCACCACTTCCCACTTCCATTCTGGAATCGGAAGAGGCTTCAGTAAACTTGCAGGATGTTGATGCTCTACCTTAACCTATTGGCACTCCAAACATCTTGCTAAGTAATCTACTATTTATTTCTTCATTCTCGGCCAAAAAATATTTTTTTCGCAATGTTGTCACCATCTTTTGGTAACCTGGATGACTTGAAAAAGGTCTCTTATGGTATTCATCCAAAATCATTTGTTTTAAGGTAGGTATGTTAGGAATATATAGCCTTTTCTTATAGCTTATTAATCCTTTTAGATTCATGGTGTGTCCTGGAATATCAACTTGTTGTAATGTTTTGTGCAATTCCAAATATCGTGAATCTCGTAACAACACTTCTTGGATCTGTTCCTCCACATTAAACTTTGCACTTCTATAGCTGTAAGACAAAATTTGATCAGAATGTCTACTTAAGGAATCAACAATTCAGTTTCCCTTTCCTTTAATGTGTTTGATCTCCATATCAAATTTGATAAGGAAAGATAACCATCTTTCTTGCCTTGCATTAAAATATGGGTGACTAAAGGAATATTTCAGACTCATATGATTAGTCATCAGCACAAATTTCTTACCTAACAGGTAATGTCGCCAAACTTTTAATGCATATATGAAAACAACTAATTCTAAGTCATAATCTGCATAATTTTTCTCATGTTTTTTTCATTTTTCTAGACTCATAGTCTATCAATGCATTATCTTGAAGCAATAATCCTCCCAATCCTTCTATGCAAGCATCATTGCACATAAAAAAGTCCTTTGATCCACAATTTTCAAGATAGGTGCATTAGTTAGTTTTTGTTTCAGCTTCTCAAAGCTCTCTTGGCACTTGGTTTTCCATTCAAACTTCACATTTTTTTTTGAAAGAGGTAATAGGATAAGCCAATGCAGAAAATCCTCCACAAATCTGTGGTAATAGCCGGGAGTACCCATGAATGAATGTATTGATGACAAGTTTGTGGGTACACAAAAATTTAAAATGTAGTCATGCTATATTTACAAACAAAACAAAATAAAACAAATATTTAAGAATTTAAAAAATAAATAAATAACTACAATAATAAAATAATAAAACATAAAAAGCAGGCTTTCGTGGTGGTGCAATAGAGGGTGGGTTCTATGGTGGAATTTGGTGCAATGAAGATGACTCAATATACAATTACAACATTGTGGAGTATTTGTGAAAGGAGAGCTGGGAGAGCTACTCCATTTGACACTATGGCCTGAGGAGGACGCCGAGCTTGGTGCAGTGGTGTGGGAACTTGGTGGAGGACATCGAGATTTGAACATTTGTGTTGGAACGTCAGCTTGTATAAAATCTGCAACAATTTTGTGATTATTGAAAATAGTGCAAGCGCTCATGCATGCCTCTGTCACTTACAAATGATCCCTTGGAATTTAGAGGGTATCAATTAAATTGGAAGGTTCAATCCTCCAACAAGAGAGATTTCATAGTAGTCGAGGTTCCAAAATTGGTTGAGATAGTTCTCCTTCAGAGTTTGGTACATTGTTGTAGTCCTTGGTTGTGCAAATTCTTCGGTAGGAACACCCAGTGTGCCCCCAAAATCTGTTAGTGGTAACCCAAGAGGAGAAGAGATTTTATCAAGTAAGCTTATCTTTCAAAATTATTATTTGTTTGTTTGATATAGATATTAATACAATCTCATCAATAAATATGGTTGATATATGCAGATGCTTCAACGTGAAAAAATATCACTACGATATTTTTCCTTATTTTAAAAATACCCAATTGAAATATTAATCAAAGTTCATGAGAGGAAAATAAATTCACATTTAAATATTTTTAAATCCAAGACAGATAACAAATTCGAACCTACGGGAGTCTGGAACCATGAAATTTACACGAAAGGAAAGACAGAGGATTATGTCTTTTCCGTAGGAAGGGAGTAGATCATGCGATGTGTCTAAGCGACACCTATGCATTAAAGAATAAATTAAATCCATATTCTAAAAATTGAATATGAATTTTTTATTGATAAAAATAAAATATACAGAGTTGAAATATAGTGGACACCTATTACGATTGACATCCATGTTATTATTTATATAAAATCACTCTTGTTAAATTGAAATATAATCCTCACCCACTATGATGATCATGCTCAATTGTTGTTTCAGATATAGTTGACAATGCACTTTTTGGATTTTTTGTTTGCATCTTCATGCTATGTTTATGTAAATTGTATTCCTCTAAGTGTTATTCTTCTATTTTCTGATCTCCCATATTCCATGAAAAATTGAGAACAACGAGAGTCCCACAAAAATATGATAATATCATTTTGCCTCAATAATGATAGTTGTATATGCATTTTTTATACATGGAAGTGTATATATGTTGTTATGCATGCATTGTCATTGTTAAGGTTATTGTTTGTGAGGTCATTGTAGGAATTTTAGGTCATCATGATGTTGTAGATATGTTATGATGTTGATGTTGGTTGAGATAGAGCAAGATATGTAGATCATCAAAGTGGAGTTGCAACACTAGACTTTGGGGTAAGAGCATATCGTCATACCAAAATTGTATGTTTGGCATGCATGTATGTTAGTTAATGGATTGTTATATGCATTAGGGTTATATGTATGTTTGTTTTTTTATTTTTTTGGGGTTACATGCATGGTAGATGTTAGTGAATCAGTGTGATCATATGCACATGTGTCAAATAGTGAGGAATGATAGTAATGTGTTGTTATATGCATTGTTGTTGTTGTTTTATGTTCCTTAACCTGATGATTATGTTATATGTTGTTGATAAGTATGTTATTGTAATATTCCTTAATTAGCACACAGCTAATAAGAATATTAATTTTTGATTTTTCTCTTAGATAGAGGAATAAGAGGGTATGTAGACCCATAAATCTCCTTAGTAGGAATAAAAGACACTCCTAGTGTGAATGGAGGTCATCTAAAATCTAGATTGAAGACCCTTAGGTGTGAAAAGGGGTTGGAGCATGAAGACTGGGTCAACTTTGACCAAATCAAATAGCGTTGTTATGGAGGAGCAGCATTCATGGTGGGACAACATAGTTTTTGAGGGAGATTGATTGCATGGAGGTAGTGACCTAATTGAGTGGGGCCAAGGGTGAGGAAGTTCATAACTGATATAAGGAAGAGGATGGAAACCATAGGAGATTATGTTAAAATTATTTTTTTGATATTTCTGTTTAGACTTTGTTGCTCTCTTCAGGTGTTTAGCTAAGATTGGAGTGTTGTTTAGAACATGGTGTTCCCGGTCTGGAATCCCACCTCTTTCCTTGAGAGGCCTCTTGGGAGAGTATTGCACTACCATGTCCAGTATCTAGCATCAGGCCAAGCTACATATTTGTTGTACAATGTAGTTTCTGCAGAGTATTGTGTTGTGTTTCAGGGTGCAGTAGTGGAGAGTTGTTTTGGGCCACTTATTTGCTTGGTTTCAGTTGGAGGAAGGTTTCCTTCCATTGGGAGACCAGCAAGGGAAACCCTTGAGATTTATTTCATCATCCAACAATAGGCTAAGGTGCTACTATCAGTTACAACACAATTTTATGAAGGAAATGCGTTATTTTTGGGTGCAGTTGCAGTGTAGGGTTTGGAGCCCTAGTTGGGGGAGATATATCTTCAGTGAGGGGATATGCCTCTCATTTGGAGAATCAATAGGAGGATATTTCATACGTTTCCAGATTAGATCACCAACCTCCTATCATCTATCCAGTTGTAGAGATTATTCAGCCCTAGGGCCATATTTGTATTTCTGTATTTTTATATATTTCAGGAAACCCTTCCTGGGTTATCTTGGAAATGTGCTTGGGAGCTTAGATCTCTGTTCCCGGCATTGTTTGAGCTATATAACAGCAGATCCATATTGATACATCATTTATGTAGCAGTTGTGCCCTAAAAATGCATTATCATGGCTCATGGCACTTGTATGGCAACATTTTTACATGTACTGACATATTTTCTTAGAGTAGGTTTGTTTTGTATTACTTGAGTGACTAGATCCTCAAGATCTTGTGCCTATTATTAGTTGATATGTGTAATAATATGGCTGTACATTTTTCTCATATCATGGTGTGTTGATTTATTCACTGCTATTTCCATTATTGTGTTCATATATTTCTGCTTCCCCATTTGGTAATATTACAATGGCATCAGAGCATAATCTTGGTTTAGCCTGTGGATCTCAACGATTATGCTATCAGGAGAATAAGAAGAAGGAGAAAGAGATCAGAATTATGGGAAGAATGAGTTTTATCTCATCTCTTTTCCGATCTAAGAGGGACCTCACAAAGGAGTTCAAGCAAAGAAAAGTGGAGAAAAATAATGAAACCACACTAAGGTTTCAAGATGAGGAAGGTCCATGTACTTCCTATCAACAAAATAAAGATCCGGTATTGCACAGAGCTCCAAAGAAACATATTATGCCCTTTTATTTTGAAGAAGAAGACAAGAGGCATGGAGATGGAGGACACTTAGATCATGAGATTCTAAGTGAGTATCTTGCATAATATAAGTCTCAACCTAGAGCCTTCAAGGAGAATCTAACTCTCCCATAGTTAATTCAGTTCAAAGAAGAAAGACGACCTTGCAGCAATAGATTCTTATTGCCTACATTTGATGGGTCATCCACATGTACATCAAGAGCTTGGGGATGAAGTTGGATGCATTTTTCCTGCTACATCCAGTAGTAGAGAGAGAAGCTATTGAGATTGCAATGCTGCACCTTGAGGGTGAAGCAAACATTTGGTGGTTCAGCCATTTGAGTCATGCAAGAATGATTGCATATCCATATTTTCTCAAAGTTTGATCAATAAGTTTGACAAGAAGAAATCAGAGGAGAAGGAGCTTCCACCACCATTTTCTGCAGGAGCACTTGCATCAGGAGAAATAACACTTGCACCTTTGCAAAGTGGTCTTGATCTCTCGACATTTAGAGTCCCATGCACTATTACGAAGATTAATGAGCAGAACGAGACTTGTACCAGAGCTGATGCAGCCATATAAAAGAAGCCATCATCATTAGTAGTTGGGGAAGTCATCACACTGGAGGAAGGAACCCTTGTAGCAGTACAAGATGTTCCCAAGCTTTACCAAGGTATGCACATATTTCCATTTCCTATTATTTCAGCACATCATATGGAGGATTATGGAAACATGCTATAAGGGAAAATGCATGACCTAGGGTCAAAGCACATTTCTAATTTGGAGCAATAAAATATCACTGCTCTGACCATTTATTTGTTCAAGGAGGAGATATAAAGTCGTCCTAGTGTATCATTGTTGAACTGCACACAACTCTTGGGGTTGGAGTGTAGATTTTTGGAGGATAGGATGAGTATTGTCCTAAACAATGCAATGTAGAACTATGTGTTCAACATTGAGCATGAAATTGAGATAGCAGATGCACCATTATGGAGATTAGTTGCGTTTTCATTGAGAAACAGTGATGAGTTGGGGGCCCAACTGATATTGAGACATTCTAATGAACAACACACTTGTGTAGTAGTGGATAGGCAGATGGTTTATGAGAGACATATTATCTTTCACTGTGATGGATTTTTCATGATGAGAACTTCACTTCTCAATGAGAATATTTCGCCTTCAGTATATTTGGATCCTTATGGGATCAACTTGGTCATTGATGAACGGTCTTCATTTGGATATCTCCAGGAGATTTCATTTCAATATCCCATGAAATGAAAAAACAAAAATTTGATTTGGGAGGATGGTATTCTCCATTGGAGGAGTACCAAAGTGGAGTTGGTAGGAGACACCCAAATTTGGATGAATGGGTGTGGATGGTGAGAAAGGGGTTGGCGAGCCACTTGAATATCTATGACACAGGGCAACAGGAGGCATGGCTGTGTTGGCTACTATTGAAATAATTTGGCCATCGTGTGACATATCCTTTGTCAAAAGGTATGTTATGGTTTGAGGCATTGCATGGCACCCATATGTTATTGTAGCAAAAGATTTGGTTGTATGGGGAATTCTACAAGTCAATCATCGTGATGTTATTGCATGAATTGTATGATGATGGTGTGAGGAGGCAACAAGAGTTGATGTTGCTTTGGAAACTCTTGGGAGATTATGAGATGATTTTATCCCATAATTTTCATGATGTTTCAGGAGTAGGTGATGGCACCATCATGGTGCAAAGGGGCTACTCCTTAGCCTTGGAGGATCAAGAGGTACTTCCACTTTGGATGTAATCTCCCATATATAACAGCATTATGGTAGATGAATTTGACATTTGGCATGTCAAAGAATGGAGCTATGAGATGACAGGAGCCTTATTACAAGGGGCAACAACGCTATCACTTGGGAGATTTTGTTTGTTGATGGAGCGTTCCCAGAATCACTTCACATATGATGCACTTAATGGACAAGTAGGAGATGAGAGTGATGGAGTAGTGGATGGAGACATCTATTACCATGATATGATCTTCTTGACTTGGATTTCCAAGAATAAGAAGAAAGATCTTCATGCAGCACAAAGTTCATTCCTCTTCATGGGAGTATATCATACCACTATGGAGGGCTCATTCATGGATATTATTATCACCTTACCCTCAGTACATGGTAAGAATTATGTTTTTGCATTTATTGATTATCTAACACAGTATTTTCATTTTATTACTATCTTTATACAGTGCATTGCTCCACAAGAGGGCAAGCCTCTATTTAGGTTTCATGGTCATTTTGGTACCAACATCTATGATGGAGATAACCATATATTGTATGGATTTGGGCAAGTGTTGTACTATTTCCTGTATGCTCAGTTGATATTCAATGCCATTTACTATTCACTAGTATATGAGATGACATGCACAACTAGAAAATTGTTTGGAGACAAATTGCCATATTATTTTTTGAAACAACAATTATCAAAACTGCGCTGTGACCACTTGGGACACCGTTCATACCTTCCAGCACTACATTAAACCTTCAATACTATTCTCATTTGGATTGCATATGAGGATAATATCATATTCATTTTATATGGGATGATCTAGGCAAGAACCAACGAGTGGGCCTTTGAGGATCCAATTGCCTTTTTGCTTCCTGAAGGCAACATTATTGCAACCCAAATTCAGTAGCAGCTCTAAAATTATCATAAGTGGAGAGAGATATAGCGTGGGATGGACAATTTGATCCATCATGTTCAGCTATGAAGCCCACCTACTTTGCAGGAGCTTAAGGTGAATGAGATCTTTCATGAGTTGCCATGTTGGAGGGTGACTCATTTGGTATGGATGATACCTTGGGGATGGAGGCTTCACATGGGAATGATAGTTCCCAATATAATTCAGATTCCATGCCTCAATAAGGCCTCTAGACCAGATATAGTTGCTTCCATGTGTATCCCACTTGTTCATGAGGAAATCCAATTGGATTTTTCACCAAAGGCATACATATACACTTGGAAGGAGCAACTTGGAGACTTATTGATGAGACAACATCTTGTTCATTAGAGGAGCTTATCACATGAGGATGTTACAGGAGGAAGAGGAGAGGCTCTTTAGTTCTATCCTTATAGTTTCTTGAGGACAAGAAACATTTGGGAGGTGAGGATTGTAATATTCCTAAATTAGCACACAGCTAATTGGAATATTAAATTTTGATTTTTCTCTTAGATAGATGAATAAGAGGGTATGGAGACCCATGAATCTCCTTAGTAGGAATAAAAGAGACTCCTAGTGTGAATGGAGGTAATCTAACAGCTGGATTGAAGACCCTTAGTTATGAAAATGGGCTGGAGCATGAAGACTGGGTCAACTTTGACCAAATCAAATAGCATTGTTATGGAGGAGTGGCATTCATGGTGAGACAACATAGTTTTGGAGAGAGATTGATTACATGGAGGTAGTTACATAATTGAGTGGGGCCAAGGGTGAGGAAGCTAATAACTTATATAAGGAAGAGTATGGAAGTCGTAGGAGGTTATGTTATGATTATTATTTTGATACGTCTATTTAGATTTTGTTTCTCTCTTTAGCTGTTTAGCTAAGATTGCAGTGATGTTCAACACAGGGTGTTCTCGGTCAGGAATCCCACCTCTTTCCTTGAGAATCCTTTTAGGAGAGTATTGCACTACCTTGTCCACTATCTGGCATTAGGCCAAGCTACATCTTTGTCGTACAATGCAATTTCTGCAGAGTATTGTGTTGTGTTGTAGGGTGCAGTAGTGGAGAGTTGATTTGGGTCACTTCTTTGCTTGATTTCAGTTGGAGGAAGGTTTATTTCCATTTGGAGACCAGCAAGGGGAACCCCTGAGCTTTATTTCATCATCCAACAGTGTTATAGATTATTTTTTCACCATGAAATTTTACTATCTATATGGGTTCATCAATACATATATAATGCTCCCTTAGAAGTCTACAACCCTAAAGTTCCTAAACCAAGTCCTAAATTTGGAGAAAAGCTTGTAAAAATTATAAAAACACTTGTACCACACTTTTCCTTAGCCTTACCTTTGGCACCGCTTCCTTTTTCTCTAAAAAATGCAGAGCCGATCACATGTTTTCTTCATTAAAAGTGTGGACCCCTGTAAAAGGTAAATTGAAGGCGAAAGTAAATTCTAGAAGCCCAGTTGGTCGAATATTCTCCCAGTTGGAAGCTTCTAGAAGACATTATCTAGTCGAAGCCTTACTCCCTTCATTTATCATGAACATTCATTCCTTCATAAAAGGAACCTGTTCCTTGGTCTTTGCAACTTAATCCCTTGATAAGGGGACTCTATCCCTTCCATTTTGGAACTGTAACCACTTTCCTTCTCTTATAAATTGAAGGTTTGGTTTAGTCTCAAGGGTAGATGGTCATATATGAAAAAATTCTCTATTCATTTTGTATACACTTTGTACTTGGTAGCTACAATAGAGAAGGGAATTGCTGAAGAAACATACTCTTTTTCTAGCTGCGAGAATGATTACATACTTGTACTTAGGCTGGTTCAAAGAGTGGAAGGGATTGTTAGACCAAAGGAAAACACTTGTTCCAGACCCCTGAAAGGACCGGTACGACATCAAGGCGAACGCAGTTGTAAGAATCCTTATTTTATTTAAAGATAATACAATTGGATCCTGTTTTCTCAATAAGTTGTTTATGTGTTTACTTGAATGACTTATTTCTTAAATTCCTTGATCATTAAGATAGATTTGTGATTTGTGAATTAGTATATGTTGCAGGTTCTTTTGATTCTCTTCCATGTTTTTGTTTTCAGATCTTGAGAAGTGACTGCTTGGAGCGACGAGAAAGAAGAATTCAACTAGAATTGGATCACAGGTAGGTCGTTTCTTCATCATAGAAAATTCTAAATTACATATAATCTAGAGAAAGTAGTTTACATTTGTCCTGTTTGTTTCTAACTATCCTTGTGATACTAGGGAGATCTTTCTTTTCCGCAAGAATGATTTATCTGCCTAAAAAAATGGCGACTCCACTGGGGAAACATGTTTTGAACTTAGTTTTCTTTGAGCTTGAATTTTGAAAGAATTTTTTATGATTTTGATTAGTCTGCACTAGTTTGAGTAAATTAGCCTTAGAATCCCTGAAAAGAAGATTCAATTTTTTTTATTTTTCTGTATGTTTTCTGGGCTTCACACTTTTTCTTTGAAAACAGTGCAGTAACCTCCGCAGATTCTCTGTGAAAACAATGTGGTACCGCACCCTTTTATAATGAAACCTGTGGACCTTGAGAAATGTTTTGAAAAACTTAAAATTCTCTTTTCTGGTACCAGCTTATAAGATTCTCTGTGATTACCTAGACTTGTATTTACTGTCAAAATCCTTTTGTGAAAGTTTCTTCTAGCATTCCTAAGTTTTGAGTGATTTTCTAAAGATTTGCATTTTATAAGTGATTTTTTGCTTTGTCTTTGTGTTGCTTAAAGATTAGAAACCTTTATATGCCTTAGATTGGTATTTCATTGATTTATTGCTGAGCCTTTGACTTTATAGAAGAACTTACTTCTATGAGATTTAGATTTAACTTTTTCTTATTTGCAAATCTTAAGAGACTTTTAGTTCAATAAGTTTTGAACTTCACTTTAAAAATACCAATGGATGATTTTCATTTCTTGCTGGGATAAGAAAAGGATTTCTTGGTTAGATTACAAACTGAGCAAAATATCCTCAAAATTTTTAGAGTTTTTAGTCTTAAAATTTAAATCTTTAGAGTTTTTAGAGTTCAAAATTAGTGTTTTTAGTTTTGAATTTTTATTTCTAAGTAATCATACTTTTCTTTTGGAAACTGTTTATTTGTAGTTTAAGACTTGAATGATTAAAAGGGATTTATTTTTGAGAAATTAATCATTGAGTTCTCATGAAAAAAAATTATTTTCATATATTCTTGTTTTAGAAGGAAGGATTGATATTTTAAAAGCATTTGCATCCCTCAACTCTTTCTTTTAGATAGGTTTCATTGAAAAGGAATGAATTTTTTCTCATATAGATGCATTTTAGTGTTTTTTGGAGTGGGGTCATTATACATCATTTAAGTTTCACTTTCATGTCCATTTTCCTAAGAAACAGTTAATTAAAAGCAACGCTTAATTAAAATCAACCTAGAAATTTTTTATTTTTCTAGGGATATTTCCACCAACATAGCTTAGGCTAGTGTCTGGGAATAGGTTTTAGTTAACTCTCCAAGACATTTATAACAAACATGTAGTCGATCTTGCGATAGGAAAATTCTGATAGTAGCATGTATGCTCTGGGAGGCTCCTCTTTAAGTAGTCAAACACGAGATCATATCTGAACCAGTGAGGTAATCAATCCTTCCTCATTGGGAACGATAGAAGATATACACATATTAACAATGGTAAACCTCGAGTTGACCATTGTCGAGGAGCCTGGGGTCACTTGTCGGTAAACCTTGGATTATGTCAAGGAGCCTTCAAGGGGATTGAGCTTTGTTACTCTGCCCTTGCATGTGTATCGGATTGTAGAATGTTCCCCCAAGTATATTTGTTCCTGTTGGTGACCTTAGTGGCCGTAAACTTTAGGATTCTTTCCCAAGGTGATGGTGGAGGGAAGATCCCACTGTACCTGGAGCAGATGTTGGCTAGACTCACTTGGACTCTTCGGAGGTTTATCTTCACTTGAGATGGGTTAAGTGGAGAAACTTGCACCGGTCTGTTTCATTAAGCAAGTTGTCGCGGTAACTATTCCAACCGCCATTTCTGCATTAAAATACTACGATGTTGGATTTCATCACCAACTAGTGTTTTTAGTGTGGAAATCTATTGTTTGTGAGTGGTTTTATCTCTTAGATTTTATAGGCGTGTGATCATTTTGTTTCTTAGCGACCTTAGGAATTTTTTATTGAGATTTTCTTTGATTGCTTGTGTTAATAGTTTTAATCGTGGCTGAATTACCACGACGATCACACAGAACTCAGGGGAAACCCCTTGAGTACACACCAAGCCAATTATAAGGACTTAAATATTTGATACCAAATGTTATCAGTAGAACTGGATTAACGGAACAAGGAGAATCATCTATAATCCCTCATCCTGATTTCGAATTAAATCAATTTCAAGTAGTAGAACATACCCCACAAACAATTTCAATTTCTGAATTAACCAAAGTTGCTTCTACAACAAGTGAATTATCACCTGGAGAACCTGAAATTTTTGAACCAGAAACTGAACCTGCTACATCATAACCTACTGTAGAATTCACTAATCCAATTCCTGATTATCCTGATTCACCCAGAGTGAAGAATCAGATCACATAAGGTCTTCCTCCTGGTCTTATTAGTATTGAAGAAATCACTGATACAGAAGAATAAGTCATTCTCCCTTCAACTCAGGAAAATTTAGAACTTAGAAAACGTGAATCAATTTTTACAGTCCTTTTAGACAAGATGCTTGGTATTCTTCATTGACAGATTTTCTACAAAACATAGGTCTTCAGTATTCACCACCCCGAATACCTTTTTACTCTACACCAATAGGTTATAGACCTTAGATAAACATGTCAGGTGAGTCATCTATGTTTTCTGATTCGCTAGAAACATTTCTCTATGGTGGTTTGTCTATTCCTACAAGCTATCAGTCACTCTCTGGTACGTTCTCAGGAGCATCTCCTTTCCCAAGAAAACCAATGTCATCATCTGGCATGAATGAATCAAATACTGGAACTTTGAACAATGAGCAATTTTATGTGATGTCTGGAAATATTTCGAACCTTGCATCTCAAGGTAGTAATATACAACCTAGGGGGCAACCTAAAAATAGCCAAATACAGCCTGGGGGGTAACCCCAAGGACAATACATACCTCAGGGTAAATATCATCCCCAGGGACAGTACATACCTCAAGGTCAATATCAACCCTAGGGACAGTACATATCTCAAGGTCAATATCAACCTCAGGGACAGTACATAACTCAATGTCAATATCAACCTTAACGTCAGTATCAAACCCAAGGTCAATATCAACCCCAGGGATAGTACATGCCCCAAGGTCAATATCAACCTCAAGGGCAGTATCCTGCTCAAGGATTGCAACCTCCTTTAGTAGAGCAATTCTATCCAGAATAGAAAATGTTACAAGGAGGTTGAAATTATCCAGTTAATTATCAGCCATTTTTTCAACCCAGTTATGAGCCATCTTATGTACAACCTTCAATGGGACCCTCATATATCGGAATGGAGTGGGATCCATCCCAAGTTCAACAGAATTTACAACCACATATGCCAGTACCTTATTATAGAGCAGGACAACCTGTTGGTTATAATCAACCCCAACAACCAGTCCAGCCATCAATTCCAACACCTACATCTGGTCCTGTTCAGCAACCTGGTCCGAGTTCACCTAGTACTCCACTAAAAATAGCTGTTCAGACTTCTGTTCAAATTTTCACACCTATTCCTACAGTTTCTATAGTTCCTGTTACATCTGCCCCTCAAACATCGATATAGATTCCTCAGGTTTCTATTCCGCAGTCTGGACCGAAAATTCAGACTACTGTTCAGATACCTGCAAGACAAATTGGTGCAAGTACAGTAATAATGAGTCAACCTTAATTTACTTATCAACCATATCAGGAGCCATACCAATATGGACCTGTTCCACAAACTCCAGTCTACCCGCAACAACCGTACCCTGGATATACATATCAAACACCTGTTCAACCTCAGTATGGTCTAGCTATTCTTGGTTATCCAGGGGGTAATATGATTCCAAATGCACATCCTATTTCAGGTTATCTTGGATATCCTCCTCCTGGTACTGGTTTATTTTCACAATGTTATCCACAAGATCCTACCCATTGATTTCCGTTCATAGCAACTTTGGATTTACTGGATTTATCTCACCTTACGAATGATCCCATATATTATCATCCGTATTGGCCACCAACGCCTCATAAGTTTCCCAGTGACATCCCAAAATTTGAAGGAAAAACAGGAGAGGATCCTTCCAACCATGTTATGACTTACCACCTTTGGTGTGCATCTAATTCATTAATCAACGATTCTGTTCGACTTAGAATTTTTCAGAGAACGTTAATAGGATTAGCTACTAAGTGGTACATTGAATTGCCACGAGGCTCTTTTAATAATTTCAATTCCCTAGCAAATTCCTTCTTAACTCATTTTCAGTTTCCAGTCAGATATGACAATGGAACGGAATTATTAACTTCACTAAAAAAATTTACGTCTACATATATATTTGATCATATTCATCAATGGGGACGTAGAAGACGTTTGGTAAAAGTTTTTATCCCGGATCAAATATTGGCAGAGTAGTTTGTTAAATCATTTCTACCAAAAATCACTGAAGGTGTAGCCAAAGCAGAAGTTGTTACGGAAGAACAATTTATTGCTCAAGCTCAATATATAGACTTGGTATATACCCAGTCCGGAACTTTGTACGAAAAAATCCCTCATTCACCACAACCTGGTCAATTAACTACAACTCCTTTAGGGTCTCATGCCGTTGATGGTGTAATCGGTTTGGTTACTACAAATAATAATAATAAGAAATCTTCAAAGTTTACTTCTCCTATAATAACTTTACCTAATTCACCAAAAGGAGAATCTTACTTGGAAACTACTGTCGATATTCACATTGTAGATTCATCTACTAAGTCAAAATCCGGTAAAAGAAAAAGGGAAGAAAAAGAATAAAAATACCTCACCTCCTAAAGAAAAAAAATGATAAAACTGAATCAACTGATGAAAAACGGAAACCTCGTTATCCTTGTCTTATCTGTGACGAGGATAATTTCACCAAGGAATTTCCACATAGGGAAGAAGTTTCTAAGTTCGTCAAAGGTTCACCCACTCCTGCTGTTTTGAAGGATCCCTTTCCCATTCAAAATAGTAAAATGATTGGATCTTCTTCTAATCCATTAGCAGATATTTTGATGGTTGCAACTCAATCACAAGATTATGGTAATAAAAATCCCATTACTGGTAAAGAAGTAGAAAATTATAATTCTACACCAGTTGCATCTACTTCGGTTTCCAACCCACTTCACATCGAGAAACCAAATCTTGATTTAGTAATCAAACCGCCTCCTAAAGGTGTACTTCGTAAATCAGCTTTCAATCCACATGCGAGATCTGCTCAAAATTACAACATTGTCAAACATTTGGCAATTTCCCCTTCGACAATGTCAGCTTTGGAAGTGCTGCAATCATGTTCAGCACAAAGGAAATTACTATTGTCAGTTTTATGAGTCGTAGATCTGCAGGATTCAAACCTTATGATCTTTGATCTAGAAAATTTCACACCTTGCCTACCCCATCAAATGGCTTTTCAGATTCCACTGTTAGTAAAAAACACACGTTGCTTTCGTACCGTGATTGATGAAGGGGTGTCTACGTGTATCATGTCATTGAGTTGTTGGAAATTTCTTGGTTCTTCGACGCTTAACCAATCTACGACCATCCTCAAAGCTTTTGATGGAAGAGGTTTCCATCCGTATGGTATTTTACAGGATCTACCTATAGAGGTTGAAGGAAAAAATTTTAATCTAGATGTGGAAGTAGTTGATGCCCCTATAGATTACAACCTCCTCTTGGGTCGAAATTGTTATTATGCTATGACTATTGTCGTGTCTTCTGTATTTTGATTAATCATGTTTCCTCATCAAGGAAATATTGTGAAATTCGATCAACTCTCATATTATTCGTCCGATGCAGCTTCTACTGTTAGTATTCAACATGTTGGAAAAATGACTATCCCTTATAAGGATGTAGGAGTATGCTTAATTAAAGATTCTGCTTTGTTGGGAACTTTCTCTTTGCCTCCACCTAGCGTACTGCATACTATAGCTAATATCAATATGATTACATCAAGCACTATTCCATTTGATGACGCTTGGATAGTGCCTTTAGAGTCAGAACTGGATTTGTTTGAAGGCACAACGCCTTTGAGTCCATTTGAATTAGCATATCAAGAAGTACAGTCGTTTCGCAATTCACCATCAACTGATTCTGACCCTATGAATGTGGTCAATCAAGAATCATTTTCACCTTCAAGCTTAGCTATAACATCAATTCTGGATCCTTTTAAAGAAGTGTTTTATTCTGATGAAAGCATTCGCGAATTTTTTTCCATAGAAGATTTACCATGGGATGATCTCCATCATAGATCATGATTTTTACCTGAACTTGATAGATTCGAAGATAATTTTTCATCAATTTTCACCACTAACTATGTCAAGGAACCCCAAAATCCGATATCGATCACAAATTTAGATTTTGAAGTGAATTTGGGGAATATTTCTTCCACGATTCCTATTGACATATCAGTAAAACCAGGGATTGTTGAAAACATTCATATAGGCGCTTCTTGTACAAAGATGGAATTGATATATACAAAATCCTATTTCAAGAATTCCACGACATTTTTGCCTGGTCTTATGAATAAATGCTAGGAATCGATCCCAAAATTGTTGTTCATGAAATCAAAACATACCTGAATGCTAAACCTATCAGAAAAAAATTACGTCAGATACATCCACAAAAAGCTGCTGCAATCAAAGCTGAAGTTGAAAAATTACTTCGAGCAGGATTTATTTATCCAATCCCTCTCACAGATTGGGTATCTAATATTGTTCCTGTTAATAAAAAACAAGGAAAAATCAGAGCATGTAGTGATTATAGGGATATAAATAGAGCTTGTCCAAAAGACAATTATCCAACCCCTTATATTGATCAAATCATTGAAGATTGTGCCAGAAGCGAAATTTTTTCATTTATGGATGGATTTTCCGGTTATAATCAAATAAACATACTCCCTGCTGATCAACCAAAGATAGCATTCATTTGTCCATGGGGAACTTTCGCTTACCGTAAATTACCATTTGGACTTAAGAATGTTGGGGAAACTTTTCAAAGGGCTATGTCCTATGCTTTTCATGACATTAAACACATTGTGCAACCTTATCTCGATGATCTACCTACTCATTCCTTACACAGAGAAGATCATCCAACTCACTTACGAGAAATTTTTATGAGATGTAGGTATTATAAGATTCCCCTGAATCCGTACAAATGTGTTTTTTGGGTACAATATGGTCGATTACTAGGATTTATCATTTCAAAACAAGGCATTCTTATCGATCCTTCAAAGGTTGAGGCTATTATCAATTTACTTCCTCCTTCCACACTTCACCAACTCCAAAGTTTGCAAGGGAAAGCAAACTTTCTGCGTAGATTCATTCCTAACTATGCTGAGTTAACCAAAGGTTTTACCAGGTTGTTGAAATAGAATATTATTTTCATTTGGGATGAGATCACTGATAGATCTTTTAATACTCTCAAACACGCATTGACCCTTTCACCATTATTTCATCCACCCAATTATAACCTATATTACTTTTTATACTTAGAAGCTTCTAATTCCACGATCATAATGGTATTAGTTCAGGAAGATGAATTTCACAATGAATATGTGATTTAGTATCTTAGTCGCAATTTGAATCCGATTGAAATCAAATACTCACATGTGGAGAAATTGGCCTTGGAAGCAGTTCAACCTGTCCAAATATTTCATCATTACATCTTGCTATGAAAAAAAATAGTGATCTATGATTGTAATCCTATGATTTATATTTTGACCAAACAATTACTAGGGGGAAAATACTCTAAATGGATAGTAATCCTTCAAGAGTTTGATTTAGAATTTAAAAAATCTAAATTAAATAAATCACTAGTGTTCATTGAATTGATGTGTGACTTCCCCAATATTGAAACAGAAACTGTGGTAGAACATCCAATCGCCGACAAATATTTGTTTCTTATCAGTACCATTGATCCATGGTATGGAGATATCATCATTTATCTCCAAACCCAAACTTTTCGGCCTGAAATCTCACTTTCACATACACGAAAAATCCGTTTCCAATCCCAGCAATATAATATTGTCGGCGACACTCTTTATCGTCGAGGTGCAGACTTTGTATTTCGGCGATCTGTTACTCATAAAGAGGCTGAAAATGTTTTAAATGAATGCCACTCTGGAGCATGTGGTGGTCATATGTCTGGGTATGCCAAAACCCAAAAGATATTGTGTGCTGGTTATTTTTGGCCTTTTTTATTTAAAGATTGCATTATATTAGTTTTAAAATGCCACAATTGTCAGATCTTTGATCGTAAAATGCATGCACCACCAACTCCTCTTCACCCAATAATTGCTGTCAGTCCTTTTGCAAAATGGGGCCTTGACTTCATTACATGTAACCCTCACTCGGCTGGGGGGCATGGGTATATTATTCTCGTAGTATATTATTTTACCAAATGGGCCGAGGAAATGCCTACATTTGCGGCAGATGGAAAAACTGCAGCTACTTTTGTATTCAATCATGTGATTGCTCGATTTGGTGTACCCCAAGCTATCATTGCTGATCATGGGAGCCATTTTCAAAACATTTTGATGAATGAAATTTCCAACCAACTTGGCCTGTGCCATGATAGTTCTACACCATATTACCCTTAGGCTAATGGTTAGGTTGAAGCTGTAAATAAATTTTTAACCACCATGATAAAACGGATAATCGGAATCCATAAATCGAATTGGCATACTATGCTTTTCTCAGCACTTTGGGCATACCGAACCTCAACAAAAACCGCAACAAGTTTCACTCCTTTTTAGCTGGTTTACGGTTTAGAAGTTGTGTTACCAATTGAATGCAAAATACCGTCACTCAAATTAGCCATAGAGTTACTACTAGATACCTTTGAAGAGGAAAAATGCTTTTTATACTTAGCTCAATTAGATGAGACTCGGTGCACCGCTGCATTAGCTACCAAGGCTCATAAAAAATGAATGAAAGCTCAGTATGATAGGAGTTGTACACCTCGTGTTTTTTCAAAGGGTGACCTATTATTGGTATACGACCAAGATAATGATAAAATAGGAGTTGGGAAATTTGAACCCATGTGGCATGGTCCTTATATTTTCAAGCGAGTGCTTGCAAAAGGGGCCTATGAATTGACTAATTATGATGGGGTCTCTTTAGACAAACCCAGAAATGGGCTTTATCTGAAGAGATATTATGCTTAAATCTTGTGTGGAGATTTTACTTGTCTTTTAGTTCTTTTCATAGCTATTGTGCCTTTGAATAGAAGAATGTGCTTAGTTTAAGTTTGTTTTTACTACTATCCCTGCTTATCTGGATTACTCTTGATATTGCAGATGTCGACATCCCTTCAAATGTATATTGGTTTTTCTGATGGTGCTTGTCGTAGTACATGAAACATTTCTTCCGTAGCCTGGGTTATTTATTCACCCAGTGATGAGTTAATATCTATGCATGGGGTCAGCCTCAGTCAAACAATGAATAATATTGCAGAATATAATGCAGTGATTGAGTTATCTGAATCCATCTCATTTGGAATTTTCCATTTGATCATTAGGTTAGATTCGGAACTCATTGTATTACATTTAAATCGAGTATACGCAATTAAAAATCCAGTATTATTGAGATTATTTTTGAAGGTACGTCTCTTGGAACGAGAGTTTGATTACATTGAATATCAACACATTTCGAGAAATTTAAACACATTGGCTAATGCATTAGCTACTAGTGTTATAAATATAAATTTGCAACATTAAAATAGTAAATGAAAGTAACATTCGATAAACATGTTGAACAGATATTTAGAAATAGTAGTAATATCATAGAGTAGAGTAATGTTTTCAAAAAATATTACATCGTCCTTGATTATAGGTTTAAAACACCTTATAATCAGCAAAAATAATGATGCAAAAAACCAAAATGTCATAGTCTTCACAATCATCCACTATCCGTGGTGGTGATCATGATAGTACACAACAACTCGCGCTAATCTATTAAGGAATCTCCTAAAATGACCAGGAACTCCAATAACATGTCTCTGAAGACGGAGAGGGACATCATCTATTGAAGTCTCTAGGATATCCAAGGTCAACTGCTCTAGGTTGTGTTCTAGGTCAGTAAGAATCTTAGCTGCTTGATCTTGTGGTGTGCAACGGGCTCTCTTTGCTTCCTATCGAAGTGACGGAGCATGGCTGGCCTGCGTGGACCAACATCTACATTTTAAAATTTTTTGTCATCAGTATTGGACGATTTAAACAAAAAAAAAAAAAAAAGAATTTAGAACATGTCAAAATTATTCTTACCTGAGTCATCCCACTGTGTTCTCAGAGGAAGAGATATCTCTCGATCACCACGGAAGTCTATCCCCGCATATGGGAAATATTCTATGGTGAAGATTTGGTTCTCCAACCAATGGAAATAAGCTGGAGTGAAACGAACAATCTCACCGCCCTCACTATGACGGGCCATCAGTGCAACCCATCGGACCATCCGAGGCTCCTTGACTCTACCATGATCAACTAAGATAAGCTGCGGGGCAAGTGAAAGAATTCTCTCCAGAGAAAATGTGACAACAATAGCTCCATACCCAAATTTTTTCAACTTTGAGTTCTTTGCCCTTGTCAATTGGCCTTTTACGTTGGCCAATACTGCCTCACACCAATTGAAAATGGTGCCTCTGAAATAATCAATAACATTCTGCATCTGGGATATAGTAGCAACGTGTGGAGCTACGCTCCCACACAACCTGGTTATAGTAAACACAACCACTTTGAGTTCAGGATGGATGATTGTTTTTATATCAACGCGTTTATCTTTGGGATCCGCTTCCTCATTTCAAAACTCTTGCTGAAGGCTAGTGACAGATTGGCCACCTACCTTAGCCCCAAACAAAGAGATTGGTTCGCCACTCTTTGATAAACTAGTAAGAAAATATATATCTTCCAGCTCGATTTAGAGCTGGTGATCTCCAATTATGAAGCACTGTTCCTGGATGTCCCATTTGTTTAATAGTTAGGTGAGTAAGTCTATTTGGGCCCTCATACCCTGAATAGACCATAATTTGTACAAACCACATTCCCTCAACACATGCAATGTGGGTGCATGTACCATTGCAGCCTAATCAAACTCTTCATGTTCACGTTCCCTCCACTCAAGCATTGTAGATATTCTGCAATGGGAGAATTGGAAGATTAGAAATAATTTGAGTGAAAAATTTTGGTTTATTTTGAAAGAACCGATCATTTTATTTTCTTCACGACGCCTCCGCACCTTTTGCGCAGAAACAGTGTGAGGATCCGCATGCGTCTTGTAAAAAAAGTGCGAGACCACGACAATTTTCTCTTTGAAAAATTGTTGGGGTCCACAGGTGTCATGTGTATTACCTGCGGACCCCTGTGGGTGAAATTTTGAACATATTTTTCTCCTAAAAAATGAATTTAAGACATAAATTAAGAAAGTGAACGGAAAAAAATGAAGGCGAGAATGATGTAGATTACTTGGAGCTGACGATTTTTTATTCCGACGGTCGAATTTTCCGTAATCTCCTCTGGAATGTTTTTCAACATAAGATATCAACTTTCAATTTGAAATCAAATGGTAAAAATGATTTAGAAAAATTCCTTTTTATAAGATTTTTTGAATAAATGAAATATAATTTTGTTTATTTTCCACTTTGAAAAGTTGTTTTCCGAATTATTTTTATTAATCATAAACATGTATGTTTCATTTTTGAGTTTTTTGTGCAGAATACAGGATTTTTGGGGTAAAATGATCATTTTTGACAAAGGAGTATACTTTTTATCACTTTTTCGAACTCGGTAAAAATTATGAAAAAGTGAAACTTATGAGTACATTTTAATCCCTTTTTCGTACTCGTTAAAACTTACGAAAAAGAGGAAACCATGAGTACATTTTTATCCCTTTTTTGAACTCGTTAAAACTTACGAAAAAGAGAAAACCATGATTACATTTTTATCCCTTTTTCGAACTTGTTAAAACTTACGAAAAGTGAAATCTTGAGTTCTATTTTAAGCCTTTTTCAGACTCTCTAAACATGACAAGATTGCCGAGTACTTGACTATTCGAACTCGTTAAAGGAAATGAACAATCGTCCTTTCATTATAAGTTTACCCCTTTTCCGGACTGAAATGGACTATTTACGAAAAAGGTATACGTTGACTTATCATGGTCAACAGAGTTCTCTCCTGTATTATTTTATCCTTTTTCGGGCTTGAGAGACTAAATTTACGAAAAATTACACCCACAGAGTTTCCTTAGGTTTTTCTTCTGACTCCCTAAAATTGAAAAACACCGAGTTTCTCCTATACTGGACTCGTTAAATTTTAACAGTAAAGGACTTGTAAATTATAAACAGGAACGAACCACTCCTTCTTAGGTTTCGATTTATACTAAGTTGGATTCATCTGAAGGATGAGCTTATATAACAAGAAAATGTTATCCTCCACAAGCTTGTCAAAAATAAAGAGGTACTTGCCAGCAATGGTGGGGGAAAAAGAGAGAAAATAGATCGAGTTGTTTAACTTTGATTAAAAGCAGTATACCACTCTTGAACACGACACCTTTTGTCACACTTCTACCTAGGTTGGGAAAATCCTTTTCCTATCAGTTAATCAAACCACATTGAAAGTCTTCAGCTGGATTATGGGTATTATCTTTAGATCAATTGTTACCAAGCCATCTGAAGTGTTTTTATGTGTTCAAGAGGACAACTCAAACAAACCATTCATCTGTAAACATATGTCTCCATTCGCGTTGACCATCCCTGAGTTAGTCCTTGCAAAATATTTCTACAAAACTTGATCTAATGGTTTCATGTTGTGGGATTTCCTATGATGGGTCACTTTCTATCGACGACAGCTCATAATCTAGGAAGTTTATCTAGAATCCTATTAGTACCTTGGAATCTGCATGCCCTAATGGCATATTTCTTGCCTTCGACGACAGGTTACATCGTTGACCTCCGATCGGATGTTTTTATGAACTGTTCGACTTCAAATCATTTATTCACACTTCATGAATTGTACTGAGTACTTTGAGAACCATTTTAATTATTGGTTTTTTCTCTCACACTTGTTAACAGTTCACATCATTGACTGGTAATCAAGTGGTTTCTACCATGTTCGACTTCGACACAATCAATCGCATGGATAGAATCGTACTTGTTCGGGAAGCAGAAATCAAGACCCTGGATCTAGTTTCCACCATCTATGCTGCGAGGAGTTTTGTTGTTCATTATGCAGTAGACTATTCATGATAGATGGTTGCATCCATATTGTGTCTACTATTGATGTAATATTAGAATAATTTCTATATCATAACATTTTAGTTAAGTTTTGATCTAGTTAGTTTTTTCTCTGAGTATGGGAATGCCTACCTCAGTGATGATATATATATATATATATATATATATATATATATATATATATATATATATATATATATATATTTGCATTGAATGTTTTTATAGGTTCCAACCGGTGTCCACAAGCCAATCGTTGGAATGATAAAGCACTTCACTCTTCGAATCATCTCAAACTTCGCGCTTTAGGGGGCAATCTGTTATACATTATTTTGTCACCATGAAATTTTACTATCTATATGGGTTCATAAATACCTATATAATGCTCCCGTATAAGTATAAAACCCTAAAGTTCCTAAACCAAGTCCTGAATTTGGAGAAAATATTGTAAAAATCATAAAAACACTTGTACTGCACTTTTCCCTAGTCTTACCTGCGACACCGTATCCTTTTGCTCCAAAAACTGCGGAGCCGACCACACATTTTCTTCATTAAAAGTACGGACCCCTGTAAAAGGTAAATTGAAGGTTAAAGTAAATTCTAGAAGCCCAGCTGGTCAAATATTCTCCCAGATGGAAGCTTCTAGAAGGTGTTATCTAGTCGAAGCCTTACTCCCTCCATTTATCATGAATATTCATTCCTTCATAAAAGGAGCCTATTCCTTGGTCTTTGGAACTTAATCCCTTGATAAGGGGACTCTATCCCTTCCATTTTGGAACTGTAACCACTTTCATTCTCCTATAAATTGAAGGTTTGGTTCAGTCTCAAGGGTAGATTCTCATATATGCAAAACTTCTCTATTAATTTTGTATACACTTTGTACTTGCTTTGTACTTGGTAGCTATGATAGAGAAGGGAATTTCTGAAGAAACATACTCTTTTGCTAGCTACGAGAACGATTAAATACTCATAGTTAGGCTAGTTCAAAAAGTGGAAGGGCTTGTCAGACCAAAGGAAAACGTTTGTTTCGGATCCCCGGAAGGACCTGTACGACATCAAGGTGAATGCGGTTGTAAGAATCCTTATTTTATTGAAATATAATACAATTTGATCCTATTTTCTCAATAATTTGCTTATGTGTTTACTTGAATGACTTATTTCTTAAATTCCTTGATCATTAAGATAGATTTGTGATTTGTGAATTAGTATATGTTGCAGGTGCTTTTGATTCTCTTTCATGTTTTTGTTTGCGGATCTTGAGAAGTGACTGCTTGGAGCGACGGGAAAGAAGAATTCAACTAGCATTGGATCATAGGTAGGTCCTTTCTTCATCATAGAAAATTATAAATTACATATAATATAGAGAAAGTAGTTTACATTTGTCCTGTTTGTTTTATCTATCCTTGTGATACTAGGGAGATATTTCTTGTCTGCAAGAATCATTTATCCTCCTAACAAGCATTAGGCTAAGGTGCTACTATCAGTTACAACACATTTTCTGAAGGAACTGCGTTATTTCTGGGTGTAGTCGCAGTGTAGGGTTTGGAGCTCTAGCTGGGGGAGATAGATCTTCAGTGAGGGGATTAGTATCTCATTTGGAGAATCAATAGGAGGAAATTTCATACATTTCTAGATCAGATCAGCAACCTCCTATCATCTATCCAGTTGCAGAGATTATTCAGCACTAGGGCCATATTTGTATTTTTTTTTTTTTTTTGTATATTTCAGGAAACCCTTCCCGCGTTATTTTGGAAATGTGCTTGGGAGCTTAGATCTCTATTGCTGACATTTTTTGAGCTATATAATAGTAGCTCCATATTGATACATCATTTCTGTAGCAGTTGTGCCCTAAAACTGCATTGTCATGGCTCATGGCACTTGTATGGAAGTATTTTTACATATACTGACATATTTTCTTAGAGGAGGCTTGTTTGTATTGCTTGAGTGATTAGATCCTCAAGATCTTGTGTCTATTATTTGCTGATATGTTTAATAATATGGTTGTAAATTTGTCTCATCTCATGGTGTGTTGATTTATTCATTGTATTTCCATTATTGTGTTCATATATTGCTGCTTCCCCATTTGGGAATATTACAGTTATATGTTAACTTATTGTTTTTATATGTTAGTTAACCCCATGTTTAGTATTATTGCATTACGATCTTGATTTTATATGTATCGTGTTGATACAGATTGGTCTGTGTAGATGATTATGGATATTACATTCATGTATGAGTTAATATATTGTGATATTATGTCATATTAATTGTTGTGACATGTTTTAAATTTCCTATATGTTGTATATATGAATTTATGTTCCTCAAAGAAATTTAATTAATATATATATTGTTAGGTCCCTATAATTTGTTAGATTGGTGAGAACAAATGAACAGGGGTAACATCAGACCAGTATTTGGAGTCCTAAGACCTAGCCTTCCTGGACTCAGAGAGGGCTCTCTCAAATCTGTGCAAAGGATGTGAACTTGTTGTCTTTTAGTGTTTGATTTTAGGCTAGTTGTTAAGTTTAGGGTTTGGTTGTTTGTTTTGGTTGGGTAGATGATCAGGTAGAATAGATGGATTGAGGAAATATTCAAGTCATTGGGCTATGGAGTCTATTAAAAGTCATGGAAAATTCAACAATGAATCAGGGTGCATCACAGGGAAAATCTAACATGGTCAAATGGATTTTCAAGGTTTGTTTGAGATGAAATGAACATCAAACTTGTGAACAAAGTAGGGCAAAGGGCAGTTAAGAAATTTTTTTCAAATAATTTAATAGTAAGGGCCTTCAACACTATTTAGCATAAAGAAGTAATCATAAGATAGGGAAAACCAATAACTCTTTGATTAAACTCAAGCAGATAAGTATTTAAGGCAAACAATCCAGTGAACTATAGAAGGCAAGAAACTTATTTAACTTCTAGTGATTTCATCTTCAAGGTTAGAAAAAATTTAAGATAGAGATATAACATAGATCAAAGAAGAGGGAACTCCTAAAAATCATTGATCATAGCCATAAAGACCTCCAAAAAAGCCTTTCAAGAATGGACAAAGGGTATGATTGAAACATAGCCCCTTTAGAAAAACCTAATTAGTGATACTTCAAAAAAAGATCTCAAGAACAATGTTTTAGTGACATCAAACAAGCAGGGCTAACCATAAAACATCTTTGATATCTACTGTATTGATTCATTCATAAGATAAACAAGCTTGGGTGGGTCTAGAGAGAAACTAAGAATTCTCTAAACTGACCTAGCAAAGGAAAACATAGAGGCAATGAAGAACAAACAAAGCTAAGGTGCCTTTGAAAAACATTTCTTAGTCTAAAACATTTGTCTTACTACAATATAGAAGGATGTAACAAAATGATAAACAAGAACTGAATAGAAGCACATCACCATTAACCAAGCTTAGGGATTCTGCAAGCAAGCCTTCTCCATCATCAATCAAAACAAGCCATCCACAAATTCCACAACACCAATTTCTCTTCAATCTCCAAAAAACTATGTATTGTTCCCAAGAGTCATCAAATGCCAACCTTTTACAATAAGGCCCTCATGCTCTATTTATCTAGAAAAGGAGGGAAAAAACCCTAAATAGTGTTTGAAAATGCCAGAAACACCCATAAATGTCATTTATGTCTAAGAGACCATGCAAGGCCTAAGACACAAAATATCTCATGAAATAAATTCTAAAATGACTCTTAGCACCTAACTTTGGAGTAATTTGCCCCAAAAAACACTAAAATATCATTTTTCCATAAATGAGTGTCTTTTGTTGACTTTTTCACATTAAAGGCGCAATAGTGAGGTCTGAAGGCGTAGCACATGCATAGGAAAATTGGGTCCACTTGCAGCCAAGTTTTGATGGCCTTCCCGATGTCGGATTTTGCTCTGTGATGGCTCATTCGAAATCCTGTCAAATCTACTTTCCAAAAATTCCCTTATTTTTCTGATTGGGTGCCATTAGCCTATTCAAAAATTAAATATCCCAAGGCTTCTCTAAGCACAACGGCAGTTCTGAAAACTAGGCAGAAAGGTAAACAATGACATGTTTTTTAGCCTTTTGAGGGACCCAAAATGCTTCAAATGCTATGAAATTTGGTGATAATGTTGTACTTGAGATGAGGATTATAAAAACACAAATTTTTCCTCCTGAGGATGCCTGATATGAAAGCGTAGCACCAAGGGTGCTACACCTTCAGGCCTTAAAATTAGCAAAAAACCAAAAATTCTCCAAAAGTTCCCAAAATTGGTGGATGTCTTCCTTATGGGGTTTGGGAGTCTTGTAGAGAAGCTTCAGCGAAGATTCCAAGGTTTTCTTGGTATTTTTCCTCCTTGAATAATTTTATTTCGGCAAGGGCTCCTTTGAGCTTAGCCTTTCCAATTTGATTTTGCAATGCATAGTGCTTGGTCATCTTCTTTTGGAGTTCAAGGTCCCTCTTTGCCTTCTTCAACTACTTGTTTTCATTCTTACAATACTCAATGTTATACACTGCCATGCCAAGGCATATTTCTAAATCCCTAATTTTTGCATCTTTGCTTTGGAGTAGTATGCTAGTGGCTCTCTCCTTATTTGCATGTTCACTGTCAAGGTAAATGATGTCAAATTCTTGTTCAAGCCCATGCTTACCTTTCTTACCTTTCTTCACCTTTTGTTTGCCTTTATCTAGCTGCTTGGTAGAAGTGGAAGGCATGGCCCCTTGCCTTTTATAGGCAACAAACACATGCCTTTCTCCTCTTTGATATGTCAATGAAAGAGGTTTGATTGTGATCATTTTTGTGTCTTCATCATGGCTGCCATCATTTGTCTCCATGTCTTCCTCTTCATTAACTTGACTGCTGCTTGCCTCATTACCTTCAACATCAGCCTCATTTTTGGCCTCTTCACTTATTTTTGCACCATCCTTTGTACTACCTTCATCTTGTTCATCATTATTTCTAGGAGTCTCATGGATATGATCTGTACTCCTCTCATCAAATTATTCATTTTCTTCATTGTTTTGATCTCCCTTTGTCTCCATGTTTTCTGCCTCATTGCTAACCTTTGTGTTTCCAACATCATCACTGCCTTTATCACTACTAGGAACCTCGCTATTTTTATTGTCATTGTGGCTCTGAGTTTGACTGCTATCCCTAGCATCATCATCATCAATGTAAAGCTCACTGTTTTCACTTTTTTCATGACTGTCATTACTATTGGCGTGACTGTCATGACCGTATTTTTCCTCACTGATGTATGCTTCATTTTTGACAATATCAGTTTCATTTCCTTTATATTTAGTGGCTTCCTCTTCATCAACATCTTCAGCCTCATCTCCATCTGCACTCTGGCTACTTTCTTCATCAGTGTCCAGAATATCTTCTGCTTCTTCATCTTCAACCTCATCATCATTTTCTTGACTGTTTTCTTCATCATTTGCCTCATCTTCATTGCAATCTACCTCCATGTATTTTGTTTCATTGCTAACTTATGCCACTTCACTCTCTTTTTCTTCAATGCTTGTTTCATCATTATTGCTCTCTCCTTCACCAGTATTTGATTGCTCATCATGGTCACTTTCTTCTTTAGTTGATGCATTAGGAGAGGGTGAGGAACGAGGATGGGATGATGAGGGAAAATTTTTCTGATGATGGGGTTGTGGGTTTGTGAAGAACTCATGAGAAATGAACACCTCCCATGGTATGCCCTTTGTCTCCAACTGATGTAGCACAACCATCTTGATCAAGAAATGGTGGAACAAACTCTGCATTTGTTGGGAATAGTTCCTCCTTTGGAAAACATAAGACATCTTGTCAATACTCCTATAGAGGTAGTAGGGTAAATGAAGCATCTTGACCCTAGTGAAGTGCATGAGCAATATGATATGATAGGAGTAGATTCTAGAGTACCTTCCCTCACAGGTAAAATATTTCATGATGACCCTCATCAAGGGTGCATACCTCTCTAGCAAGTGTGAAAAAGGGAAAATAGATTTGCAGCCTTCTTTGTACCTAGGTTTGAGAAATGACTCATAGCAGCTTAGGTCTAATTTTTCTCTTTTGAACCACTTTTCACCAACATTGGGTATGCTTGTAGCATGGGCAATGGCATCCAATGATAGCTCAAATTCTAACCCTGCAAGATTCACTTGTTTATTTTGTAGGTTGAGGTTAAACAACCTAGTGAGCGCAGGGTGACTTTGTACCTTTTGGAATTTTTCACAAAAATGAAAGCACCCTACATTTTGGAAACAAGTGATAATAATAGGAGAGGCATTAAGTTCCATAGTGTCTTGGGATTCAAATCTATTAACCTTCCCACCTCTGTGTTTCTACCTCCTAGGCATTTGGTCTTCTTCACTACCCACATTTCCTTCTCCTAAAATTTTGATTTTTTCCGCCTTCAAACAAATCTTAGCTCTGTTTGTGAAACTTTATATGAGGACTCATTTGGGATGATGGTGTAAGGAAACCTTTGCAAGTGAGTGAGAGGAAGGTGTAGGTGTATTACTGAGCCCTTTAAGCCTTAATGAATGGTTAACTTGAACTCACTATAGTTACCCTACTTCATACCCTTCTTGACTGATAAATATTGCTTGGAGGTTTAAAAAGGGTTTAGCATGAAGATGTAGGGTTTCTAATCCTTAGGGTTTGGTCAGTTTCCTTTAATCATCAAATCATCAAATTCACTGGAGAAAAAGGAAATACCTTCAACCTACCAAAATTCAATGCCTTTGAGAGTCTTTTTTTTTGTTTAGTGGCATTTGTAGGTGGAGGAGGATTTTCTGGTGAAGGCACGACATCTGCACACACAGTTGGGTCCTTTTTTCCCAACACATAGCGCCTGCACCCATTTCTGGGTGTCAAGCTCCCTAAGTGCAGCGCCTGAATGCATTTTTTGCCTGTCAGGCTCCCCAACAAGCATCGTCAGACACGTTTTCTGCCTATTGGGCCTCTTTGGGGCAGCGCCTACACGTCCCTTTGTCTGTCGGGCTTCCTGGGTGCAGTGCCTGCACGTCCCTTTCTAGGTGTGCCAGGTTGTTCTGGGCGAATGGGTAGCGCCTGCCTGAACGTGAAGCGCATTTCCCTGAACACATAGCACAATGTAAATTTACACTAGAGAACCTCCCGAATGTGTAGCACCGAGCACTAAACGCGTAGTGCCTTCACGAACGCGCAGTGCCGGGCAAATTGCTCAATTTTTTGACTGAAAACTCAGATTTTTCTCCTTGAAGGTTTTTGACTCTTTTGCAAGTGAACACTGAGCCAAGTGACAAACACAATGACCCTTTATAGTCTTAGGAAAATAAATTTAACCTTTGTAGACCCACTTTCTAATATTTTTATTCCCTTGGTCACTTTTATTGATATTCTATTTGAATTTTTGGAGTAGGTGGCTTAAAACAAACATTCAAATGGTATTTTATCTTCTAACCATTTTCTTGTTGTTCTGCAGGTTGCTGATATGGTGAAATTGACTTCCTATGGCCTATTTATGCCTTTAACTCTTTGTTCTGCAGATTTTTTTTCAGTCACATGATTAACTGTGTTTTGGTTTATTCATGTCTTTCAATCACTCCCAGTCCATAAGTGTCATGAAAACCTTGAAGTGATCCTCTGCCCTCCGATCTTTGGAACATGTTAAATTTACTTTGACAACCTTAGGCACTTGCATAGTGGTAGTACCTTGAAAGACTCTATGTTCTTACCTTAGAGATCAAATTACCTTGTGCTTTATGGGTGACTAAAAAAAACTTGTTTCATCCTCCTCATTGATCCTTAGGCATGATAAATCTAGCTTTGACAAGTGAAAAACAATTATAGTCTTCTTCAATCATGTACGTTATCTCCTTCGCTGTCTCTCGTATTCTCAGCAGTGCCATGACATAATAATTTCTTAGCATTTTCTGATGTTCTTTGATTTTGACATTTAGTCACCTAAAAGAATAAATCCTTTATAATCGCTTTGGCTTTCCATAAATGAGCTTAACCCTATGTTTTTATTCCTTTGATCATTAAGTGTAAATGACTGAAAATGTGAGCTTGACCTTTCTTTTACTGATACTCTTTGCATTCTCTTCCTTTTGAGGCAGTGAGACACTTTACCTTGGAAAAATCTGGAAGTCACCTACAATAACCTCTTCAAACCTTCTTTCTGCTATCATCATGGAGGCCTATCATCTTCATTTCACCTCCTTTGACTATTTTTCCAAAAAATTAGGTTTATGGGTTGTTTGAAAAAAATTATTAGTGTTGTCTTCTAAGTTCTCTATAGCCCTTTCAGGTTCCTTCATTTCTGTTCATTTCACCTCGCATTTTCCATTTTTATCTATGATTTCTAAAAATCTTCAATTCATGCGTGGTTCTACTGGTGTGCCTCTATCCATGTGATTTGTTGCATTGGCTCCTTGCTTGGCACACTGCTGGCCCAATTAGGCTTAGAAACCCTGATTTCTCCCTGGACATAGACTACTCCCTGTCTCTTAGCTTGTGAATTTATTTAATGACGAGCAGGCCTCTTACCTTACCAATTTTCTACTGATAGTCACCTTGACACTCCCGCAGAAATGTCAAAAATGAATAGCTGCCCTTTGCAGAACTTGAACTTGATAAGGTGGTATTCCTTGGAGATTTTTCTAATCTATCTTGGACAAACATGTGTTGTTCTTCCTTTACAATTGAAAAAACCTCTAGCATAGGAAGAACATAGCTCAAAACACCAAGGATAACCTTACAACCTATGAAACCCTAATGACCTAATGGAAGGCTCCTTTGACTTGGTCTTTGACTAAAAGCTTGGTTTGGGGTCTTCAAGTGAAAAAAACAGATTTTTTCACAAATTGATGCATTGAAGATCGAAAATCCAATGTACTTGATTTATCTAAAGAGCCTACAGAGATAGTTTTGAGACCATCAATGCTTGAGGCACCTGGTGAATATGAGAAGGAGTAGGTTGTTTTGGCAATCCATAGTTGGAAAGTGGAAGGGTTAGGCAGAAAAAAAACAGAGTGCTAAGGTTATGGGTGGGAAAATGGGATAAATATGAGTGGCATAAGACCAAGAGGGGTCCTTTAGGAGTGGTAGGTTGACCATGACATGAAAAAATAGTGAAATAATGAAATTTTTTTCTTAAGGATAATGAAGGTAGTGAGATTTCTAAAACTCACAATATTCATGAATTTTGTTTTTAGAAATCTAGGGCAAGTATTTAGTCATCTACAAATAGAAAAATTATTGATGACTAACAGTGGCTCCACTTGGGCAGTGCAACTCCCTTTCAGGAGGTGTCCAAAACTTCAGATATCAAATCTCTGAGTTTAAGAAGACTAGTGCCTTATCCATTGGGCATATTTTTCTTCTTTCATTTGCTGATGTTTCCCTTGAAGCTATGATCACAAGAATCTGAAAGACATGACTGCTTCAACCTCATCTCTGCCTACCCATCATACTTTTGGCTATCATTTTTTCTTCTTGTGGGTGCACTTGGACTGGAAAACCCTTGACATTCCTTGTTTTTTTTTTTGTGAAAGAAAAACAAACTATCTACTTGTACCCTTATCACTTCCAAGAGTTCAAATTATGCTAGTGAACTCTTTTATTCTCTACCTAGACTATTCATCTGTCAACATTAAGCTGTTTGACAAAATTCATTCTCTAATCTACTGACATGAAATTGAAAACATGATTTGAACCAGGATTAAGCTATCTGATTTATCATGCGCTGTGGCATTGGGACAAGCTACACACAGACATTATTTTTGTAGAAACAAAACTAGAAAGTATGAGGGCTGTGTTTTGTCATTTATTAGTCATTCCTATATTTCTCTTTGGTTCAGATTTGAGCATTGAGAACCAGCATATTTTCCTCCTAATCTATTCATACTGACAAGTCAAGCTTAATTGATTTGACAAGCCTTATTTCACTAACCTATCAGCAGAAATTTAAAACATGTTCAGCCATGATTAGGATAAATGATTGTACAAGACTCTGTTTTCTTAACAAGTAGTGGCATTTAGACTTGTACACTTTCAAAAGTTCTCCTTTTTGGGTATGGGGATGTACCTATTCTTTTCCTGCCCTCTTTTTCCTTATTTCTTTGTTTTTGCATTTTTTTTTATGATCTCTCATCATGCAATGTTATATACAATGAATGAAAGCTTCAAAATAGGAATTTTGACAAAAATAGTGCTTGAGCATCCTGCCATTGACAGGTACTCTGAATAATTCTACTCCATCCAGCTCTTGTAAAAATAAATCGTTATTACCTCTAACTGAATGAATGATATAAGGAACTTTCCACAAATTCTCAAATTTTCCATGTTTGCCTTTGTCCTCCCTCCTAGAATCCCATTTCAGCACTGTGTCTCCAATGTGGAAATAATTGGCTTTAGTTCTTCTATCAAATATCTTCTTTATGTTTTCTTGCGCTGCTTGTGTACTTTTGTAAACTTCCTCTCTTGACTGCTGCAAATGAATGGTTTGGTTTAGCCTCCTTTGCATGTCATTTTCTTCTGATTGCACTTCTTGGAGGAGCTTCATCACCATAACTCCCAAGGAGGTTGGGAAGACTACATCCATGCCATAGACTAACTGATAGACATATTGATTGATTTCTTAATGGTTAGTCTATCAACCCATAATGCATGCACTAGTTTACTATGCCATGATTTTTGGTTATGTTCTAGCAAATTCTTGATGATGTTCACCAAACTTTTGTTGGAGGACTCAGCTAGCCCATTACCTTGACGTTAATAAGCTATGGAATGCCCCAGCGTGATATGATACTTATAGAAAAAGTCAAACATTCTTTTGGATTTAAAGGCAACAACATTATCGGTAATGACATTTCTACGAAAACCAAATCGGGACAAGATGTTGGTCTCAAGGAATTTGATAATGATTGAGTTGGTGGAATTCCTAGAAGGGATGGCCTCTATACACTTGGTGAAATAATCAGTAGCAGTGAGGATCCACTTGTGTTGGACAGATGAAGTAGGGTGGATCTCTCCAATGAAGTCCAAACCCCATTTTTGAAAAGGAGCTTCCACATTGATGGGATGCAAAGGAAAAGGTAAAAGTTTTCTCTTGCCATAAAAAATTGGCACTTATGGCAAGTCATAACCAGTTTGTGAGTGTCAGGGAAAAGGGTGGGCCAATAGTAGCCAGCTCTAAGGATTTTTTTAGCTGTGGTTTTCTAGTAGGGATGACCTCCACACTCTCCCTCATGCAGCTCATGCATGATTCTATCTGAATCATCTTCAAGAAAACATTTAATAAATATGCCAACATAATTCTTCCAATACAAAGTTCCATCTAAAATGCAGAAATTTAAATATTTTTGCTTCAAGAATATAGATTTCGTCTTGGATAAGGTAGGAGGAGCATTAAGATAGAAAATTACATATAGAATATCAACATACCAAGATGAGTTCAGAAATACTTCTTCAATGTGGGGAGTTGTGAATTCTTCTTGTTCCTCTAATGCATCAACCATATTCATGTCTAGTGCTTGGAAATTTGATTTAGCCATGAGTTTTGCAAGTCCTTGTCCTTTAATCAATTTAGTGGGTCTGAATCATATTCTAAGATAATAGCAATCCAATTACCCCTTTTACCATCAGGCTCATGATTTAGAATGTCCTTGACAGCTGTGTGGGGAACAAAAGCAATGATATCAGAGTGCAAAATGTAGACTCAGAAATATTTCAATGCTTTGATCAAGGTAAAGGATTGTTTCTCTATGATGTTGTATTTTAAGGGAGCATCTCTTAATGCCTTACTAAAAAAGGATATGGGCTATTCTTGCCCCATCATGTTCTTTTTCAACAACACTACAGCAATGGTGTGTTCGGATGCAAATGAGAAAATGTAGTCCTTGGTAAAGTCAAGACTAATTAGAACTGGTGTTTGGGTGAGTGCTTGTTTTACTAGTTCAGAATATTTTTTGGCTTCCAAGGTCCACTTAACTCCTGTCTCTTTTTTTAGCATGTTTGTAATATTACTTAGGATTTTAGCAAGGTTGGGGATGAACCTTCTAAGGAAGTTGATCTTTCCAATGAAAGATTGCAGCTCCTTTATGTTTCTCATATGGCTGATTTACAATATACCTTCAATCCTTTTGGGGTCTATTTTGATTCCCTCTTCAGAGATGATGTGGCCTAGGAGCCTACCTTCCTGAAGACCAAATATTGTTTTCTTAGGATTCAATGATAGGCCATACTTCCTACACTTTTCAAAGACTTTCCTCAAGTGGAATAAGTGTTCTTCATCAGTATTAGAATAGACAGTGATGTCATCAAGGTAAATGACTATCAAGTAACCTATGTCTTCTGGAAAAGCTATGTCCATGGCCCTTTGAAAAGTGGCCCCTACATTCATTTACCCGAAGGGCATTTTAACATACATGAATGTGCCCCAAGGTGTAGTGAAAGTAGTTTTGTGTTGATCACTTGGAGGTACTAGTACCTGATTGTAACCTGAAAAGCCATCAAGCAATGATATTATTTTAGAACCAACTACCCTTTGCAATATCTGATCCATTTTGGGCAAAATATAGTTATCTTTCAGGGAGGCTTTATTCAAATTTCTAAAGTCAATGCACATCCTAATCTCCCTAGTCTTCTTCCTAACCGACACAAGGTTTGAAACCCATTCTGAGTACCTAAGAGGGACTATGATCCCAAATTCATACATCTTTTTAATCTCTTTCTCAACTAAAGGTACTAGGACGGGGTTTATTCTTCTCAATTTTTGTTTGAATGGTTTTTGATTTTCCTCGAGAGGAATTTTATGTTGAATAATGCTTGTGTCATAGGACTTCAAGTCCTCATACCCCCATGCAAACACATCTTTAAACTCTTTAAAAAGCTCAATATGTTTCTGTTTTATGTGAGGAGGAATAGTTTTGGACAACTTGATCATTTTGGGTTCATTTATGATGCCTATGTTATATTCTTCTACATTAGTCTCAGTAGATTCCATCTTTGGCTTTCTAGCCACATCATTAAAATCAAACAACTCTTCTAACGGTGTAAGGCCCCTTGGTAATGTTTCATCTTTACATTGTAAAACCTCAAGGTCCTTTTGATCTATATTTTCAAACAATTCTGCCTCATAAGGATGTTCAAGCAGATTTATACGACCAGTAGAGGATAGCTATGTTTTGTGGGCTTGTTTTTCAGCAAAATAATCTTCTTCATGCCCTAAGCTTGGTTCTGGTATTGCGAATTCATTCTTAGATTGCAGAAAGTCATCAATTTGTTTATCACCCTCAAACACTTGCCAATATTCTACATTGTCAGGTACTATAGGCTGGTTTTTTACTTTGACAATGCATTGTTCATTTGCATGGGGTATTTGGCAATTGCTGGAAGAAAAGGCAAGCTCATTGGCAAGGCTGTTTTGAGCTCTAGGGATGAAAGTGAGTTCATATTTTTCAATGGTTTTCAGGAGGTCTAGGGCAGCATTCATATACTCTCTTAGTCTAGGATTCTTAGATGAATACTCCCCTTGTTGAGATTCAACAAGATGATGAGCTTAGTGAAAAGTAAGCACCTTCACTAAGTGGGGCCCATAGGCTATTTTTAGGTGTATGTCTATTTTTAGACATGGTGAGCATATTTTATAAGTTGCAGGATGAGGTGAAGTTGCATGGCTTCACAGATGTAGATTGGGCAGGCAGCCCAATGGAAAAAAGAGCACATCAAAGAGCGGTTTTCGTGATAGGATCTGCGCTGTGGCCTATTGGTACAACAAGAAACAAAGGATCCTACAATTCTGGGCCTGGCCTAAGTAGAATACATGACAACAAGTCAAGCCGTATGTGTGAGGCTATCTAGATGAGGAAGATCCTAATGCATTTGTTCAGCCCACATTTAGATCCTTATAGTGGATAGTATTTTTTTATAATCACGAGTATAATCAAACTCTCGACATCTCAACTGCATGATAGATATAAACATATTAATATCCAAGATCATCATATCGTAGACAAAAGTGCGAGAAGACAATGTTGTTTCAGACATTCCTTGCGGAAGATCATGATGGGAGACATTCCGATGGGTGCGCCAGGAGAAAAATTCAATACCATAGAGGCAGGATCGGGTGAAGCGGATAATCCCTATCTTGTTGAGAGGGAGTGTTGAGATTCAACAAGAGGATGAGCTTTCGGTGAAAAGTAAGTACCTTTACTAAGTGGGGCCCGTAGGCTATTTTTAGGTGTATGTATATTTTTATACATGGTGAACATATTATATAAGTTGCAGGATGCTATTTGTAGATGGTTGGTAAAATGTGGAAAATAGATGAAATTCTATTTTTATAATATTGGGCGAATTCTATCTATAGATCATCGATCTAAAAATATATGCATGTCGATTATTATTAGCCCTTAATAATAATCAGACTCTAAATATCAAATTATTCTCTTGGAGCACTTTATTTCAATGTACATATTTGGCAAATCAGTGGGCTGAAGGAATTACGCAATTCCTAGGGTTTACTGGTGGTTCATGCATGGAGCACTTAGTTGGAACTAAAGTGGCAAAGTTATGACAAATTTGGATGAGTAGTTCATGGAGTGGTTATTCAGTTTAACTCAGTTAATGGAGTTAAACTCAGTTGAGCTAGTTTTATTTAGTCTAACTAAAAGATACACTAGTGAGAGTTAAGTGAATTAATTAGCTAATTAATTCATAAATAATAACTCACTAACAAATGAACAGAAACAATAGTTAACTATAGTGCATGTCAGTTCCAGTGGAGACCCAGTGGAGAGATAGGTGAAAGGGTAAGATGGACTATCCGTTGTAACTATAGTGATGCATTCAATGCATCTGACACACATTAGAGTTTCCAATGAGGATTGCGTAGTAAAGGCAAGGCCAATTCAGATTCATTCAGGGGTCTTCTTCAGCAGGGATTGCGCAGTGGAGGCAGGCTGTTAGGAGGCAAGAAATTGGTGCATGGAGATGCAGATTTTTGCATGACAGTGTGTAAAGAATCTACATTGTACTGAGAGCTTGATGTACTAATATTTGTATGATATTATTACATGATTCCATTGATATAAATAATATATTATAGTTGGGGTTTTTAGCTTTAAGCTTTCCCGTTAAACAACTATGTTATGTGCGATTGAATTTATTCACATGTGTTTGAAATTGAGTTTTAAATTTCCGCAAGTTTAATAGTGGAAGGATTTTGTATTTTGCAAGAAGATAAATATTGTGAGATCAGGAGGATCTAGTAATACATCAGTATTAATAAATTTCTACACCCCTTTGATTTTCCTAATGACCAACTCTGAATCTCCTTGGACAAAGATATTCTTAGCTCCTATGTTTTTTAGCAAATGTAAACCAAGGAGGAGAGCCTCGCATTCTGCAATGTTGTTAGCGCATTGAAAATATAATTTGTAGGAATGGTCTTCATTTTTGTTATGTATCCACACACCAACTCCTAAACCATATTTTCCACAAGAGCCATCAAAGCTCATGTTTGAAAGTGTTTCTAGTTCATATTCGCCACTATGTTGTTGTTCAGGGCTACTAGAATTTTGGTTGTTGATTTCTTTATTCGGTGTCTGGTTTTACTGTTGTGGTATGTCTAGACCTGTATCAATTTCATTTACCTATTCACTGATGTCATCTTCGTTATTCAAGATAAATGGGTCAAGGTCTAAATGAATGGAATAAATAGGGGTGTTGTTATTAGTCAAGTTTAGAGTGTTGGTATCATTCCCTATGTTCAAAACCTTAAAAACTTGGGACCTGTACATATCTTGGGTGATCACTTCAGTGAGAGGTATGGTTATCTTTATCTTGGAAAATTTTCCCTCAAAACTGAAAGGTATTTGTGTTTTGGGCATATTTACATCAGTTTTTTCAACCACAAATTTTTCTACAAGTTTAGTTTGCTGATTCTAATTTGGGACTTTGGACAAAAGAATTTTCTCAGGGCCACTAGTAGATGCACTAGGGAAACTAGGGTCACCACTTTTTTGGCTATTTTTGTCTTTTTTTAGATCATTTTTTGTAATGTTCCCAATTTGGGATTACACAGCAAGCTTGGAAAAATAACACACTGCTTGGGAGATTGATGTATAGAAATGAGTTTGCAGCCCTTGGATCCCTTAGATCAGCAGATCTGGAGTCTAGATCCAAAAGGAGAGAAAAAAAAAATCAAACTAAGTGTGGTAAACAGGTCTCCCACAAGCTAATCTAGATGGAAACCACCCTACAAGAGGGGCTGCAGCTATGCACAACCAGTAGCTTCAGGAATAACGCAGTCTTTGACTATTTAAGTAGGAGGCCATCAAATTTAATTAATAAATGAATGTACATCATCAAATCATAATTAAAGTGAAGCTATTTCAATATACAAGTTACATGAGACAAGAAAGCAAGATAGCTTCAGAAAAGAGAGCTGCAACATAGATATATCAGCATAAATAGCTCAACAGTTTTATTTTCAGGAGTTGTAGCAGTTGCATATTACAACTCATATCTAGGAAATATATGTGGACAAAACATCAGATCTATATCAGATCTGGAAACTAGATAGTTTTCTTTACAAGATCCCCTTGGGGTTTTGACCAAATCATGCATCAATAAGAGTAGATCAGAGATACAAGTTGCAGATCTCTAAAATACTGCAGTAATTTCTGAATATAAAATTACATAAAAAATATCAGATCTAAACAGAACATGGATCAGTAAGCTAATCCATGGATCACCAAAGTGAAAGGAAAAGCCCAGCACCAGAGATCTCTGATCAAAACTGGAATCAAAACACCATAGAGAAGCTCATATCAAAAAATAATGCAGTCTATCAATAGAAAAAATGATGTAGCTCAAAATGAAATGGATGGCCACTGCCAAGTTGCAGATCTGAAGCATGAATAGGAGAGGCACTCTTCTAGGAGGTTAAAAGACACACTCCATGAGAAGAGACTCTCAAAACAAGCTAGATCTTTGCAGATCTAGTCTCCCACTTGTTGTAGCTTGAAAAAGCAACAAAACCCTCAATGGATCAGCGCTGCCAATGTAAATAGAGCTTGGCATCAAGCCTGATAGTGGATCAATTCAACAAATACTCCTCCAAGAAACCTGAAAGGAAGAGGTGAAATCCCTGCATAGGAATTCCAAGCACAATCCTCCACTAAATAGCAAAGAATAATATTTGTCTGAGCAGACAAAATACTCAGAAATATGATCAATCAACAACCTTCTCTTGCTGCCTTCCCTCTCCTTTTATAAGATGAGAGCCTTTACAAACCCTAAAATACCTTGATGAGTTAGCTCTTTTCACATGAGGGGCCTCCTTCTAAAACTGCACTGACCCTTTAGGAGATACATTGAACCTATACAATGCTGTAGGTTTGGTCAAGGTTGACCTAGTATCACTGCTCAAACCCCTTTCACACCTACAAGTGATTATTTACATGGCCCTGATTTAACTGTGTTCATATGGGCATTGATTTATTCAGTCTTCTTAGGAGTTTTACATGTCCTCCTTTATTCATTTATTGATGCAACAGAAATAAAACAAAATTGAATATTCCTCTTAGCTTAGGATAAGTAGGAATATTACAGTCTTCCCCTCCAAAATCTTGCTTTTCCTCAAGCAACTGATAGGGTAAGAGCTGTAGTACTTCTCCTCCTTCATGGTTTGCATCATCAAGAATCGAATCCTCATCATAATCCAAGTGCTCAACAAGCCTAAGCATCATGAATTGTTCCTCCAAGGCCAACATAATATGTGCATAGTCCATCCCTTCAGGAGTGAAAAACCCAGCAGAAATAAACATGGGTGGAGCAATGCTGCATCTAAAACATGTATCATGAAGTACAAGTTGAAGTTCCAAACCATGTGGTACATACACACTTCCCATCCTCTATCCATACAATCCCATAAACAACACAACTATATCATCAATGTATGGAAGCAAGACTACACATATGCAAACTAAAATCTACACTTGAGGAGGTGGGTCAAAATCCCTCATGTGATGCTAGCGCAGTGCACTTCTTGTCTTCATTAGATCCAGGTGTGATGAGTGGCATTCCCACCACACTTTTGTTGCATGAGTCACCTTAACATGGTTGAAGGTGTTACATAAGTTTGGTGCCTTTGGGAAGCACCCATCGTGAAAAGGAGTCTCCCTTTGCACATCAAAGGAGTGGCCAAGTTTAGAATTTCCATTGGCCCTCAACAAACTATGAGATCTGTATGATCTCTCACTCCCTTTAGGAGTCATATCCTGCAAAAACATGGAAAAATAATGTAATAGATCAGAAAATACAACTTGCTTATCGAGATCAAATCCTTTACCATCATATTCCTTCACACACATGGAGTTTTTCATAAGCATTCCCCTCCTCTCAAGCAAAGGAAGAGCTGGCTGAGATGACTCTTGCAAAGAGTCCATTGGCTGCCCCAATCCTCCATAGCTATTGCACTCTTGAAAATGTTGATGTAAGTCCTCTCTCATGCCTTCCCAATCAAAATTATTCATGATCAGGGAATAGATCTTCATTGAATACATATGGATGAGGAATAATTCTTCATATGCTCTTCTGCTTGAGCTTGGAAGCTCTAGTCAAAAATACCTTACTATGATAATATGTGACTCCTCCTTGGACTAAGTAGCCCTCTACTTGATGCATGCCATCTAGTATCATACCTATGTGGAGATCTTTGGAATACTCTTGAAGCAGTTGAGATTTCCAATAAAGATACACACTGCTCAACAATTACAGCACTGCTGATACATCCATGGGAGTGATTATCTTGTTGTTGATTCTCTTTCTAACATTACACATGCCAAAATGGTTTGTTGGAAGGTTGATCCTCCCATTCTTCTCCTCCCACAACGTTGTAGCTTGGTCTTCTATTGCTCCAATCCTTCTTGGATCTAGATTTGGAGCAGCAATTTGTGAGGCTTCCCCCACAAGATCTGAATATGATGGCATTCCAAGTGGCTTGCCATAATATAAGAATGTCCCTTGCAGCATCCTCATGAACATGAGAGAAGGAACTGTGAGATCCCTTCTTCCACTACGCAAATCCATATTTGTTGTTTGTGTGGAAACATTAGGTGAAGGATAAGTGTTCATGCCTTGAATCATTTGTGGTTTCCCACTCTTCAAGTCCACCCACTCCATTTTCAAAGCTTTCCAATCAGTGGTAACCTTCCCCAAGGTAATCAACCATTAGACACCTAAAATGATGTTGATGTCTAGAATGTCAACTATAAAGAAGTGATCCACCAAAGTGTAGGATCCCATAGTGATAGAGAGTGAGGGGACATATTGCATGTATTGCATGGTCCTATCTCCTGGGAAAAAAATAGAAAATCCCTCAAAAGTATTAGTGGGGATTCCTCTCCTTTGCACAAGGTGAGCATCAATAAAGTTGTGGGTTTCCCCACTGTCAATCAGGACAGATACTCTTTGATTCATGATTGAACCTTGTACTCTCAGTGTCAAGTACTTAGGCACTCCCCTCAAAGAGGCAAGAGTCCCACTTTTTGGAGCAAAGGCTCCCTTTCCATCTCTGGATGGTGTTTGATCCCCCTCATCTTCATCATCAACGCTATGACCCCTCCTAGGTTCATCACCTTCATCTTCCTCCTGAAAATCTGAGAATACTTCTATGTAGTTTGATTTGCCAGAAGCACATCTATGTCCTGGTGCCCATGACTCTTGGCAAGTGAAGCACAATATCTTCTTCCTCAATTCCCTCTCGAGATCAATATCAAGAGGTTTCTTCAAAAATCTCTCCTTGGGAGGAGCGACTTTTCCTTCTTTCCCCTTAGAAAAGTGAGGGGCCTTGCTTTGGAAAGTTTCCTTTGCTTTTGGCAAGGCATCTTGGAGATCTCTAGCTCTCTCAATGGCATCATGCTAAGTGATGGGCTTGGTAGATTTAACCAACCCATGCAAAGGTTCTTCCAGGGGATTGATGAACATGTAGACTCTCCTTGCTATAGATAGATCAAGGACCATGACTGGAAATCTTAGAAACTCAGAGATATAAGTCTTTGCATCTCCTGACTACTTCAGATTTGCAAGGCTTATCCTTCCTTTCAAACCTCTACATCAGTATTCTAGTGAAGTCAGAATAGGTAGTCACATTGATGTGTCCCAATGTAGACAATCCATGGAACCACCAATTGTGTGCTTCACCTTCAAAGTGTAGCGCTGCAATCTTGATGGCTTCAACTTCGGGGACTTTGTTCAACTAAAAATAGATATCTAGCTTCTCTACCCATGCCTTGGCAGAGCTGGAGGATGATCTATAAAACTTGGGCAAAAATAATCTACCCATAGTGTGGTGTCTACCATGAAAGAATCCACCATCTCTATACTACTGCCCTGGTCTCCTTTGGTCCTTGAGATGGAAAAAGTATTGGAAACTAAAGTTATCCTTGAATATTTGACTCTGAGAGTCATAATCCACAAAGTAACCTTCAAGGGAGGCTTGCTCTTGTGGTCCTTCATTCTCCATAGCCAAGAAGGTAGGCATAGTGGAGCGTTGTGAGGCTTGTGGAGCTTGTGGCAGGTTCACAGGTTGACCAGTCCCATGATGAGACATGTTAGAGCTTTCTCCTTGATGAAATCTCCCAAGAGATTCCCTCATTCTGTCCACCCTCATCTCCTTGATCTCCTTGGCAATATATTTCATGGCCACTAATAGAGTTCTTGCAAACTCTTCTACTTCTTTATCACTGGTAGTTTCAGGGGCTTTCCCCTTGTCTTGACCCTTGTCAGGATCATTAGTCGTGTAGTCATACTTCTTATGACTCCTGTTCTGGCACCTCTTCTCCCTCTCAGTAAGAGGATCATATTTTTCTAAATGCAGCATGACTGGTGCTCCAAGGCAAGCACAGGCTGTGCCAAGAAAGGAGCTTTGATACCACTGTAATGTTCCCAATTTGGGATTGCACAACAATCTTGGAAAAATAACGCACTCCTTGGGAGATTGATGTACAAAAATGAGTTTGCAGCCCTTGGATCCCTTAGATCAGCAGATTTGGAGTCTAGATCCAAAAGGGGAGCAAAAAAATATCAAAATAGGTGTGGTAAATAGGTCTCCCACAACCTAATATAGCTGGAAACCACCCTACAAGAGGGGCTGCAGCTATGCACAAAAAGCATCTTTAGAAATAACGCAGTCTTTGAAAATTTAAGCAGGAGGCCATCAAATATAATTAATAAATGAATGTACAATAGCAAATCAGAAGTAAAGAGAAGCTCTTTCAATATACAGTAAGTTACATGAGACAAGAAAGCAATATAGCTTCAGAAAAGAGAGCTGCAACATAGATATATCAGTAGAAATGGCTCAACAACATTATTTTCAGGAGCTGTAGCAGTTGCATATTAAAACTCAGATCTAAGACAGATCTATGGACAAAACATCAGATCTATATCAGATCTGGAAACTAGATAATTTTCTTTACAAGATCCCCTTGGGGTTTTGACCAAACCATGCATCAATAAGAGTAGATCTGAGATACAAGTTGCAGATCTGTAAAATACTATAGTAATTTCTGAATATAACATTACATAAAAAAATATCAGATCTAAACAAAACATGGATCAGCAAGCTAATCCATGGATCACCAAAGTAAAAGGAAAAACCCAGCACTAGAGATCTCTGATAAAAACTGGAATCAAAACACCATAGAGAAGCTCATATCAAAATAACACAGTCTATAAATAGAAACAGTGTTGTAGCTCAAAATGACAGGGATGGCCACTACCAAGTTGCATATTTGAAGCATAAATAGGAGAGGCACTCTTCTAGGAGGTTACAAGTCTAATAGTGGATCAATTCTGTTAGCCCCCCTTTGAAATTCTTGACAAGCAAGCTGGGGGCTATATCATTTTGGAGTCCTTCAAAGAATTCATCTCCCCTGAAGACCCATCTTCTTTGAGGTCTCCCTGTGCTTTGCCTTGTACAAATCCCCTCTGCCGATTTCCTATCCCCGAGCCTGCATTCACCTCTGTATCCCTTCAAAATGTCCCTTTTTCCCTTTTTCCTCCCTCTGTCAAAGTGTTTTTGTTCCCCTCTATTTCCCCCCATAAATCCCTTAAATCCCCTCCAAAATCCCCTTTGATCCCTACCCTTACCCTTGTTCAGCCTTTTTCTCCCTTTAACTCCCTATCGTTACCCCTTTGAGGCTTCAAAATACATTGAAAATGGGTTAAAAACCCACTTCCGACCATATAATAGGCCTCAGCCCTTTTCCGTCAGCCCCGTCCCCATGTAACTGAGTGCTGTGACCGCGCGCTGTGCTTTAAGGTGCTTATCGCATAATCGCATGATCGCAGTTTCATTGTTTGTGTCCAAATGAGCCATCCCAAAAATTTGCGATGCGATTTGAGCGCGTCGCAAATAGTTGCGATGCGATTGCCCATCGCATTTTCCCCCATCGCATTTCTATCCACCATCGCGTTCTCCGCCGCTGCGATTTGCGATCTCCTATGGGTCCCGCCTCAAACAACACATCCGCCATCCGTATAAAATGCCTTTTTCCCTTTGTAAAGTCGAAAATTGATGTTTTCTATGGTTTATAAGGGTTGTCCGCCGGATCAATTTTAAATAGATCTCCACCGTCAATCAGCGCCCCCTCTCCATGATCCGACGGCTGTTATTCACTCTGGGGCACGCTCCAAGTCTTCCCCACCGCACTGCTCAAAACCACCGATTCATTCCGCACCGCTCATCCGCAGATGGTGGTTTTCCCTGGAGGCCCAGCGATTCCATTCAGCCATTGACACCTGTCCTCCTGTACGATTTTAAAAAACCGTCGTCCCCACCCATTAACTCTATTTTCCACGCATTAACAATCGGACACGGATGCCCAGCGGAATTGTCATAGATCGTCCAATCTGGAGGTGTTCATCGGATGGTTCTCAATCATCGGAGATGCACGGTGTTTAATAAAGTCGCATACGCGATAGTCCGTGTCCTGGCCCTCCTTCCGTCTTCTTCCGCCGTTGATCTGCCATGATCGACGGTCAAGATTGGTCCGCTTGTTGATTTAATTTTCCAGTGACCTCGGGTCCTGCCACGTCATCCCACGTGTTCCCTCCGTACTTTCTCCTATTCCCTCATGTATATTGGGTTCTTTTCGTGCTTTGTAATGTTTTTCATCCATTTTAGCTCTGTGTTCCATTAACCACCTACCAGAGCGAGTGTTCACTGTTTCCTTTGCAATTTCTTCTACCATGTCACCAAATGCGTCCATTTCCTCCGTCCGCCTCATCCGCCACCCCGTCCATGAGTTTCTTCACAGGTTTCGTGTTTCACAAATTTTTCAGAGGCAGAGAACCGCCATGATGCATATGTACCATTCCAATGGTGGGCTACGCAGACAGGGAACTGATATGGGTTCTGGTACGCCATCAAAATTTCAAAGAAGGTGGTGGAGGCATTAATTTCATCAGAGTACAGGTTTTAAAGATCTGAAACCCTATCCGGGCACCATTAAAACCCAGATCTTGCAAAATCAAGGCATTCATGCAGCAGTTCAAGGGGCAGAGCACCATTTTGAAAGCCCCAAAGGTCAATCAGAAGTTTAATGCGCAAGAGATCGTACTATCAGGGTTTCTACAGCAACAGAAGGTTTTCTTCATCAGATGGACAAAGTGCCCATGCCGCCTTTATTTCACATCATGCTCTAGAGTTATTTCCTCCCAGACAACACTCCTACATGATCAAACACGCATTGATGTTTCAAGTAGGGCAGACCTTACTGTTCATTATTTTATTTTTGTTACAGTGCCACTCAGTACTGCAGTCAGAACACATAGGCCATACCAGAGATAAATGCAGAGATTTAAAACAAAATGGGCTTCTGCCCTCATTTCTTTTCTGTGTTTAATGTAACATTCAGTGTTCACCTACCACCTCAGGTCGACCTTCTGTGTCTCTTCCACTATAAAACACGGAAAGGAATTATTGTAAAGGTTGTTGATGAGATATCAGAGAAAGGCAAGCATATTCCTCTCGAGACAAGTTCTCTGTGTAATATTGTGAGATAGGTTGAGGTTTGATGTATTCAGACTGAATGTTCAAGCTGTGGGAAATGTTATACCTGATTGGTGTTGTTTTTAATATGACAAGAACGTTTCTTTGGATCCTGATCTAAGCAGTTGGTGATGTTTCCCTATCTTTGTGTTTGATTTCATTTCATTCTATTTCTACTGGCTTGTACCATAAGTTTGGCATAAGATTGACCCTTGATAGGTGCCTTATGTTGCTGCTCTTCAAGTCTTTTGTGTTTTCTGCTTATATGTGTATCTGAACGTTGATCTATAACCATTTAACCAAAGGTGGTAGTGGATGACTATTTCCTGGCCTCTTTGATGTATGGATTAATGGAATCATGTTTAGATGTTCTTGTTGAAGATTTAGTTGAATGAGTTGAAAACCTTGGAGTTCAAGAACCCCTCACTCGCTCACTAGGCTTTTCCATCTCAATTAGCCTTTTCCAGTTCCCCTCAGAAACATGTTTTCGATTTTTTCCAAGCAAAACCGAGTTAAATGACCTCCCACCTGATCTATGTACGTAATTGACTGCCTCTTCCTTCATTTTCTCACCCTTGATGTCCCATTCTTACTTTCATCTTTAAGTTCCATAGTTTTTAGATGACTAGCCCAATTGAAAGCTTGCACATTGAACACAAGTAAATCCTTTCTTGACTCCATTTCCCAATGGCTTTGATGTTCCTTGAGTTATCTAACTTTGCCTAAATTCCCTTGTTTTCCATCCTTGTCTTATATTGGAACCTTCCTTCTTGATTCCCAAAAACCAAACATAAACAATCAAACAAACAACCTCGAGCCTATAAATAGCCTAAAATCTTATACTTTGAGCCTTAAAGACATAAACCTTTGGCTATCATAGAGAGATCCCTCTCTGGACCTAGGAGGGCTAGATCCTAAGGTCTGAAAGTGGTTCTATGTTGTCTCATCTTTTGGTATTGCCAACCTTGCCAAAACATGCGAACCCCAACATAATGGCGACTCCGTTGGGGAATTTCTGAAGAGCCTATAACCGAGAACATTATTAGTGTATAGCCCAGCATCGTCACCAACATAATGGTGACCATACTGGGGAATTATCTGAGCATGTCCATTTCGTGACATCATTAGAGCCTCAGAAATCTATAAAATCTGGTTAGGTTGGTATTTCAACTCTCCTATTCTTGAAACGACCTCTATTTGCTGTGCTTCGAGGTTGTTCTTGAAAGGAGACATCCCCAGGCACTGTGGTGGATGGTGTAACCCTTCGATACACCCTAACCTTCCACTTGGCGACTCCATAGCTCCTAAACGTTCAAAAGACTCCACTGGTGATCAGTAGGCCTGCTGATTAACTTGGTTTCACCTAAGACTCCACTGGGAGACCTTCCCTTGAGACAACATCAACCATAGGAAGTAACAAGTAGGGTAAAGTTGCTTGGTTGAAATATACCATTCTGGATTTTAGGACCATTCACACAAGAGCTTTCCCTAACCCTAACCCGCCTGAAGTAGTTGACGACCCTGAGAGCATCCTCAAGAAACCACCTTCCCTCAGAAGGTCAACTATTTCTGGTCACATTCATAGAGCTAAATCTGCACCAAAAGATCTTATAGCTCTAGCACGTTTCTACCTTTTCCTAGACGTTCGAAACATATTACCTAGAACTAAGTCATTCGGCACCCTAGACTAGCCAGACTCTGAGCTTCCCAGTTCACCATCCACTAGCGGTCAACACACTAGGGACAGAGGAAACCATCCATCTACACCACCTGATACTCACTTCATTCAGAACTTGGGGCTCTGCCATCCTAGATCTGCTCAACAAACTTCTGCTAGTCCTAATATCCCCGTCATCCATATACCAGCTGCTCAAGCTAACCCTTTACCTCATCAGAGCATCACAATGGCAGCTTGGTATGCACCTCTAGTTCTACCTCAGCCTCTGCTACCCTTACCAAATGATTATCAATAAAAAATCCCACACTTCCCTTCTAAAGAGCCTACAACAGCGCAACAACATGTAGATAAAATGGAAGATTCTTTTGACTATATGGAAATTGATGATGAAACAGTCAAAATGAGAATTTTTGCCCAGAGTCTAGGAGGGGATGTGAAGAAATGGTTTAAGAACTTACCTGCTAGTAGTATCCAAGATCTCCCTGCTTTGTACCAGTCATTCGTCAACAAATGGGAAACTAGAGCAAACCCTCGCCAGCTCTTGGCTGAATACATGAGCCTTAAAAGAAATACAGGAGAGAGTTTCCATGATTACACAACGAGATTTAACAGCATTTACAATGCACTCCCTCCACAGATGAAACCTCCACAAGGTATGGCCCTAGCAAAGTATCCTGAGGGCTTTGATGCCGACATGGCCTATGAGCTGAGGGATAAAGAGTACACCAATTTGGAAGACATGCAGAAGGGAGCCATAACCATAGAAGCAAACCTGATGGAGAAAAGAGCAAGGCAGAGAGCTGAAACGAGAGTAACATACAAGGATGACCATGTAGCTTCCACCTCAGATCCCAACTATGAAAAATTATCAAAAAACGTGGAAAAGCTGCAACAAATGATGGAGAAAATGGTTGTCACAGTTAACAATCAGAACATGAACCAAAACCCGAACCAAAACTTTAGGAGGAACAATAACACCCCCAAAAGACCAATGGAATCAGATCAACAAATTATTCCCCCATTCCAGAACTTTCTTGATGAAGATGAGGGGATCATAGAAGAGTCTGAAGGGAATACGATAAACATGTTTGAAGCAGTGGACTCAATCCATAACTATGATTCAGAGGAAGATCAACCCTCATCCTCGTGTTGGGATGAGGAAGGATTAGAATCTGAAGCCTACAGACTTGGATTTGAAAACGCTATAATGCAGGTCAGAGAAAAATATGAGCTCAGGAGCAAAAAGAACGAAGACACTTCCAAACCCAAAACTCTTGAGGTTACCATCAAGAAAAGGCCTGAAAAATATTCTAAAGTAACTGTTGTAAACAACAATTCAGCAGCTGAGAGTTCTGAGAGTAACAAAGAAAAGGACAACCAAAACATAGAAAAACAGGGTCAACAAAATAGCAGCACTGGCACCTCAGTCAGTGCTCCTGATAAAACTGTTCATACACATGTACATAATGGGAATCAGCAAGCTGATTCAGCCACCAAAACAGTGGCAAATAAAACAAAGTTGAGCACCCCCAAGACCCAGTCCACTTTCAATCTAGAAAGTGAGATTGCAAAAATTAAAATCTCTGTACCACTCTCTAAGTTGGCCACTCAGGATGTATATAAAGGCCAAATTTTGAAAGCATTGAATTTAGGGGAAAACACTGATACTGTAAACCTGAATGATGATCAACCAGCACTACTCTTTGGTCCAAAGATTGAGGGAAAATTTCAAGAAGGAGTAGTGCCACCTTTCTATATTAGCCTCAACATCCATGACAAGATACTCCATAATGCCATGCATGATTCTGGAGCATCACACATTTTAATGCCTAAGGTAGTGATGGAAAGGCTAGGCCTAGAGATAACAAGGCCCTACAAAAAATCTATATTCCTTTGACTCCAGCAGGGTGAAATGCCTTGGCCTGATTAAAGATTTATGTGTGAGCCTAACACAAATCCCTGCTAAATGCATGGTCATGGATGTAGTGGTGGCAGATGTGCCACCCAAGTATGGCATGTTATTGTCGAGATCATGGGGAGCCAAGTTACAAGGAACAATGCAAATGGATGGCTCATACGCCACTATCCCCATATTTGGCCAACTCAGAAGACTATATAGAGAGGTCCAAATGAAATTTCTGGTTAGTAGCCCTGAGAAACCTGAAAATTCCCCTTTATACTCTGTACATACAGATCTGAATTCTTTCATCCTTTGCAATGATCAATCCTCAAGAAGACCAGGATCAGTAAACAGAGAACCAGAGGCTATGGATTTCAACATAATGGCTGCCCTGGATTTAGAAGATAACGGGAAGGAAAACATCACTGAAGCATGTAGGATATGCGGTGGGCCTCTAACTCCGAGTGAAACAGAAATAGACTGTGAACGGCTGACCGGAAAATCCCCACAAATCCATATACCACATGAAAAAGAAAACGTTGAACAAATCGCTGCAATCAAAACTCAAAATGAACAGCAAGCTGATCACCTCACTAATCTTCACACCCATAATGAAACACAAGGTAATTTACAACCTAGTACAAACCTCACTTTGCAACAGGATGGAAAACCCCTGTGGGAGATGAATTTCGACGGGTCTTGTACTAGAAAAAATGATGGAGCGGGTGTGTGGCTACGTAACACGGGGAGTGATCATGTGGAGAGCCATGCTATAAATCTGCAATTCAAATGTACAAATAATATTGTAGAATATGAAGCTCTCATCCTGGGTCTGAATCTATTGAAAAAATTAGGAGCCCGTAGGATAGCTGTGAAGGGAGACTCAGAGTTAGTTGTCAAACAGGTGAATGGTGAATATACAGCAAAACACCCCAGGTTAAGAGCATACAGGAATGATGCAATAGATCTGTTGAAAACCTTTGTAGAATACGATTTGGTGTTTGTCCCTAGGGGCCAGAATGTAATTGAAAATGGATTGGTTTGCCTAGCTAGTTCATATCCTCAGACTCCCGCTGACCAACAGATCATCGTTCAGACAAAATTTTGACCTGCAGTGCCAGACAATGAAAAATATTGGCAGGTCTTTGAAGGTGACAAACACATTGAAGATTTCCTAACAGGCAGAAATGAGTTTGAATTTTCTGGTTCAGACTCTAAATCTGAAGACAGCTGCCTTAGTGAGGAACCCTCTGATGAAGAATCCCCACCCTGTAATATAGAAATAAACACTTTTTCTAAAGAAACTGGAAATTCAAACATAAAACCTGAAAATGCAGACTGTGAGGAAATTGAGGTACTGCAGGCCAAAGACAAGAATATACCCAGGGGCCTGGCACCCTTAGAGGACCTCTTTGACTTTGATGATGTAGCAAGGAAGCCCACCATAGAACATGCGGATTCAGATGTAGAAGAATGCAACATAGGCACTGGAGACAAACCCAAAATGATTAAGCTGGCTAAGTCTATACCTGCAGACATGAAAAGTAAATACATTGACCTGTTCAGGGAATTCATTGATGTGTTTGCGTGGAGCTATGAAGACTTGAAGGCTTAAGACACAAGCATCATACAACACAAGATACCTTTGAAGGAAAATCAGAAACCTTTCAGACAAAAACTCCGTAGGATCAATCTAAAACAATTGCCTGCAGTTAAAAAGGAAATCGAGAAGATGTATAACGCAGGCATAATAGTTCCTGTTAGGTTCTCTGATTGGGTGTCAAACTTAGTGGCTGTAAGGAAGAAAACAGGGGAGATCAGATTATGCATAGACTTCCGAAATCTTAACAAAGCCTCCCTTAAAGACAACTAACCTTTTCCTAGAATGGAACACATCCTACAGAAAGTGGTGGGCTCTAAGAGAATCTCCCTGCTAGATGGATTTTCGGGTTATAACCAAGTGTTGGTACTCCCAGAAGATCAACTCAAACATCCTTCACCACCCCCTGGGGCACCTTCATGTATGTGAAGATGCCTTTTGGATTGATGAATGCTAGAGCAACCTTCCAGAGAGCGATGGACATAGCTTTCACCGATGAGATAGGATATTTCATAGTTATCTACTTGGATTACTTGACTGTATTTTCTAAAACTGAAGAAGAACACTTGAAACATCTGAGGAAAGTTTTTGAAAAGTGTAGAAGGTATGGTCTGTCCCTGAACCCTAAGAAAACTATTTTTGGGCTGCAAGAAGGTAAACTTCTTGGCCACATTATCTCTGAGAACGGGATCAGAATAGACCCACAGAGAGTTGAGGGGATACTTCAGATCGCAAACCCAAGAAATATCAAAGAGCTACAATCCTTCATTGGGAAGATCAATTTCCTCAGGAGATTCATTCCCAACCTGGCTAAGCACCTTAGAAACATGACCAATATGCTGAAAAAAGGTGCAGGGGTTAAATGGACTGTAGGAGCCAAACAATCGTTTGAATCAGTGAAACTTGCCCTTACAAAGGCTCCTGGTCTGATCAGCGTAGATTTCTCCAGGGACTTCCTCATCTTTTCATTTGCCTCAGAGCACACAATAGCTGCAGTTTTACTGCAGAAGAATTCAGAGGGTAGTGAACAGCCAATTGCCTTTTTCAGCAAAGCCTTAAGAGATGCACCCTTGAAGTATAACATCATGGAAAAACAGGCCTATGCTCTGGTCAAAGCCTTAAAGGATTTTAGGGTGTACATTCTACATTCGCACACCATAGCATATGTACCAAATATAGTGGTCAAGGATATCTTGTCTCAAGACCCTGATGGAAAAAGGGGTAAATGAATTGCTACAATTTTGGAATACGACCTTGAAATCAAACCCACCAAACTGATCAAAGGCCAAGGCCTAGCCCAACTGATGGCTGAATCAAATCTTCAGGCCCTTGATATTAACATGGTGAATGCCTTGGATGAGTAGGAAAGCCTGCCTGACCCCACTATAGAAGAGAAATTCCAAAACTATCCATGGTATTCTGATATCCTTTATGTCCTCACCAATCTGAATGCTCCTCCAGAAATGTCAAAAACTAAGGCCAGGTTCACAAAAATCAAAGCCATAAACTACTGCATCTTGAATAAAAACTTATATTGGAAAAGTCCAAATGGCCTATTGTTGAAATGTTTATCTGAAACCGAAGCTGAAAAAGTTAAACAAGAATTCCATGCTGGGGAGTGTGGAGGCCACCTGAGTTGGAAAGCCACTGCAAACAAGATACTCAGGGCTGGTTATTATTGGCCCACACTCTTCAAGGATGTCCATAAAATGGTAACTTCCTGTCATAAATGTCAGATCTTTGAAGGCAGAAGAAAACTTCTCCCCCTCCCTTTGCAACCCATCACTGTTGAAGGTCCCTTCATGCAATGGGGCCTAGAATTTATTGTAGAAATTCACCCCTCTTCTTCTGGACAACACAAATGGATCCTAACAGCCACATAATACTTCACCAAATGGATAGAGGCCATACCCACTAGGAATGCCACTGATTATGTTATCATTAGGTTCCTAGAGGATTACATCTTATCTCGGTTTGGATGTCCAAGGAAAATAATCACTGACAATGCTGCTACTTTTGGATCCAAAAAGATGGTTGATTTCTGTCATAGGTACGGGATTGCACTTGGCCATTCAACTGCCTATTACCCTCAAGGTAATGGACTGGCTGAATCCTCAAACAAAAGCTTAGTGAACATCATCAAGAAACTACTAGAAGAGAACAAACGGTCATGGCATAAGAAATTGGTGCATGCTTTGTGGGCAGATAGGCTGACAACAAGGAAGTCTATTAACATGTCACCATTCTAGCTGGTTTATGGAGCAGAAGCAGTTTTCCCCACTAGCCTTGGCGTACCAGTGGTTAGGTTGATCCAAGAGATTCAAATAGAAGAAGACAGTATGGTGAGAAGGATTAATGAAAAAATACATCTTCAGCAAACAAGGGAGCAGGTTTACAACAGAGTTGTCAAAGTGCAGGAAAACATAAAGAGACAGTTTGATAAAAGAACCAAAGCATCAGATTTCAGAATTGGGGACAAGGTTCTGAAATGGGATTCAAGAAGAGAGGACAAAGGTAAACATGGCAAGTTTGATAGTTTGTGGCAAGGTCCATTTACCATTCAAGCAAC
>CM076569.1:268191057-268476683 GCA_034641835.2 Pinus albicaulis | reverse complement strand
ACACAACACCTTCCTTGTTTTTTGGACGAGGAAAAGTAGTTTTGAAGTGATGTTGGTTTTTGTTTAGCATACGTTTTGGCGATGTTTTGGTATATGTTTTGATGTGATGGTTGGATATATTTGCATATGTATATGGATGTAAATACCTCCATGAGCTCTGTTATAAAGCTCCATTAAGTGGTATGGTGTCATGTCATTTGAGTTGTCATGTTGTTATGATGTCATCTTGGTTTGCTTTTCAGCAGAGTGACCATTGTAAATATTGCAACAAGCTATGTTATAAAGCTCCGTGGGAAGTATGGATGATTTTCAGCAGTTTTTTTGAGGTATATGTGTGGTTGAAAACCGAGGACGGTGGCCTCCAAGGGGGAGGGTTTTGTAACAGTCCTGGTGAAAGATATCCCATGTAATGAAAAATAAAAATAATAACCACAGTTGATGGGACGCTAATTCCAAGCTGAATTTTGGGCAAAACATCCTAGGGAGTGTTGATTTAGTTTCCCATGGCTAAGGAAATTGGAAAAAGAAAAGGAAAAGGCTTTGGAAAGGAAAAATGGCATTTTTGGCAAATTTATTTATTAAAATAAGGGAAATTAGGAGAAAGGGGAGATGAAAGGTCACAGGTTGCATGTGAGGAGGAAATTGAAGGAAAATAATGGAAAATGAAGAAAATAGAGGCCTCTTCCATAAAAAAAGCTTATGAGGATCAATTGGTACCTTTTGTCACTGCATTGTTTTGTAGCTCTCTCATTATTCTCTCTCTCTCTCTCACACTCTTGAGTTTTTGGAGCACTTTTGCATTGGAGCAAGAAAGGCAAGAAAGCAGGAAGGAGGATGAAGTAAGAAAGGAGGAGTAGGAATTAAGAAGCTACAACAGGATTATTTGGAGGTATTGATTTGCATGTATGATTTCCTTGTTATATTTGGCATGCATGGTATTACATGTGGTTCTTTGTTGTCTTGGCATGGGTTTTTTCTAGGTGTGGCAGTGTATTCAGCCTAGCCTTTCCATTTATGGATAGCCATGGTGTTGTGGTGTTCTCATGTTTTGGTTTAGTTGGATTACTCGATTTATTTGAAATTGAGTGAGGTGGATATCTGATTAATTATAGAACCAGTTCGCTTGTTGACTCGGTTTAGCGCCTAGTAACCTCTTATTAAGACCGTGAGTTGTGGTAAATCCTGAGAGGTGGTGGTTTACTCTCTGTTTTAGGCCTAGGAATCTCGAGTTTGGGATTGTGGTAAATTCTGGAGATTATGTCTCGGTTTAGGACCTAGTGACCCCTAATTCGGACAGTGGGTTGCGGTAAATCCTGAGAGACTAGGAGACAAGAAAAGTCCTCACAGTTTAGGCGGAGAGAATCTGGTGATATCCATGCTTGTGTTGCCCTACTGATTGGGTGTAGATCATGGTAAAGCCTGGTTTATGATTGATGAGGGTGAGGCGTTTTAGTCTTAGTATTCCCTGGTTGGTTTTTCAATTTGCTTCCCACGTTCATGATTGGAATATGGCACGGGGGTGATTGGCTAAAGAGATATTTGGCTCAACGAATCTATGGTCGGGTGGAACGTGAAGTTCCCATATCCAGTTGGTTTTTATAATCATTAATAAGAAGCTCATTCCTTTGATATTTGGTAAGAAAATGTATTGGTTATTATGTGGATTTCATTGATTTTATATCCATGGTATTTTTTTTGCTAGTATGTTGGCTATAAGCTTGTATTTTATCAGTGATCATGTATGGCTCTATCATTTTTTTTTCCTGGAAATGAATATATAATGTATATATGGTCAAATAGATTGTATTTCATCTTATGATGTAAGGGATAAATGCTTCTTAGCGATTCTCAGATAAACATTATACCCCTATGTTTATTTCGATTGCTTACACCTATAGATGTTATGTTGGTGACATGTTTGACGAAATGCCTATCATGGATAGGTGGGATCATATGAGTGCCCGATGATGTGATTGCTTCCATTTTTTTTTTAATCTTATTTATCCTCTCCTAAAGTTACAGAATTTTTTTTGCAGTGACCTGGGCTCAGGGGTTGAAAATATGGCACGAATCTTAGAGTTGTAGGCCAAGAACTGACTTTTGGTGCCATAACCGCTACCATAATAAGACAATCACAAGGATAAGTATCTATAGCCACTCCCTTGCCCTTACATACCCATGGTTAACCATAAAAGGGGTTAAAAATCAGTTCCCCCTCAAGGAACAGGGCCCTAGAAGGTTAGGTTACCTTCTGGGGATGTCAATGATGCAGTGTAAGGTGTGTTTGTCATGTTTCCGTCAGTTTCACATCCTCAAATTCATATAGGAGGCTTAATCTCATATTAGTATGCTCTCGTCACATATTTACCTCGGTTTATCAGTTACTTGGGTAGATGCCGGTAAGATGGTGTTACACTTCCATCCTTCTCATCATTTTTATAATATAAACTTTTTCTTACATACATCTTCGCCATCTTGAAGATGACATACTTGTAAAACTTACATAGCAAGTAAAACCATATCTATAGAAGAAAGAAATTATCCATAACAAAATATAATTATAACAACGAAAAAAAATAGACTTTACAAACATAATTGGCAAGATACTATACTTCAATTATTCAACTTCTTGCCTAGGTTTTGTTACAAACCCTATATCATATCAGCGACTCAAATGATCCGGATTTATGCGAGAATGCAACGAGAATACGAGAAATAACCATACACATAGAAATACGAGTGGAAATAAGGCTTCATTTCATTAATATCAAATCACGAAATATGCTTAAAAACATGATGGAAATAAAATAGCTAGGGTGTCGGTAGCTGAATCTCGAGAAGAGATGTGGCAACTACGAGCCTCTTAACTATATTACAATGAGGCTCGAGGGCCTATTTATTATGGATAAACAATAGAGAATTCTAAACGTCCAAAAACTTAACCCTAGGAGATGAAGCACCAAAACAATGGGCCTCGTTTGGGTAAATTGGTGTTTCAACTTCCCGTGGGACGTAATTTCGGCATACTATCTCCGTTTGGGGTTTCAAAATGGCTCACGAAAGTTCAGGACCCAAAAAAATTGCTAAAAATAGCAAGTTGTGAAAAAAAATGAAAGAGACAATGGTGGGGCCCCAAGTGGAATGGGCGGGTGGCCACCAATATCCACGGATAATTCCTCCCCCTAGAAAGCAATGGTCCCCATTGTGTTGAGTTCCTCCATGAGCTGAGGAAACTTCTATTGAACTTGGTCCCTGGTGAACCACTTGCCTTGGTGTAGGAATTGGCTAGCTTTGACAACCCAATACGAGTTGGATCTTACTGGCAGCAAGTGCTCTTGATTTGCATGTCCATGATACGGTTGTGGTGGCTCGCTCCATGCGATCCGGGTTTAACTCTTTTGGTGTGAGTTCTTTTGCAATGTCGAGGTGTCCAATAGAGGTGGGAAGTAGGGACGAAGGCGGTCTACATTGAATACTAGGTGTAGACCAAGGAATGGTGGAATACTCGAGCTCAAAGGCATTGTTCCCTATAGCCTTGGTGATGGTGTACGACCCATATCGGAGTGGGTGAATCTTGTGGTGGGGTCCAATGAGGCGCTCCTACTCGCAAATGTAGCCACACTTTTTCGCCCACCTAGAAGTTGTGTGGCACACGATGTTGATCATGTCGTTTCTTGTACTTAGCATTGGCTTTGTCCAATATGTCATGAACTTTGTTGGCGGATGTCTTGAATGCACTCGATGAAGTTGTTTGCTTTGTCGGCTTCAGATCGGGACTCGAGCCGAATCGGCCTCGAGTAGTTGTAAATGGCATGACTACGTCAATGGGACATAGTGGTGCGGAATCCCAAGCCCACCCACGAAAGGGGTTGTGGCTGGTTGAGCTATTGAGAGCCCGGATTATAACGCGTGTTGTACATAGGGAAGGCTCTCATCCCATGTGTGTGGATGCTTTGAATTGTACATGCGTAGAATGTGCACAATCATCTTGTTGACGACCTCCCGATCCGGCCATCAGCTTTGGGGATGAAAGCTATGGACTTGGTAAGCTTGGTGTCCAACATTGACCAAAGGCTAGACAAAAATGTGCTCTGAGGAACCCGATGTCGTGATCGATATGATACTGCGTGGGATCCCAAAGTGCACCCACACTCATTCAAAGAAGAGTTTAGTAGTGGCTTCTGTGCTGTGAAATTCTTCTTGCAAGCCGCCATAATGGCCATCTTTGAGAATCTATCGACAACCACGAAAACACGAGTCATTTCTATGCTTAGTAGAAGGAAGGCCCGACATGTAATCCATGGAGATGGATTCCCAAGGTCGACTAGGGGTAGGTAGTGGAGTATAGAGCCCTTGCTTCTTGATGGTCGCTTTGGCAATGGCACATGTCTGTGCGAGGATCCGATGTACTTCCCGACATCCCGTCGAAGGTTCGGCCAATAGAAATACTTATGCAAGATCGCCACTATTTTCTCAACCCTAAAATGCCCAAAGTAACTCGACTATAGTGCGCTTCCCATATCATCTTGGCACGCTCACTTGAAGGAACACAAAGGTGTCCCAGAGTGACATAATAGTGCATCTTGGAGGTGAAAATTTGGAACTTGCATACCCCCCAAGAGTGCCTTATATGTGTGGCTGAATTCCGGATCGCTCTTGTAGAGAAGCGGCCAATTATAAGTCTCATGCCCACAAGAGTTGAGAACAGTGGTTATGGCCATGTTCGGTGGTCGAATAAGGCATTCCCGCAACATTATTGGTGCTACCCTTCTTATACTTGATGTTCAAATGAAATTTTTTGCGAGATATGTGGACCACTTCGATGGCGATCGTTTACGCAACTTCCCTTGTGTCCCGTATGAACTACAAGGGTTGGTGGTCTGTGTGGATGATTGTCTCCTTCCCCAAAATGCAATGCTTCCATTGTCAACAAGCACGCACAATGGAATACATTTCTTTGTCATAAGTGGGATACTTTCGAACTGTGATCGGACAATGTCTCACTATGATATGCCACTCGGATGCCCTCTGTTGAGTAAGAACTACCCCAATAGCATAGTCGGGAGGCATCCGTCTCGATCTCAAATGGTTGTTGCAAGTTTGGTAATGTGAGCACTAGGGCGAGAACATAGGCGATGTTTCAATTCTACGAACGCCTTTTGTTGAGATACAACCAACGAATTTTGCTTTCACTCCTCCATTGGTGACTTGACTCAAGGGCCAAGTGATATGAGAGAATCCCAACACGAACTTGCGATAGAAATTAGCAAGACCCGGAAAGTCTTGAAGCTCTATTAGGGTGGTTGGGGGCTGGCCAATCCCGAATAACTTGGATCTTGGCTGGATCCACATGCACCCCCCTTTCATCAATAATGCATCCCGGATATTGAACCCTGGGTCATGCCAAAAGTGCACTTCTCCAAATTGGCACACAACTTGTGTTGTCGCGGTGTTTGGAGGTCTTCTCGGATGTGGTGGAGGTGCTCTTCCCAAGTCTAGTCGAAGATAAGAATGTCATCCAAGTATACCACTACAAATGAGTTGGTGAATGGACGCAAGATGTCGTCCATCAACCTCATGAAGGTTGCGGGAGAATTTTTTCAATCCGAAAGGCATGACGAGCCATTCAAAAAGGCCCTCCTTGGCTTTGAAGGCGGTCTTCCACACATCGGAGGGTTCCATTGGTACTTGGTGATACCTAGACTTCAAGTCGATCTTGCTGAAATATTTTTCCCCTTTGAGTTGGTCCGAAGGTCATCAATATGTGGGATCGGGTACCTATTCCGAACAATGATCTTGTTCAACACCCGACAATCAATACTGAGAGTCTCCAAGTCCCATCCTTCTTCCGTACCAACACGATCTAGCTCCCACGGGGCAATGAACTTGGCCGGATGTGACCTTCTGCGAGTAGCTCCCTGAATGCTGCCTCTTTATTTCTTCATTCTCCATAGCAGAGCACCTATAGATCGGTCCATTCGGTAGCGGCGCACTCAGGGGTCGGGTCGATGGGGTGCTTGACCCGACAATGTAGAGGCACCCCCTGTGGGTGAGGTGAATATGTCCCCGTACTCCTCCACAACCTTGTCCATTTGTTGTTTTGTCATGGCGACAGTCTTCTTCTTTCCCTAGGGGGCGGATCATCGGAAAACAAATTTCCTGGTTTGGGGAAATGAGCTTACTACATTGTTTTGCGGTAACCAAAGAGATAGTGGGAGGCGATGGTACCTTTGGTATCTCGTACAATTTATTTCCCAAAGTAACAATAACAACGCGAGGTCGGGACTCATACACGACATGTCGCTTCCACAAGTATGGTTGGCCTAATAATACATCGAAACATCAATAGGAGCAATGTCACACAATACCTCATCTGTGAAGGGCTTGATGCTATAGGGAAGGCGGCAGCTGTCGTCTGACGCGAAGATCCCGTCCTTGGTGAAGCCACACAATGGTGTATGGTTGTGGGTGCGTTGTGGTCGGCAAGCCCAAGCTGCTTCACGACATCTACCTGAAATGAGGTTCTTTTGGCTCCCATTGTCGACAATGAACCATAGCGAGGAACCCTTTACCCATATCTAGGAGTGGAAAAGACGCTCTACCTCCTCTGGATCTTTGTAGTGGCAACGAGTGGCGTTGCACTCCACATCAATAATATGCTTCCCTTTTCCATTCACCTTGTTAGGTTACGATTCGAGTCGGAGCATGCATCGATTCAGAATCCCTCATCTCGGCCACCGGCGACTACTTGGCCCGACACTCACTTGTGTTATGAGTGGAGCTCTTATGGAACTCACACCACTTTCTGTGTCCTTCTTTGGCTTAGTGGTGTTGTTCTTTGCTTGTGTCTTTTTCGGGTTTTCTTGGGCCGCCATGCCTTGGCTTTGTCCTTTTTTCTACGATTTGGGGGGCACCTTTCCCTTGCTTTTGATTCATAGATCCAAAGTCTCGCTTCTTCTGTTTGAATTTCTACTCAATCTTGGTAGCATACCAGTATGTCGTACCAAGCAAGGAGATGTCAAGGAACTCCATTTCCTCCCGAATGTATCCGTACGGACAACCGTGATACTTTAGCACCAAATGTTTCTTTGAATCTTTGATACCCAACTTTGTGCGCAGGGTATGGAATAGATTTGTTAGCTCATGCACATCTTGATCCCTTTGTTGCCACACCGTAGTCCATTGTATGTACTTGTCCTCATAGCTCCCCACGAGATATTATTGTTCCTTGATGGCATCTCGAAATAATTCCAAGTGGGTACGAGTTGAGAAACAGAGAGGGTTTTGTCTCGTCCGTTTTCTCCACATGAGGTTTCCTACTAGTCCTTGACATGGGGGGTAGCTTTGAGGAGTGCAAAACTAATCTTTTCCCCGATCGGAAAAATCATGAACCGAGAAATATCCTTCTAATAGATTCAACCATCTATCTACAGCATTTGCATCTATTTGACCCTCAAATATGGGAATGTCAAAGTTTACTTTTACCTTAAAGGGAGTCGCGCCTCGGAGTTGCTACTCTGGATGCGGATGCGCCGCCGGTGGGCGATTATTGAAGGATCAGGTAAAGCTATCCATCATCACGTTCCTTTGTTTTTCGAGGGCCTCCTCGAGCAATATTTTGATAGGATCTCCCTGCTCCCTCATCTTTCTTTTCGTCCCCCATGGGCGTCCGTCGGGGTTTGCAAGGGTCGATCTTGCAAAGGTTCCACCGAGATCGAGCCCTAACTCCTTATACCAAGACCTCATTGGGGACATGCAAAGAAGGATCGAGAAAAATTAGACCACTCTAATACCACCGATCCATATTTATGCAGAACACAACAAAATACGGAAAATAACCATACACATAGAAATACAACGGAAATAAGGCTTCATTTCATTAATATCAAATCACTGAAATATGCTTACAAACATGATGGAAATAAAATAGCTAGGGTGCTAGTAGCGAATCTCCGAGAAGATATGTGGAGACTACGGACCTACTGAATCAGTATTACAATGAGGCTCGAGGGCCTATTTATTATGGAGAAACAATAGAGAATTCTAAATGTCCAAAAACCTAACCCTAGGAGATGAAATGCCAAAACTATGGGCCCCATTTGAGTAAATTGGTGTTTCAACTTCCCCGAGGGACGTAACTTCGGCATACTATCTCCATTTGGGGTTTCAAAATGGCTCCGAATTTTCAGGACCCGAAAAACTACTAAAAATAGTAAGTTGTGAAAAAAACTGAAAGAGACAATGGTGGGGCCCCAAGTGGAATAGGCGGTAAGATGGTGTTACACTTCCATCCTTCTCATCATTTTTATAATATAAAATTTTCTTGCATACATCTTCACCATCTTGAAGATGACATACCTGTAAAACTTACATAGCAAGTAAAACCATATCTATAGAAGCAAGAAATTATCCATAACAAAATATAATTATAACAATGAAAATATTAGACTTTACAAACATAATCAGCAAGATACTATACTTCAATTCTTCAATTTCTTGCCTAGGTTTTGTTACAAACCCTAAATCATATCAGCATCTCAAAATATCAAATTCATTATATCTAGGGTTTCAATATTCTTTCAGTAATATGACAAGTTCTTTCATATAGAAAATCCTAGAAACAATTCAATCAAGTAATATATCTAACAACTTTCAGAATTCATATATTAGACTTCTTACTAGGATTTCATACAGATCCTAGATTTCATACATGAGCTTTAACAATCAATCACAACTTAACAACATGAACAACTTCTACTAATTAGGTTTGATGTAAACCCTAGATTTTCCATTTAAAACTTCTCAACAATCACTATATAGATTCACATATTCGATATTGTTATACATACTAAAGAGTTTAACTACCTCTAGGGTTTAGTTGCATACCCTTAAGTTAGGGTTTTCCAGAGAACTTGTCTATGGTTCCATAAGGAAAATCAAGGATGTAAGGAGGGTATATTTATCAAATGATGAATCACCCAAAAAAATAATATGTATGATTCAAGACAGCTAGGAATAATGATGTTAGTAATTCAACACAAATTTCAAAATAATATGAGGATAATTTTAAGAGAGTTTTATAAGGTGTATAGTTTAAAAACATATTGGGAGATGTTCAAACCTTGTAAGGATTCCTTGAAGTGTTCTCCTTGTATTCATCCATGATATTTTATACATGTAATATATACTTTCAAGCAAAAAATGTGATACCAAGAAGATGATTTAATTTCTCAAGTTAGATCTTCTATATAACCATGGAGAATAGAATCCTGAGATATCGAAGATTAAGTAATCTATTCAACATCGATACTTTTACTTGAAATGATAGATTACCTATAAACCCTAGAAGTTAAATATTAAGGTTCTAATATGAGTTTTTTCATATGTTATCTAGGGAGTACAATCTTTATCCTAAACTAGCTATAAACAAGGATTATATGAACCATTTAATATTAGATACATTGAGAATATAAAATCTTATTAACATACATACCTTTTGTTTACATACCTTCATTAGTCTTATTGTATATGCATCTTGTTAAGTGAGGAATAGTGACTTACTTGATTTCCTTTAAACTTGTTCCTTGTGCTTGAGCTCGTATAAGATTTGTATTTATTTTTCCATAGGCCAGACTTCGAATAGTATTCAAATGAATGTTTTTTAATCAAATCATCCTTTTCCTTCAACAATAGACCCCATACCATTGTTAGATCTCCACAAGCAGTTGTACTGAGTCCCTTTTCTTCAACAAGTTGTAGATCTAATGTTCTTCTTTATTGAACTTGTATTACTCCATCTCATAGACATGTCCTTATCACTATTTTCATCCCTTATAAACATCAATCCTTCTTATCAATGCTCCATCCCATGTACATATCACTGCTCTGACCATACACATATCACAAAACCCAAATTAATAGCGAAGTTATGAATGTGACTGTAACTTCACCAAACATATATGAACCTGATTTTATTTTCCTGTGATATATCGAAACCCATCATTGTGAAATCCAAATCTCCTTCTTAAGCTGGGATCTTGATCTAACTGACATGTTCTTCAAACTAAGTTGGGATCTTGATCTAACTGCCTTTGATCATGACATTAGCTCTAATACCACATTGAGAAATACAAAGAGCTAAGTTGGGATCTTGATCTAAATGTCTTTGATCATGACCTTACCTCTGATACCATGTTGAGAAATACAAATAGTGGAAGTTAATATATTTCTCCTATTATGACATTATCTTGTGATTTTTTTCATCATTATTATTATTTCTTTTGAATTAACTTTTCTTATCATTAAGACTAATTACAAGTAAAAAATAGAATAAGGCACAAGATGTAGGCACACATCCAAGGAAAATCCCCACACTAAGGGAAAACCCACTCAAAATTATTCCTTTAGTAGATTCAAAAGATGAGACGACCAAGACCTTCACAACCTATACTAAATAATTCCTACATAAAATAAACCTTTCATTTTTCTTCTTCAGTTGAGAAGTGCCTTATTCTTCAACTACTTCCTTACAAAAATGAGATGATTTGGTCCTTCAATAATATTATGCTTTGGTCCTGAAGTTTTGAGGCAGAATTCACTGTCACAAAGGATCCATCTTCATATATTATCACTGTGACAAACTGTGATCCAAACTTCAGTAATTCATACTGAAGTATGTGACAACCGAGCTCCTTACTGAGATTTTGCATCACTATGATACACCAATACTGTGTTTATACTGAAACTGTGATTACACCGATATTTTGGGGCTGTGGTTACACCGATATTATGGTATTGTGGTTACATCGCGACTGTAATTATACCGATATGGTGGAACTATGGTTACCCCAAGACTATGGTACACCGAGACTCCTTCTCTGAGTTTAGTCCAAAATTACTTACTGCAGTAGCACCAAAATTTTCCATCTGAAATTCGTATTTGAACTTGTCTTCCTTTACTTTGAGTGAAGTCCTTACACACATATATATAGTTGTTTATCCATCATAAATGAGTTGACTTGAATTCATGAAGAGACATGTGTCTTTTCATTTGGACCGACATGAGTTCATTGAGGGAAGTTGACTTTATGATGATCCTTTTTTAGGTTGACAATAAGGAGACCTTGACGGAGGAGTCTTTGACCAAAAATTGACTTTGAAAACAACCTAAAGCTTAGAATGGAGGCTTCACCTAAGAAAATTGACCCAAGCATGAAACTCATGCTTTAATAAGTCAATTCAATTAATAATAAAATTATTGTTGCTTTATGTTGACAAATATATTACATTTTGACTTCAAGTACAATTTATGAAGACCAAACCTAGTTACATTCTTCAACACTCCATGTTAACTAGGGAGGTATTCATATTTACATATAACTTTAGAGGTACATGAAATATTTCAAACCACATAATCTACGAAGAATTTTAGGCATCGCAATGCGATGGACTAGATTCCTGAATAAGGAAATCTATCCAAGGTGTCTAAACAGCTTAGGCGCTATAATGCCACGAACTAGATTCTTGATCAAGGAAATCTATCCGAGTGGGACTAAGGTGAACTAAATCTTTCAGCCTCTGTAAGTACAATCAAGCTTACTTACTAACCATCAACCCAAGAATTAGGTGTGTTTCAGAGCTCAATGAACAACGCCACCTTTTCTACTTCGGGAACTATACATCACCATAAAGTTTCAGCGAGATGTCCTCCCAGGTAATGCTTCACTCACAAAGCTTCAACAACAAATCTCTCTCGATAGAACTGATCGATAACTAGCATGCTACCAAAAATTCTAGATATTTACATGTACAAACATAACCCCAATCAGTAACACACTTTCAAATGTACATAATCAAATACAAACCTCTAAGGTCTTTCAGACAACTAAATTTTGCTTCTCAACTTATCATAATAGGATTATCAACCAAATCTTTGATAGAATATTCCTCAATCATAATTTATTTTCCTACTTCACATGCAACAACATATTCTTCAATCAACCCTTTGAAATGTATTCTCCAATTTATTATTTCAAGGTTTTTTTTCAAGACTATAATATTCCCTCCCTCTTAACCGGGAAGATTTCTTTTATCCAGGCTCCCTCTTAATCTAGGGAGAACAACTTCTTCTTATGATATTGAAGAAACTTTCATGGCTTCCATCCTTCTCATCATGCTTATCATATCAACTTTTATTACGTACATATTCACCATCTTGAAGATGATACAACTAGAACTATACACTAGTACATAATGGCTAATTAGTTACTAAAAAAATGACTAAAATTTGCATATAAAGGAAGATTTTTAAGTCGGTGACCAATAATAGCTAATTTATAGTATCTTATAATGCGACTGACTTTTAGTCATCTTTAGCTTTGTCATTAATTGATTGTCTCAATTTTATCGTTTAGTAGTATATTTAGTCATTAATTTGGTCATTAATTTAGTCATATATGTAGTCATTAATTGTCACAATTAATGACCAAATATACAACAAAATATATTGCTATATGATCACCTGAGAAAATTAATTAATGACCAAATAAATATGACCAAAATATTGGTCGTGCTATAAGATACTGTAAATTATCTACTAATAGTCATATATATATATATATATGCAAATTTTAGTCATCGTTTGAAACCAATCACTGACTAAATAAATATGATTAAATTTTAGTCGTGTTATAAGATATTGCAAATTAACTACTAATAGTTGTATATATGCAAAATTTAGTTGTCATTTGTATTAGTCATTTTTTTTGGTAGTTTCATATTCATTATATAAACGACTGATTTAGTATTTTATATTCATTTCATTTACTTTCATTAACAATCATTATAAATGACTAATTTAGTCATATATTCATTTTATTTGTGTTCATCATTAATCAATAGAAACTACTAATTTAGTATTTTTAGATTGAATTTATGTATTAATCATTAATCTACATTAATTAATTAGTATGATTTTGTGACTAAATTAAAGAAGAATGACATACAATGTCCATGTTCATCTAATATGAAAACACAAAGTTACATATGTTAATTACAATACTAAATAATATCATGTGCCACTATAAATAATTTCAACCACAATTATACTATATAAAATTTCAAGTATTACAATATGAGTTTCCAACTTAATATTGGTTGGACTACAATTTACAAATGAAACATTATTTCATCATTTTAAAACATTATCTTGTCTTTCCAAGTCATTGCAAGTGAATTCACCAACTCTGAAGACTTGACCATCAGTCTTTTTGTCTGTCTTTTGTGAGATATTGGCTCTAAGAGTATCACTATATTGGTTTTCTTCTCTCTCCCCTTTTGCATTTGTCACTCTAGTGTTATTTTTCTCCTCTTTCTTCAATTCCTCCTTACCATCAATATTGAGTTCCTCTCTTGAAAAAGAAAGAAAATACAATGCAGAGTATAAGACATGAAATATTATGAATACTAGAATATAAATTAAAGTAGACTATAAAATATTTATACGACATATACCTCAACATCAGTGATGTCAATTTCATTTTTCCCCATAAAAGTAAGAAACTTGAATAAGTTTTCTTCATTTGGATGATAGGGGCCACTATGTGGCTAGATGACCTGTATAAACAAAGCAAATAAAATGTCACCATAGAAAAGAACACCTTAGTAACTTAGTATTCAACCTTCAGAGAAAGCTTAAGCACAATCATGCTAACTAAGTTACATGCTAAAAACTTAGGTTGTAGATAAATTGTGAAAACAAATAATTTGTGGTGTGATGTCTAATCGTTGTAATTTTATTCGCAATGACATTTCATTCTCTAACACATGAACTTGGTCAAGTATATACACAACCTGTGCTCAATTAAGAACATGAAAGTAAACTTTTATAATAGTCATGAAAATATTTTAACACAAAACAGCTTAAAGGATTTCAATTAATATCGTGTAATACAAATCTCATCTTCAAGCTTTGGATGTTTTTTAAATGGACATGATACCAAGTATTTTCAATTTCATATTTAAAAGACAAAACAAAATCGAAGGAAAATTCAAAATACAATCAAATAGTAAAGAGAGGATATCATGGAATGGACATTGAAATTATAAAAAAATTGGTTACCTGTCCACTGGTGGCTTGCGTAGCATTCCTAAAACATTTGCTTGCCCAAAATAACCATGAGGTGAAAGAATAACAACATTAAAAACCATAGGATTCCCTACTAGAAATATTTCCAAAGTCAATGGCTCAAGTGCCTCGTCTCCTCTTGTATTGGCAAACCATATGATGTAAAAATTAAACTACCATAAGTTATTTTGTCTAGAAAATCCTTCACAATTGAATTTGGAGGTAGTTATTGCACAATAATCTATTTAAAAACAACAAGCAATCATTTATCGATGAAATTGATATGATGGTAGAAATTTCAAATAGCATACATAAAAAAATGTGTAAAATATTATCAAGTGAATTTCAAAACAAGAAGATTGCAAAGCAACTACATCATATTATGGTGTTTTTAATGATACCATACTCACTTTATCATCTTCCAATATAATTATAAGGAGACTATATTTTGTGCCACATGGTGGGATACAAAATGTATCCATATGTGGGCAGCCATATTTATGGGAAGGGGGAGGGCAAGGTGGTCTCATGTTTGCATCCTGGGGAGATAACCACAGCTTCATGTCCATAACCTCATTGTTCCACGTTAGCACCCATGTTGCCCACTTGACCATCTTAACAATGAAGGAAGAGTGTATTGCTTCACCCTCCTTGTACCTCCAACATCCAACGACTCCAAACTCAACTTTTTGATGCAATTACTTAGTCTATATTTGTATTTCTAGTGGAATACCATCATCCCCAAAAACAACATTATGCAAAGACTGATACCTAAAGTGTTTGGACCACAACAAGTTTTAGGATAGTAACCCAAAAATCCCATTGGTTTGTCCCTAACCTAGTCTATAAATGGTGTAACTTCAATAGAGAGGAATGATGTATATCCCAAATCAAGGAAAGCATAAAATATATATCCTTTGTATACAAAAATGTATTTCTAAATTAAAATTCCTATATTTTTGGAGTGGTAGCAATGAAATTTTTTTTAAAAGGGGATGTTGATGAATGATGTAAGTAGAAGCATCCATTTTCCAACATATCAAATGGAATTTTAAAAAATTAACAATATCTTATCAAAAACTAGTACAAAGTACAACACCACCACCATGCAAAACTTACCAATATGCCACAATTAAAAAAAATTGACATGATTGGTGATATTCCATTTAAGTTGTACACTCTCCTATAATTCCTTAAAAATTCCATCCACAAATTTACAGCAATTGACTTGACTGCCTTCTTTCATGACATATTTCAGCATCTAATTTGCTACTTTAGGTTGTATGATGATCATCAAGAAGTGGTTTCTTAAAATAACCTTCCTTGCCTATATTTCCACTATATTATCTCCCTTTTCATAATTTATCGACCTCCTTGAAGCTCGGGCCTTTCAACTCAAGAACAAAAGCAAGGACAAAAAGGAATGCAGCCACAACAATAGCAGAAAATATTATAATTTTTTTTATGTTCCTAACACATCATTCAAAGATAGGAGAATAGGTCATAAAAATGGCATTCAGTGAGCTAAGTTTCCATCAGGTATCCAAAAAATGCTAATAATCCTTCTACAACATTGAATTTAGTCACATCTATAAACAAGTAAATCAGGGGGCCAACAAGATCACAAGAATTGAGGTTTGGCTAGTTAGAGTATGGAACCTATGCAAGTTAAATGAAAAATATCTAGGAAAATGAGGACCTTTTCCCTATTCCGGACCTAAAACTGGTAGTCATGTAGGCATCATATAGGAAGGGACATGTCCAATGGAATATCCCATAGGTCTGGTATCGTCCCTCATAATAATGAACGAAAAGGGTACGTAGAACCTGTGGTGGCTAGGAAGGACTAAACAAAAATGAACTGAAATATTGCAAAAGGAAACCTTATGACAAATAAATCTCAGACCTAGTATCTAAGCATACAAAAACTACTCCATGCAGTGTAGCTTTTTCAATCTAGTTAAGTCGTTATTGACAGTAATTATTTTCCTTGTGATGTTAATAGCTTTGGATCATAAATTTATGAAGCTAGAGAGCACATTCTAAACAAGTATTATTCATTGGCATAGTGTAGTTACAATGCATGGTCCTTATCAAACAATATTCATTAAGGGAATGACAAGCAACATGAAAAATTGAACAATAATAAAAATGTCTTAAAAGGCATGTCAAATGTAGAATTCAGAACATATTTACCTTTCAAAACTATGAAACCCTGAGTTAAGGTGACACATGCGAGTCAATATTTCATTTCAAGAGAATTATGGAAATTTGATCAAACAAATAAGGTTATACATGGAAATACTTCACGATAAAAAGTATAATATATTTTTCATTCAGAAATTTCCACAGTGCATACTTGACACATGTTCTCCATGTTTAATCAAAACCCCTTGCAACATTGTATGGACCACATTTCTTAATCCATAATGGAATGTCTACAGTCCCCAGAGATCTAATACTTATTTTATTTCTACTGTTGGCCTACGATTTACTTGAAATACAACGTAATGGAGGGAAACCCAAGAAACAATTATCCTTATAGTGGGACCACTTTGGATTGGAAACATCTATGTTCTCTATCTTTAGCTTTGTATTTTCACTTGTATTCTCATTAGTTATAATTGTCAGAATGAGGCTTCCTCTTAAATTAGTGACCACTTTTAAATTCAAGCACTGTAGAAAGTCAATCTAAAGTTTGCACACTTATTACTCTTTCAGATTCAAAAATTTGGAAATTGGAATAACATGGAATGATCTATATAAAGAAATGAAAAAATTAAAGGCCACAAGTTAATTGAAACTCAAGGTAGCTCTTGCATTAGGCTTTGGGTTAGTACTCGCTATTTAGTTTAGGTTGTTTTAATGTTTCCTTTTAAAAAAATTAAGACATGTTATATTTTCTAAAAGGAAGGTTGTTGGTTATGGTTATAGGGCACCTATAAGTGCATGAGATGATGAACCAATCCTTCATGAAAGGATTTGATCAGGAAAAGAAGGCCCCTTACTTCCTTGAGGACTGCTTAGCATCCCCAGAAAAGTTGATGGATGCCAAGGACATTCCTCAACCATCATTGGGATAGTGAAAACATCCCATGTTCTGCAAGAAAATTCCCACAGAAAGAGGATGTTTCCAAATTTAAACCATAGTAATGAAGATGGGTCCCCATGCTACCTAGAATCAAACAAAATATATCATAGATAATTTCAACTAGATGAATTGTGAAAATGTTGTGATTATTTCAGTTAGCTGGATGCTTTTCTAATAAGGAAGAAACTATAGGATTAAATTGAGGTGATAGTAATTTAACATGCAAAACCAACATTCACAAACACCATGAATAGGTTTTACGAGAATACAAATTAATTTCTTTGAAATGAGGATTAGATTAGTTGGAGTTTGGAAACATCATCGCCTTAGGGTACATATTATATAATATAGAATAATATAAAATTTCAATATGAACATATATGTTGCTCTGTCACTGTATTTTTCATCCATGGTTTTTAAATAACAATAAAGCAAATGTATAATGTGGTAGCAAAGCATAGAGCCAAAAAATTCACAGAGATAATAAATATTAGAGACATGACCAAATGGATACCATAAACATTAAAGTGCAAACACTCTTGTAAAAACTCTTCCAAAATCATGGTAGAAAATATGATAAGAGAAAGATCCTCACTTTTTGCATTGGAAAGTGTTCAAATGGTCTAGTTGTTGGAATATGTAACAATCTCTTCCCACATCTACCCAAGTAACCATCCAACCGGGGTAAACATGTGATGAGAGGCTACCAATATGAGATTCAACCTCCTAGATGACCTTAAGGAAGTGGAACCAACAGAAAAAATACAAACACACCTTACACAGCATCAAAAACATCCTCAGGAGGTAACCCAACCTTCCAGACCCCAAAACCTTATGGAAGAGTGACTTTTTGACCAATTTGAGCCTTAGCCATGGGAATTCCAAGGCAAGGTAGTGGCTAAAATCCTATAATCGTGGGAATTCCAAGGCAAAGTAGCAACCAGGGTCTGGTTTGGTCAGTTATGTGCCTGCAACTTCGGATTTGTGCCACCTTTTTAGCCCCAAAGCCTAGGTCACTACCCAAAACTTCATGAAACTTTAGGGTATGATAAATAACATTAAAATAAAGGTATGGAAGCAATCACATCATCTGGACCCCTCCTATCCATGACAGTCATTTCTTCAAACATGTCACAAACATTGCATCTACAGGTATAAACAAATTATTTAAACATGGGAGTCTCTTATTTATCTGAGAATCGCTAAGAAGCACTGCTCCCCTAAATAATAAGCTACAATACAGTATATTTTACCATAGATACATTGTGTATTCATTTACAAGTAAAAACATGGATAGAGCCATACATCATCATTGATCGAATGCATGCTTATAACCAGCACAATAACAACATAAATACAATGGATATAACAACAATAAAATCCATACATAAACTAGTACATTTGCATATTGAATACTAGAGGAATGAGCTCTTCATTTTTTAATGTAAAAACCAACCAGATATGAGACTTCCACATTCCACCCTACCATATATTGGTCGAGCCAAGGCTCTCTTCATCCAATCACCCCCGTGCCATGTTCCAAGCATGAATGTGGGGCCTCATCAAGCACATCAATCACAATCAATCTAGAGCTTCCAGAGGCCAAACCACCTCAAACCTCAACCAACTATTCCACCTCACAGTTGCACATCACAACCATCACAGATTGTTCTCTATCCAAGCTACTTCAGGGCTCCAGAGTGTTTGTTGCAACCAAGGCTCTAGGACTAGTACCTCAACCCCAATTGTTTTCGGGCTCTAGAGAATTTTTCCAACCAAGGCTCCAAGACTAGTAACTCAACCCACCTAGGGCACCAAAGCATTTTTCCAACCAAGGCTCTAGGAATAGTAACTCAACCCAACAGCTATCACCAGGCTTGAGATCGTTTTTCCAACCAAGGTTCCAGGAACTAATAACTTGACCCAAAAACTAAAGGAATCATGAGAACCAACTACAAAACAATCAATTTAAATAAACCCACAACACCATGGCATTCAAGGAAATGGAAAGGCTAGGAAAATCCACATGCATACACCATGCATGCCAAAACTAGTGAGGAAAACATACATGCAACTCGGTACTTGCACTCAGAACCTGCTATAGATGCTGATCTCAACGTCCTCTTGCGCTTTCCTGCTTATCCTTTGCCTTCTTTCTCCAAATCACCAAGTATCCACACTCTCCAAGAGTGCTCCAAGAAAAATAAAGTAGCCAAGAGTATGAGAGAGAGAGAGAGATAAATGAGAACTCCAAAACCGAACTGACCAAAAGCCTACCAACTGATCCTCATAAGCCTTTTTATTAATGAGGCCTCTATTTTATTCATTTTCCATTATTTTCCTTAAATTTCCTCCTCACATGAAAATTTTGACCTTTCACCTTCCTTTTCTCCTGATTTCCGTTATTTTCATAAATAAAAATGCTAATTAATGCCTCGTGCCTTTTAAAAGCCTTAGGCATTGTCTTTTCCAATTTCCTTTAGCCATAATAACCAAACTGAACACCTGCTAGGATGTTTTTCCCACCATTCAAATTGGAATACGTGCCCCATCAACCGTGGTCTTATATTTTTTACATGAATGTTTTACCAGGGCTGTTACAGAACCCTCCCCCTTGGGGGAACACCATCCTCGGTGCTCAATGAAACCTACAACCAACGCTACTACTAAAAATAAAACTCTGCCTATGGAGCTTTATAACACAACTCATTGCAGTATTGACAATGGCCACTACTGAAACATGAAAAACATATCGTTTACTGAAGCTTTATAGCATAGCTCATTACGGTATTTACAATAACAACCACATTTTCTTCAACCATCAAATAATCATGTTGTCTATGGAGCTTTATAAATCCAGCTCGATACAGTATTTACAATAATATACACATATACACATTTCTCAACCAGTAAATAGAAAGATATGAAGCCTGCATCGACAACAAGGGAATCTAGAGGCTAACACCTCCACCCTAAAATTAATACCAGGATTAACGGCTCAAATGTGTGTGTGTGTGTTTGTGTGTGTGTGTGTGTGTTTCTTATTGATGAAAGAATACAAAATTAAAGCAAAGGTAATAGAGCAGTGAATTTCCCTTTGCACCAATTCCATGAGGACATTTTTATTGTCTTAGTGTTCTCCTAACTAGGAGGTTGTTTAAATATTACATAGGTTGATTCCCCCAATGTGTTTCCCTAAGTGGGGATTATTAGTAACCTTAAGTACAATGAGCCTAGATGCTCATGCATCATGTAGCATTATTGAGCCTTATTTTGAACTTATTATGAATGACTATCATGGTATCAAGGTATGAATTAGTCATTTTTATCATCTAATGTGGCATTAATACCCAACCACTTAATTTATTATTAATGCAAAAGACTTAGGGGCATTCACATGGTAAATGTTTAGTGTGGGTGCCAACATGCTAAATGTTTGGTGTGGTGCCAAGATTGATTCTTGTATGGAAAAGAATCCATTTGGTCACATTAATGAACTATTGGCTTAAAACTTTCTAGAAAAGACACTCAAACATATATTAAACAAGGGAGATCGAGATTTTAGACTCAAGAAGGCCACAAAGGTGAAATTATATTCAATAATTTATCGCCCATGTACATTTCTATTATATAATAGGTCCTTTGTAGGTGACCATAACAATATGTTATAATAAGATATTCAATTCAACTGTATGTGTAAATATCTACCTTAAATCCATGAATCTCTCAATTGATTCCACAAATTCCACATTACTAATTGTTCTCATTACCCTCATATGTTATTCATATATAGACATTATCTGTGATATAATTTATTACAATTCAATCGAATATAATTTAGATATTATGATCACAAGAAAGATATTATCCTTCAAACTCCATTTAGTGAATACTCGTGATTCTAATATTCAATCATCATCTTTTGTCTCCTCAACTTTTTCCATTTTTTTTCAACTAGTCCAGTGTTCATCTTTTTCTCTTATGCTCTTCATCGTCAATATTCTTTAGCCCTAACCTTTTATATTAGTTTTCAATAATTCTTGCATCTATAAAAATACAGACATCATTTTATTTATGACCATATAAAAGATTCATGGGTCACCATACACTATATTGTTGGTTCTCTAGGGAGTTTTTTTTCATACACTTGATTTTGACTACGTCTTTACTTCATTTTGAAACATTACACCAACAGAATCACAACCTTCAACTTGACCTTGTCTCTAAAAGAAAAAAAATTCTATCTTAACTTGCAAAAAGGAATTCATTACAAAGTTTGGGAATTTTTAATTTCTCAAAGAATCACAACCTCCAAATGCATTAATTGACTAATTCACATTAAGAAACATGCTTCCCAATTTTTATTAATATGGATATGATTCATTATGAATTATGAAGAAACTTAAATCCAATTATTTCCTTGATATGGAATATATTGCAAGCAATGGCCCAAAATAAGGTAAAAAGTCCATACCTCTATATCTAAATATATATTGAGCTTCATGACAACAGAAACTGTGATTTCAAAGTATCTTCATAAAAATTACCAGTTGAGCTCCAAGTTTGAAAGCATCAAACGTTAAGAAAATTTTAGAATGTAGGTTTTCACATTTCAAATTCATATTGGAGGCAAAATGTCTGCAAAAATTGTTTAAACTGCAATGTCCAATGTTTCAGGTGAACACTTCACCCATTTGCAATGACCGAAAGCTTGAAAATTCATGGTAAAGAGAGACAAAGAGAGAGATCGATTAATTTAAAGGATTGGGGTTAATTAGTTGTTGGAGGAAAAATTAGTTAATTAATTAATTAAAAAGGGGATTTTGAACATATATTCATAAATAATTTAATTTTAAATAAATTTAAAGGTTGAACAATCAAATCAATTGGAAGAAGGAATTAATAATAAATTAGAAATAATGTTGGGTAAGACCGAGACCCTTATTTCTAATTCCTAATTTATTGTTTTATTATTAATTCCTTCTTCCAATTTATTTCAAAGCTCAACCTTACAATTTATTTAAAATTAAATTATTTATAAATAAACATTCAAAGCCCCTTTTAATTAATTAATTAATTAATTTTTCCTCCAATGGGTAATTAACGTCAACCCTCTTTAAATTAACTAATCTTTTTCTCTTAACCATGAATTTTCAAGCTTTCAGTCCCTAAAGATGGGTGAAGTGTTCACTCAAACATTAGACATTGCAATTTCTCCACATAGTTTTTCCATTAATTATGTCTCTAGCATTAAGAAAATTATTTTGACAATATTTTCATCATAGTATTTATGTATTAAATACTGACAACATAATCTCCATAGTATCAAGATTTAATGTCACGCAATTCGTTTCTAGGAATCTTGCTTAGAGCAACAATGAGCTCTTTCAACAGCTTGTGGGTTAGGCCTTGCATTGTCATATTGTTCATGAACATGCCACAAATAAAATATATGGAGATATATATATTAATAAAATAGATTTGTGGTTCCTCAGAGATCTATGAATAGGATAGAGTTAGGTTGCCTTGCGTAGATCCTTCTCTTGCTAACAGGTTGTTTTCTTTCCATGTGAATGTTGTGCCTATAGATACTAAATGGGTTTTTATGATACCAAATGTTGGGTTTAAGACTTAATAGAAAAAACATTCAACATATATCATTAAAGTGACATCGAGAGCTTACTCTCAAGAAACCCCCAAAAGGGAAATTATATTTAATCATGCATTACTCTTGTGTATTTGTAATGTATAATACATCATTTTATATAGAATAATTGACCATAAAAATATGTCATAGCAATATATTCACTTCAACCATATGAATAACAATGTCTAATATTATCTCCGTGAATAACTAAACTAAGTCCATGAAATCCTCGATCCTAACTTCTCTCACTACCCTTATCTTTGATTCATATGTAGACATTATGTGTGGTTTACTTCATTAAAATTCAGTCATATAATTTATACATTATTGATCATAAGTAGGATTTGATCCTTCATGAATGTTGAATAAAACAACTAAATGACTTTATGAAAGTTGTCCATAAAGGTTGTGCATGGATCACCCTAAAAGTCATGTAAACCATATATGCTTCATGGAGAGGTAATTCTTCCACATCTCACTTTTTATTCATTCATGAGTGAAGGTTCCTATTTAATCCCTTATCATTCATGGTGGATGCCCCTATATTGTAAACAAGGTGATTTGAAGTTCATCAATGATTCGGGGACGTCAGCAACTGGATCTACCCATAATCTTTTACTTATATGATGTATTAAAATTTCATTTTATCAAAGCATTAATGAACACACATGAAGATATAATTAAGAGGAAAACATGTCAATAATCACAACAAAATGAAAGATGTTTAATAACGGAGTTCGTCCAATGTGGACTACTTCTCCGGGCCTTGGTGTCTCGATGGTGTTGGTCACTTCATTTGGTGCTGGAAAATGTGATGATGTACATGGGCGTTGTTTACTTTTTCATACAAGGAAGTGTGCCCTCAACATGAGTGGCAAAGTCTCTCCACAAGATGTCCCCTACAAGGAACTCTCACTCATAAACAAGCCTCCTATCAGCATGACAACCTCACACATGGTGACAAAGAGTATCCCGCCATCAAGGCAACAAAGGGATCTCAAAAACATAAATGACCATCCATGATGAATACATATCACATGACATAAAAATCAAGATTCCACATCATACATTAAGCAGGAATCAACACAACATAAAACATCTCACAACAATAATCAATGAAGTACATGGAAACAACACTTCATGTACCTCAACTCTGATGTTGGCCGAAGAGTAGGCTACTCAGTTGGTGGATCTAAATGCACCATCCAAGTCGTGGTGTCGAATGGCATGAAATAGACTGTCCACACTCTAAAATTCGACACCGTTATCCCAATCTAGAAAATAGCCGAAAAATATATGGCTCATATAGAAAATCTGACTACACCGTTGGATTTATGTCATCGAGAGGTGTAGGATCGACTGTCAATTTTCTGAATTCTAACACTTGAAATTTGGGTCATAGGGAAATCTTTTATATTCCCCCTAGATTCCTCCAATACGCTACTCCATGGCTGACTGGAAAATATGCAACTAAAAAAAGGAATCTAATCACACCATTGAGATCCTCGTGAAATTATGAGAAGAATGAGTATAAATTTGATCTCATTTCGACTCTAGCGAATTTCGGCCTCTAAGGAATCTAGAAGATTCCCTCAAGATTCTCGATGATTTTCTTCCGCTAGGAATCTGCAAATCCACTACTCAAAAGGTGAAACCGACCTTGCCATTGCGTTCCCTGTGAAAATCTGAGAAAAAATGACTATAAACTTGAATGCATTTTGACAAAGAGATATTTTACCTCCCAAGGAATCCTTGGGCATCAAAGGAATATTCTTCATCTCAAACCGCGTGACATTATTCTACCTCATGGAACTGTTTCATGGTTCCACTGTATGGAACCCATTCTCCATTCTGTTCTCGAGTTCCTCCATCCCGTATATATATATATATATATAGATATATATTGGTTTGCACGGAAATATCCATGTGACAGCCCGTGGGTTGTTGGCACTCACCCGAATTCATTTGGTGGAGGTTACAAGGTTGAACCCCCTACCCTCATTTTAACTTGGTGTTATGGTTTGAAATACATTAAATATGGTGCATTGTTGTATTAAATATGGTTTGCATTTAATTTTGGGTGCATTGGTTGCATAATCGTTGCATTTCTGTTTGAATGGCATATATTTGTTTTTATTTTTGGGCACATCGTTATAGCGTTGACCACATTTTATGGGGCCGCCTGTTGGGGGTCGGCCCACGTGGGTCGGGAAGGTTCAAATCCCACCAACTCCACATTCTATATTCACAGTGGTTTTGTTATAATGTTTGATGTTTGGGTGGGGGGGGTCCACTCCACGTGGCCCCGACCCAACCCTTATCACATATGGTTAACATATGAGTTACGGTGGTGTATACACCGTGGGTTTGGCGGGGGTCACGGCCAATCGAACCATAAAAATATTTAATATATATATTTTTCTATATTTTCCGATGGGGGTGGTGGGGTACATGGCCCACCATTCCTTCTTATTATTATTATTTTTTGTTATTTAAAAAAATTGGCCTTTTTTCTAACGAAAATAAGGGTCATTAGGAAAATTAATGAGGCCACAATTTTTCCCGTTTTCAGGAGCTAATTTCCCCTGCCGGTTGATGGTGAATTTGTGTGACACTTAAACCTGGCCCCTATCCAACTTTGACCAAAACTTTGACTCACTCTAACTTCTCCATACCATCTCGGATTGGAGATCTGTTCACACCATTGGAATTAGGGCGACGAGTACTTCAACCTGAACTTGGTTCGAGAGGAATCCAACCACTTTGAAGTTTAACCTATCATTAGCCCTCTTGGACTCCTAAGGGTATCTAGAGCCACCTGGATCAATCCTCCCCACTAAGGAGCTTTTGGTCCACCAAAAGCATGAACATAATATGCAGCTGCTTTATACCTTGTCTGCACCACAAGTGTCCTAAAAGGTCACCTTTCATTCTCCTTCACCTTTGTCCTTCAGAGCCATAAGAAATGAGCCGACACCTGCATCCTATGCAAACCTGTAGCACAATATTTTGCAAACTACATGCTTAGCTAAGAGGCCAATCTATGACCCAGAATTCCCCACACTTGCCATGAGTTTATAACACATACTTAGTGGTCAAGTTTACATCATGGAAATGGAATCGATACCCCAACTATCAATATAAGGCCAAAATATCATTATTGCTTAACAAAGTGATGGAAAACAAGTCATCACTTTTAGATTTTAACATGCAACACATGATTTGCAAAGTAAGGCCAGACACACTACCAAACTAGAAAAACCATCTCTCACTTATCAAAGTGAATGGGTCATCTCTTTCTGGTGCACTTTCTTGTCAAACAGTTGTTTCAACTGGTTCCTTCACTGATGCTTTGTCCTTAAGGCGCTGCTCTAGATGGAGCCTCCAACACATGGCTCTCTGATGGCCACTTCTGTCGCAATGATTGCAATGAGTCTTCATCCTCCACACCTGATTTACCTTTTTCTTTCCCTGCGATGGAGCCTCATCCTCTTTAGTGCTGCCATTCTTTTCCAACAATTATAAAAGACATGGTTATGTAATCCACAAAAGCTACATGTTTTCTAATGCCATGATCTATGTTCATGATTATCAACATGCTTATAATCAAAATGAACTTGAGAATATCGAGACTTGTTATACCTTTCCTGGTGTTTTTTGGTGCGATAATGGTGACGGGAGCTTCCCTCAGCTCTTTCATTGTCATGTGCAATGTCATAGGATGATGGGGAAGTGTTACCATCATTCTCTTTCCCCAATGGTTTTAACCATGCATTGGGAGCTTTTGACACCTTCGAGCACTGTCCTTCAGTGTACCCCAAAATTGCTAATTGAGGTCTCTGCACGACCTCCAATGGTTGAATCATGCATTGGCCATTAATGCCAAGTCCTCCTCCTTTATATCACATCTTGGTAAGGAGTTGCATGCCAGTTACTGTAATGGGTATCTCCACATTTCCCACAGAAATGATATCATGTGAAGATGAAACTGAAGAAACATCAACATTGTTTACCTCAAATGTCGATGCAGAAACAGGTGATGATGGCTGCTTCAAGCCTTTGTTGAGCTTCAATTCCTCCAAAGCCTCTTCCGCGACTCGCAACTGAAGCTACAATCTCTGCTTCTCTTCTTTCTCTTCTTGCAGAAGCCTCCTTAATTCAACATCCTTTTCTTGATGGCTTTGGTCGTTGCGCTTCAGTTCTTCCAAGGCTGCCTTTGCGGCTTGCAATTGAAGCTGCACTCGCTGCTTGTCCTGCTTCTCCTCTTGTAGAAGTGTTTTCACCTCAGCGTTATCTGCTGCTTGTTCCTTATAAGCTTCATACAACGTGTCGATCCTTTCGACGTCCTCGACGCTGGACTCGTACATGTCTTTGACACCCTCCATTTTTTCACGTTCAATCATTCATGCCATGATTCACGTATTGGCTTGCTCTAATACCACTTAGATACGGGAACGTCGAGACCATATTTATATAATATTTTATTTTACTGTGATTTATTATAATTTCATTTTATCAAAAGAATTAATGAACACACATACAAATATAATTAAGGAAAACGCTATCAAAAATCACACAAAAAAATGCAAGACGTTTAATATGATTTAAGTCCCGGTCGACAGACCTAAGTCTCCGGTACCGATGTCTCGATGGTGTTGCCGCTTCGTTTGGTGTTGGAAAATTTGATGATGTATATGGACGTTGTTTACTTTTTTCATACTGGAAGTGTGCCCTTGATTCGGATCTTGGGGGGAGGCCCCAAGATCTAATAGTTCACAAATAGATGCGACGGATACGTGAGATGCATTATACAATGCCAGAAAAAAAGAGAGAACACAAAGAAAATAAATCCACAAAGAAACTTGTTTTATTAAAGCAGAGAATAACTGTAGAAGCTACATTGTGGCAGACAATCTGTCCTTTTACAAAGTGAGGCTTGTTATTTATAGCCTTTTTTGAGATACAATACCATAGGCGGATACCATGGGCCAATACCATGGGTAGATACCACTTACAATACCATGGGTAAATCCCATGTGTGGATGAATACCATGGGTGGATACATACCATGGGTCACTTACAATACCATGGGCGAATAAATATCATGGGCGGATGAATACCATGGGTTGATGCCATTTACAATACTATGGGTAAATTCCATGGGTGGATGGATAATATGGGTAGATGAATACCATGAGTTGATGCCATTTTCCATTCGGATCATTCCTCCCTCCTTAAGAAGCAATGGTCCCCATTGCGTGAAGTTCCCTCTTGAGAAGCCTTTGTTGAATATGAAGAGCCATTGAAGAGAAGGGTTTTGTGTAGTTAACCCATAACCGTGATGAACGAAGATCCGAGGATAGAGATACCCTGTAATGCTTGTGACCAACTGTGATATTGACAGTGTGCGGCCTAGCAAATGGACTTCGATGAAAATGATTTTGTGTAGTTGACCCATAACTGTGATGCTGATTGTTGATGAAGTAGCAGGTGCCTACATAGCTTGGGGTGGGAGGGCACGTCTCCAAATAACCCAAGCCGAATGCTGCTATGATCAAACTGATGAATGTGAAGCAGGTGCCTACTAAAGCGGGGTGGGAGGACACGTCTCCAAAGGGAACCCGCTCCGAATGTTGCTCTAGATTTAAAATGAGCATAACTCGGTCAATATAACTCAGAATATTTATTATAACCTGTTTTTGGAAATGGAATGATCATTCTGCATCATTTCATGTGTTTGAAACCACTATCTGAAGACTCTAGACTCTCAGATTTGCGCTGGAACTGGCACGCCGTCACAAAATTTCTGAAAAAATAGTTGATTTTAAATCAACGATAACTCCCACATCCGGACTCCGATTCAACCGATTTTTTTTTTGAACTTGGGTGATTTTTCAAGAGGAGCTCAGATATATCTCCATTTTTCTGAAATTTTGTACTAAAAATGGCAAAAAATGACAAGAGAGCCGCCGTCCATGAATTGTCGTCAGAAAAATTGCTTCAACATTGCTGATTTTGAATTAGCGATATCTCTCTCATCCGAACTCCAATTTGGCCGATTTTTTTTTTGAATTTGAGTATTTTTTCGCAAGGAATCCAGATCTGGTCTTTTTTTTTTTTGAAAATTTTTTACCAAAAGTTTCAGATCTGATCTTCGAACTCATGGCCAAAATTCATGGAATGGATTGGTCTTTGCCAAAAGTGAAGTAAGTGAAACTAAAATATTCTTGAAACCCTCATTCAACGGATTCATATTTTGAATACGTACGATGATCACGGATCTTGGAGGCCCCAAGATCTAAAAAGTTGAAATAGATTTGACAAGATCTGCAAAATTACAATGCCAGAAAAAAAGAGAGAACACAAAGAAAATAAATCCACAAAGAAACTTGTTTTATTAAAGCAGAGAATAACTGTAGAAGCTACATTGTGGCAGACAATCTGTCCTTTTACAAAGTGAGGCTTGTTATTTATAGCCTTTTTTGAGATACAATACCATAGGCGGATACCATGGGCCAATACCATGGGTAGATACCACTTACAATACCATGGGTAAATCCCATGTGTGGATGAATACCATGGGTGGATACATACCATGGGTCACTTACAATACCATGGGCGAATAAATATCATGGGCGGATGAATACCATGGGTTGATGCCATTTACAATACTATGGGTAAATTCCATGGGTGGATGGATAATATGGGTAGATGAATACCATGAGTTGATGCCATTTTCCATTCGGATCTGACCCTCGACATGAGTGGCAAAGTCTCTCCATGAGACGTCCCCTACAAGGAACTCTCACTCATAAAAAAACCTCCTATCAGCATGACAACCTCACACATGGTGAAAAAGAGTATCTCACCATCAAGGCAACAAAGGAATATTAGAAACATAAATGACCATCCATGATGAATACATATCACATGACATAAACATCAAGATTCTCCAACATACATCAAGTAGGAATCGACACGACAGAAAACATCTCACAACAATAATCAATGAAGTACATGGCAACAACACTTCATATACCTCTACTCTTATGCTGGCTGAAGAATAGGCTGCTCAGCTACTAGATCTTAATACACCATCGAATGGCATGAAATCGACTATCCACACTCAAAAATTTGACACCGTTATCCCAATTTGGAAAATGGCCGAAAAAATTATGGCTCATATAGAAAATCTGACTGCACCATTTGATTTTTGTTGCCAACAGGTGTAGGATCGACTGTCAATTTTATGAACTTCGACACCGTCGAAATTTGGGCCATAGGGAATATTTTAGATTCCCCCTAGATTCCTCCAATATGTTGCTCCATGGCTTACTGGAAAATCTACAACTCAAAACAGGAATCTGATCGCACCATTGAGATCCTTGTGAAATTCTGAGAAGAATGAGTATAAAGTTGACCTCATTCCAACTCCAGCGAATTTCGGCCTCTAACGAATATGGAAGATTCCCTCAATATTCTCGAAGATTCTCTTCTGTTGGGAATTTGCAAATCCACTTCTCAAAAGGAAAAACTGACCTCGCCATTACGTTCCCTTCAAAAATCTGAGAAAAATTACTATAAACTTGAATGCATTTTGACAAAGAGAAATTTTACCTCCCAAGGAATCTTTGGGCATCAAAGGAATATTCTCTGTCTCGAACTGTGTGCCATCATTCTACCTCCTATAACTGTGTCATGGTTCCATTGTAGGGAACCCCATTCTCTGTTCCATTCCATTCTGCTTCGAACTCCGTTCTTCGTTCTGCATCCCGCACTGTAGAAATGAGGATATATATATATTGGTTTGTGCGGAAATATCAATGTGATAGCCCGTGGGCTGTTGGCTCTCACCTAAATTCGTTGGGTGGAGGTTACAAGGTCGAACCCCCTGCCCACATTTTAGCTTGGTGTTATCATTTTAAATACATTAAATATGGTGCGTTGTTGTATTAAATATGGTTTGCATTTAATGTTGGGCGCGTTGGTTGCATAACCGTTGCATTTCGATTTGAATGGCATATGCTTGTTTTGATTTTTGGGCACATTGTTATAGTGTTGACCCCATTTTATGGGGCCACTCGTTGGGGGCCGACCCACGTGGGCCTGACAGGTTCAAATCTCGTCGGCTCTAGAGTCCATACTCTATATTCACCGTGGGTTTTGTTATAATGTTTGATGTTTGGGTGGGTGGGCTCCGCTCCACGCGGCCCCGACCCAACCCTTATCACATATGGTTAACATATGCGTTATAGTGGTGTATACGTGGTGGGTTTGGTGAGGGTAACGGCCCGTCAAACCATAAAAATATTTAATATATATGTTTATATATTGTCCGACGAGGGTGGCGTGGGTCATGGCCCGCCATTCCTTTTTTATTATTATTTTTTTTTGTTATTTAAATAGAATTGGATTTTTCTTATTTTAACGAAGATAAGGGTCATTGGGAAAATTAACGAGGCCACAATTTCTCCCATTTTCGGGAGCTAAGCTTTCCTTCCAGTTGATAGTGAATTTGTGGGACACTTAAACCTGGCCCCTACCCAACTTTGACCAAAACTTTGACTCGCTCTAACTTCTCCATATGGGCTCGGATTGGAGATTTGTTCGTACCGTTGGAATCAGGGCGATGAGTACTTCAACCTGAACCTACTTCAAGAGTAATCTGACCACTTTGAATTTTGACCTATCATCGAACCTCCTGGTCTCCTAAGGGTGTCTAGAGCCACTTGGATCATTCAAAACTCAAATACATACTCTTATTTTCCACTCTATATACTTTGTTTTTTTTTCTAGCATGTCCATAAATTGTGTGACTAGCTTGTGTTCTAAGAAACCATGAACCAAGGGCATCTAAGCTTTCAAAATCACTCAATACCACACCTTGTCTTGTACAAACTAATCCTTAACATGATTGGATTTATTTTGGTGTCTTCTCTTTACTATTGTAAGTTTTGAAGCTTGGTTACCTTAGAAAATGACACCCTCGAAATATGATCGCATTAATGGGATTTAAATTTATGAAAAAGGTGGTACATAGGGATGGGTTATGATACACTTATATGTGCATGGGTCATGATGCCAGTAATATAATCTCTCTAGGTGAGAACACATTTTGGACCACTACCTCAAGGTGTCCCCATGGATTCTAGGGTAACTTGCCCTCATGAGAATTGAACCTTCCTAGTGATGAAAATCTCACTTTTCAGCATTGGATCGAACCCTTTTAGGCACATTTTCTAATTCCTTGTTATTATTACAAGGGATATGATTGTATAGCTAATACTTTGATAAAATTCAAAAGACAAACTTTCACTTTTTAAGACTTATATTAATGTTGGACGCTCCCATACTAGCTAACTTTTAAACTTTTATCTATAGTGGTGTGCCTAGACCTTCGTAGAGGGTGTGACCTTCTACTATGTTACTAGTCGTAGTGCTTATGCCCTATTCCATTTTAAAATTTTACGTTTCTATGCACAATGTTAGGTCCAAATCTTAATAGAGGGTGTGACTTTCTACTATGTTATTGGTCATATTACCTATACCATAGTCCATTTTGCATTTTTTCCTTTTAATCTCTTAATAAATCTATTTCTTTCCACACCCCATATTTCATTTTCCTGCCTTAATCAAGAGTCATATATGTTTTAAGCTAGAGTTGGGTTATATTTACAAAAAAAAACAACATACTATGTAAAAGCACACTATTTTTTTATTGGATGGTATGCCCTTTCTATTACTTCTTTCCCATGTGCTACCAAGGTCTAAAAAACAAGCTCAATTTCTCAATCCTTTGCTTCACTATGTGTGGTATGGATATTCTTGAGATAGCTTATATCTTTCAATATATATAGTTTTCTTGTTGGTACAAAAGTACAAAATTAAATAAAATATAATAGAGTAGTGAATTTACCTTTGCGCCAAAACCATGATTATATTTTTATTGTCTTGTTGTTCTACTAACTAAGAGGTTTTTTAAATATTACATAAATTAATTCCATAAATGTGTTATCCTAAGTGGATATTATTAGTAACATTGAGTGCAATGAACTTGGATGATCAGGCATCATGTAGACTAATTGAACCCTGTTTTGAGCTTATTATGAATGGCTATCATCGTATCAAGTCATGGAACAATTATTTTTTTCATCCAACGTGGCTTCAATACCCAACCACTTGAACTAATACCAATGAAAAATACTTGGCGCCATTCACATCCTAAATATTGTATAAAATCCAGAGTCAAACTACTAATTGTAATATGCTAAAACAATAGATTTGAATCTATTGTACCAATTGTGAAATCGATTATGGTCGCGAGATCTCAAAGCATACAAGAGAAATAATTTCAATCACACATTACACAATCATTTCTTGGGGAAATCCACAACTAAAAACCTTGCTATGTGTATCTTGCATAAGTTAGAAAATATGAGAATATTACAATGCTTTTCTCCAACTAGAGAAACCTCTGCATTATCTCCATCTATCTCGCTACTTCCTTGACAAGCATAGGCCAATACTTAACCAATTTTATGCCCTCATGGATCCCTATTTCCTTGTATTGTTTATTTGGGTAATTAGCCCTTGTTAATTAGGGAAATTCCCAATATGAATTGTGAAATACATATAAAGCCTTCGTCTGATTACATGCACCACCTGTACAATTTGGATGATTATACAACTTATAGTACACTTCCCTTGAACTCCAATCTCAATTGGGTCTTCCTTTAATTCGAAATGCATGAGTTATTTATGGTTGATTTATCAGTTATATGATTGATCACTGCATGTGGTTCAAGTTCAAGTTCCACACTTTGACATTTCACTAGTTCCTCCATCAGTTGGAACTAGTTAAACTGACTTTAACTTAGATAAACTGAGTTAATTAATTACAACTAAAAATAAACTCAACGAAGGATCCTAAAAAGTAGGAACCACTCTACATGACTCAATTTAAACCCTCAACTCAAATTAACTAAACCAACTAATTCAAACTAACTTAGTGAACTCATACAAGTTGTCATGAGATGTGGAATTACAATTTTATTCTAATTTAATTCAAGGTAAAATTAAATTAGAATCTTTCTTAGTGTCATTTTCAACACTCCCTCTCAACAAGAAAGGGATTATCTAATAACCTGATCCTACCTCTATGAAACTTGAACTTGCCTCTTGATAGTGGCTTCGACAAGATGTTGACATCGTGTTCCTATGTAGGAATGTACTCTAGCATCGTGATCTTCCTCTACACACAATCTATGAGATAGTGGTACCAAATGTCAATATGCTTTGACCTATCATGAAAAACTGGATTAGCAGTGAGTTTGATGCAACTCTGGTTGTCACAATAAATCACAATAGGATCCATATGTTGACAAAACAACCCAACAATGATCTTCCTCGTCCATATAGCCTCACAATTTGCTTGACTATCAACCATGTACCCTAATTATGATGAACTGAGAGAAATTGATATTTGCTTCCAATTGTACCAAGAAACTATTGTTGACCCAATATTGAATATTCTACCTGATGTGCTCTTCCTATCAGATGGAATCCCTACCGAATTTGCATCTGTGAAGCCTTGCAGCTTCACTCCCTTTGTTTTTCTGTACCAAAGACCAAACTGAGTGGTGCCTCTCAGGCATCTCAACACATTTTTGGTTTCCTTCTATTGAAGACTCATTATTCTATGCCTCAACATCGAGGAAAACCACCCGATCGGGAACTTTAATCATCTCCATTTATGTTTGGAATGGTGGCTCCGACTGGGATTAGGGGACCAATTTCCCTTAATAAAAGTAATGAAATATGAATGGGATATATATAACTGTAAGGTTAATTATTTAAATAGAAATAAATGATAAAGAATAAATAAACTTAATATATATATATATATATATATATATATATATATATATATATATATATATATATATATATATATATATATATATATATATATATATATATATATATATATATATATATCGGAAATTTTTTTACGTATATGTGCGGAAACTTTAGAAAGATCTCATATATAACATGACAATATAGATCATCGAATCATTTAGGAGATTAAAACAAATAATGATAAATAATTTAATTAAATAGTTAATTAAATTATTTGATGAAGTTCGTTGCACATATAAGATTTCTTTGTTCATGCACATACTTATAAGACTTCAACCACACACATCAATAGTGATAAATGCCTAAGTGCATGAAAAAACATATATGATCAACACAATTAAGATAACCATTCAACTCTTAAACACATCAATAATACACAAAAAGTAGTACCCGATATATTTTCACTCTGCTCATGAGAAAAACAGTGGTGACTCAGCTTTATATTAAGATCACTTCAAGCTACAGTAGTGCAAACCAAAATCTTTCTTGCAAAATTTCAAAACCCCTTCTTCATATCAATGAAGGGGATTTATAGTTTCTAGTGAAAATATAAATATAGTAAGGAAAATGTGTACGGAATAAGAAAAATGGAGGGCGGGGGTACCGCATGCCACTGGTTTCAAGCTCCCAACGCTACCACTGCAAACTGAAACACGCCAAACTGGAGGAGCAACCATGGATTTGATCTCAGAGTTTCCCCTGCTGTCCCTTGCGGAGACGCATCTGAGGGGCGATGGAACCGGTTTTTCCTCATTCACGGCCATGCGACGGATGGGAAGGTATTTGGGGCTTAGTGGTGCTAGCCTGCGGCGGCTATTACTTAGGCCCCCTGTAGACTTGACTGCGGACTGAGCTTTCGTTATTGACTTCTCACTCAGACGAAGCACCTTCGTTATTGACTGTGCGAGACCTCTGCGCTGGTGCGCGCCATTGGTGGTTTGGTGGGCGAAGTGGAGACCTCCTGCCGGCGGATGAGATGCGTTATTCCCCTCACCCCCTTTTTCCATATTTGCAACCACTTGGTGGCGGTGGGCTCGACACTCTGGTTATTCCACAGGTGGGCAGAGCAGGGGCTACAAACTCCATTTGTAATCGTGAACGGAAACCTACGCACCCAATGCGCATCTTTTCGATGGCTTATTACTCTATGCGCTAGTCCTCGCTAGTGGGCATATCTTGGGCAACCGGCCATCATCGTATGTGCGAAGGGATACCAGATCCTGATAGGCCACCACTGAAGCAGACAAATCAGGAAGAGCTTGAGCCCGAAACCAACATCACTGCAAAATGAAAATCGGGTAAGCACAAATTGTTTCCAAATTTTTCTCAAAACCCCTGAGGGGAACAGTTTATTGTTTTGGATAAATGAATCTGATCAGGTTACAGACCTGAAGCAATCCATCTGGAAAACCATTGGTTATCCAAGCCACGTTCAGTCCCTCATCCATGGAGGGAGATCGCTACAGGACTCCAACATCCTCAGTGATTATGGCATTTGCCCTGCAGCCACTATTTACCTCAATCTGCGACTGAGAGGTGGTGCTGCTGGGCAGCACAGTGCCCAGGGATCCTGGGGAATAACCTATAAGACTATTCTAAAGGGGAAAAACACATATGCTGCTACTACAGCACAAGCAGCTAATGCCCCAAAACTGTACATTATGGAACAACTCAACCAGATTCCAGAACTACAAATCGAATTACCTGAGATAGATGATCATAGATCCGTCTTTGAATCACAAGCACTCATATGCAAATTTAATTGCTTCTGGCCTAAACAAATGGAGCTATTTCATTGGATTTTCACTAACTGGACGACGGACTGTGAAATACACCTCTGTTCAAAGGGATTCTTCATTGTTAAATTCTTATCCCCGGAGGCCAGAGAACACATCCAAAAGGATGGACCATGGTTCTGGGGATCCACCGGACTATTCACCACACCTTGGTTTCTAGATGTTAACGCAAATACCATGGAGGTCTCCAAAATGCTGATCTAGGTGAGGCTTTACAACCTCCCACTTCATTTCTGGAATGAAGATGGTCTTGGCAGCATTGGAGACATGATTGGGAGTTACGTCAAAACTGACACCCAATGCATGGAGGAGAGGGTCTTCACCTTTGCACTCATCTACGTGGAAGTGGACCTCAACAAGGGGCTTCTAGAATGCATCATGCTGACTCACAAATAACAAAAATGGACGCATCATCTCGATTATGAGAACACTGCTTTCAGGTGCAGAATATGCAGGAATACAGGGCATTTGTAGAACACTTGTCCCGAAGCTAAAAACAAAAAAACAAAACAAAAAACAAAAAAAAAGACAGGAAAAGCTACAAAGGGCTGGAAATTTCCCTCTGATGAACCAGAACAGGAGATGGAAGAGGATGAGACGGAACCCATCCCAAAAGAAAACAACCAGACAACAACTGAAGCTGAGACACAAGAACAGGAGATGCAAGAGCCTACAAACACGGCTCAGACGTCTTTGGACCAAGAGGCACCAGAAAGTGGAGGACACAAAAGACAGCATAACTCGGACACATCCGATTCGGATAAGGACAATGGAGCAACCATAGCTAAAAATCAACTCGAACTTATCACAACCTTGCCATCACCAGGTCCATGGCGAAAGGTTGAAAAGAAAAAAAGGGAGGAAAATTTAATTTTCACTCCTCTTGTAATATAGCATCTAGCTACAATGTATTTTCCTGTCTCTGAATCACAACAAAGTGTAACATGTAATTTTGTTTTCATTAATAAAATTACCAATTTTTCCTTTGTGAAAAAAATAAATATAGTAAAGTCTTAAAAGCATCCTTAAAATAAAGTAAAATACAATAATATATTTCAGTTATAACAATATGACTATGGTTGATATGAAGGTTGTTCTTCCATTCACTACTAAATTTTTCACATATCTGTCACTAGTTTTAATTCAGGTGGATGATGAGGCTGCATGCGCATTTTTCCCATGAATATTGTGTCGTTGAGTGCTGGAAAGAGATGAGTAGTCGTTTTGGAGAGACACCTCAGCATTAGCCACTGACTGTGAGGTTTAACCAAGTAATGCCAATGGCATTCTAGGTCAACCTTTGATAGATTCTTGATGCTTTCATCCTTCTTTTTCGATAAATCCTTCCATGACGTGGTTAAAAATTAACATCTAGGAAAGTGTCTTCAGGGAATTCTTGAATCAGGTTGGCCTATAGTATACTATCACTAATAGATTCTGTGAGACTGTTGGAGATGTTTCTAGCATTGAAAATCTCCATTTCTGCATGCTTCAGTTTAATTTCCTATTCTCTGAAATCCTTTTGTGATTCTTCAATTCTAGGGAGATCAGTTGATCTCCCTGCAGTACTATCTTGCCATAATATGTAATCAGAAATTTTCTCCTTGACCTCCTCATAGTGTGTCCTTAGATCGGACAATTGATTCACTATTGAATCACTTTCTTTGCATAATTCATTGATAGTGGCCAATTTATGGGAGAAAATGACTTTTTTTTAGCAAGGAGAGTGTTTGGTTTTCTTGCTTATTTCTTAAATTCAGTTATCTCAGGGTTCACTTTCAAATGTTCAATCTTCTGTTGAAGTTATTGGATTTGAGTGTCCCTGATTTTCAGATCAGCTTCATGTTGAAGCTTTAAGTCATTGAAATTCTTATGAAGCTCTACAAGCTATGTTTTCCACTATTGTTCGATATTTTTCTTTTCATTTTCCAGACCATGTTCTAGCTGCATGATTCTTTTGTCTTTCTCCCTTTGGATTTATTGAACTTCAGAAGCTTTGTCAATAGTAGCAGTGTCATATGCTCCTACAAATTGTGAGAGCTTGTTGAGATCTTCTGTAGGATATGTTTGATCATCTTTCCAAACTACTTCAAAAGAGGTATTATAAGGGACTAAGGCCTAGGTTTGTTCAACTTTCCTTCTTTTTCTCTGTTTGTTGACCACAAATCTATACTTAAGACTATAAAACACATCAAGATGAGGGATTTCTTCAATTTTCAAAAAGAACTCAGAGGTCAGGAATACTAGGATGATTTTTAAATCATCATTATCCAAAGCTTTATCGAAAGCCCCAGTAGTGAGCGAGGTCTTCCCTATAACTTCAAGGGTCTGTGTAGTATTTTCCTATACTAGAGTCTTCAAATATTGAGCCCCTATTTTTTGTATAGCTTGGTTGAATTCTTCCCATATCTTATCAAGTTCGTTGCATGTTTGAGTTTCTTTACTCTGTATAGTGGATGAAGTGGTTGTCTCTTTGGCTGGAGATGTATCAGTATATTTTGCCGTAGTGGTCACAACTTTATCATGTTTTGTATTTTGTTGACGAATTCTCAAAAAATCCAAAGGAAACTGAGTTATAATTTTATTCCTATATTGATTAAACTTAGCCAATTATTCAGGAATAAATTGTGTTGATGTTAATTTCTCAACCTCTGCATAGATAGAATTCGATTCAAATAAATCATTAAAAGTGTTTTCCTCATGCATAAACTGTCTAATTTTGGCATGTGTTGTGACATTCTTGGTAGTATCATTAGGATCATATTGTCTATTGGGGGCAGTTGATAAATTTAAACATTGAATTTCTTCAATTTCAGGACCAGCATGCTTGAAATTGTCAAGAGCATAAACACCACAGGAAACAGGAAAGGTAGGCCACATCAGATTTTTAGCATCTTTCAAAACCTTTGAAAGGTCATTCCCAATAGTTTGGTAGGTTATATCTCAGGCTAAGAGTTTATCAGGAACACAAAGGGCAACACATGAGGGTTGGAAAGACTACCGAAGATCTAGATATAAGTAAAGGGTTCCTCTCAAAACCATCTCCCTATTGATAATAAATTGTTGTTGGCTTCAGGGAAAAGTCCAAGGGCCTTCTAATCAAATACATTTTGGTGAGTAGGTAGCATAAATCCATGGAAAATATTATAGAAATGAGGTTGGAATTTAGATTCCCATAGTATGTCATGATAGATATGGATAGGCGTAGGATCCACTATGGTCCATTTCCATCCCATAGATGTAAAATCGGAGGTGAAACAGATAGCATCCATTATATAGGTACTCATGTAGAATGGGGGAACAATGTTCTAAGAAAAACTGCACTTTTTCCTATAATTTAGGATTTGGTTGCCTATACTATTAGACAATATAGTTCCCCAATCCATAATGTGTCCATCTAAGGCAACATCAATTAATGGTTCCCACTGGTCTAAGAATTTATGGGTATTAAGGTATCCATATATTCTACATACCATGGCAGTTATGTAATAGAATGGTTCAGTAAGAGAAGCAATTAAATACATACCATTTTCGTCACGCTTGTGTTTGTTGGGGTCTCTTCTCCATTTCTTGATGGGTTCTGATTGATCCTCATTTTCACCCATGAATTTCTGCACAAATTTCTTGTCGTATTTCTTTTGGTGTGGCGGCAGCTGATACATTTTTCTTAAATATTCATTGGTAAATGACCCAACAACTGTCTACTTTGGAGTTAGAAAAACTCTCTCTAAAATATTCAAATTATCAATAACCCATTTAATCATGTTCGTATAAGGAAACATATTTGGTCGAGTTGAAATTATGTGTAAGAAATAATTGGTGACATCTTTCCAGGTAGAATCAGAGGTTGAGGTAGAATCATCAGTTGTAGCTATTTTCTCTACTACCCTGGGTTTTTCATCCTCAAAGAGCTTATACATAGCTTCCCATGAGCAGGTTTCGACATCTGGAGTACAGGCCATATTTGAAAATAGTGGAAGCATTTTAGTAGTCTCAGGTGGAGGAGGAACCAGTTATTTTTGACCTGTAGATTTGCTTTAGCTGCCTTAGACATTTTCGCTGAGCTTTGGTTATCAGCGCTGGCCTACAAAGAGAAAACATTGGGATATACGTAAAATTTCTTAATCGTAGAATTCCTTAGAGAAAATAGCCCATCTCATATCAATTCATGCCTTTATGAGAAAAAATCGGTGACATCAAGCTGCAATAACCAAATAATTTAGAACTTCGAAATCATAAATTCAATACATTGGCCATTAAATGATGAAACGTGGGTTCACATGGGCCATTTTACATGTCAATATATTGGAGGATTTTATCAGAGAATTCACATGGTTTCATCTTTGAAACATGTGATATCCTTTCCTTCCAATAAGCTTTATTATTAAAATGTAATGGCTATAAACATAAGCGGGAAGTGTTATCGGAGGTCTTGTATCGGAGATTTGATATCGGGGATTTAAAGGAGTGAAAGCCGATTGGAAGTTCCGATATGGGAATTCCAATATGGAATTTTTTATATGGAAATGAGAGGTTTATCGGAGGATCGGAGTTTGCGAATATCGAAGATCGGACATATGAGGACATCGGAGTATTGGAGGATCGATGATAGGAAATATCAAAGATCGGAGGATCAAAATATCAGAGGATATTATGTGGTGCTCATATGAAAAGTACTTATATGAAAACTCTGAAATGCCACGTGAAAATCATGTGGGGTCAGGCTTTCGATTATTATATTCACTAAGAAGTGCTTTATTAATTTAGGCTTAAAAATATTTGAAACTTTAATCGAAGGTCTTGTATCAGAGATTCCTTTATGAGACATGCTACGATTTTTTGAAATATTTTCAATAAAAAAATTTCTGATAATGCATTTTGAGAAAAAACCTATAGGTAGCTTATTTATGAGTATTTCATTGTGGGCATAAACTCTGATATGAAAGTTTTGATAAGGGAATTTTGTCGTTTAGTCATGGTTTTTGGTGACAAAAAGCTTAAAATGTCTTATTTTATTTAAAACTAAGGGATTTTATATAAGGTTTAAAATGGTCCCAATTATTTATTAATCCCACTATTAACTATAATGGGGGGTTTTTGAGTACTACAACAATTGGTGAAGCAGTTATCTCTGTAATAATAGAGGAAATTTAAACTTATCAAAGAAAAATTTAGAAAGATAAAAATATTTTGAAGTTTATATTGATAAGGATAACTCTAAATAAAAGAACTCATTACTTTGTAAAATTCTTGAAACTTGTTATAGATAAAAATATTTATTGTCTGTGTCCGTCATTAATTAGTTATAAATATAACTAGAGGACGATTGAAAATTAGTGTTTAAAATAGACTAATTTATCACTGGTAGAGCCACTGTTGCCAACAGGCGTCCATAGCCTCGACAGGGTTACCATTTAACAATAAATGAACCAGTATCCCATCCACTTATAGTAATATTCTTATAGGAATTAATTTTTCTTTTAAGTTTTCTTTTAGAGTTACTTAAAATCCACTGTCTTGGCTTGGTGACCAGATGATGACAGTGCCATTCACAAGTTATAATGAGATTGAACAAGTCAGCTTGTGATGAGACCTCATGTCTTATAGTTAGAGAAATATAAGCCATTATCCTGGTTTGGTGGCCAGTTATGATAATGTCAACATCATCAGTTTCCCAGGATCATGGTAAGTAGGCTTGTAATGAGACCTCTTATCTTCTCAGTTTTACATATTTTTGAATTACACTGTAAAAAATGTACAATTAGTGGATGGGGATGTAAATTTACTCTTTAAGAGTAATGGGTGACAATTGATGTTGAAAGATGCTAAAGTTTCTAAATAGTCTTCACTTTTAAAAGAAAACCTTTCATGACCAATCATAAGACAGGTAGTTATTTTTAAAGTTTAAAGTTACGAGGTTTTACAATTTAATGGATATGTAAGATTTTATATATTTATGATAAGTGCAATACTAAATTTCAATCTTATAATTATATTTTCGATACTTCTTCCTTAATCAGTCAAACTTCAAAAATGATGAGAGACCCCAATGTGAAGTCAAAAGTGTATTACTTAACATTACTAGAGCTAAAGACACTACTATGTACATATGATTATCTACATATTTACAACAGATTGAGTGCTCTTTAAGAAAAATATTTTTTGAGAACTACTCCATTAACCGGAAATGCATCCCTCTTTCCCTATAGATCTTGCAAAGTAAAGGTTGATGGATCAAGTTTCTCAATGATCTGAAATGAGTCAAGCCATAACTTTGGGAATTTAGTGTGTTTGCCTTTTTCTTCATGGGCCTTATCCCATTTCAGAACTAAATCACCAATTTCAAAAATTTATTATTAATTGAACTTGCATCAAATGAGGACTTAACCAATTGTTGATGATGAGAATGGACTTGTTTGGCTTTATTTCTTTCTTCTTCTAACTTAAGGATTTGGGACATTCTTAATTGTAAGGAAGACGAAGGTTTTTCTTCAATAAATTTCACTAGGGCTATTGAGGGAAGGGCCAGATTAGGAGGTAGGATAACATCTTTCCCATACACTAAATGAAAAGGGAAAGTAACTATAGAGGCCTTCTGAGTGATTCTATCAGCCCATAAAGCAAGCATTAAAGCTTTGTGCCAATTTCTTTGATTTTGGTCAACTGTTTTCTTGATGATCCTTATGAGGTTTTTATTAGTTGATTTTGCTAGACCATTTCCCTGTGGGTAGTAGTTTGCAGAATATTTGAGCTTGAATTCTCTTTTCAGAGCAAATTTAGTTATGGTGTTTCCGAAAAAATAAGAGGCATTATCAAAAATAAGCTATTAGGGGAATTTGGAGGTCTAAAATGGGCCTCCTAAGGAAATTGCAAAATAATAGTGGAAATAATAAAATAATATTACATTACATCATCAAATTTTAGAGGGAAAAAGGAAAAAAACTACTTTTTCAACTTATCTCCCTATGGGTTTGCTCAAATTTCGAGTGGGAACACTCGTTGGATGAAAAATTTGATTCCCCATCCAAGGAGTACCCATATTGCGTACTTTCGATGGACCCTGCTACACGAAAAATGAGAAACACATGAAAAATGTGATTGCAATCACGTATTTTCATGTATTTCCCATTTTTCATGTAGCAGGTTGAAAGTATGCAACATGGATACTCCTTGGATGAGGAATTAAATTTCACATCCAATAAGTAATCTCGCTCAAAATTTGAGTAAAACCTTACGGAGATAAGTGGAAAATACGAGTTGAAAAAGTAGTTTTATTATTTTATTATTTTTTAATCTTTTCACTTTTTTTACTCCAAAATTGGTGAATCATCTCCCATGGTTGACATCATCATATTGAATCTTATTGGTTCTTATAAATTTTATTTTGGTTATACATTTTTCTTAGGAGGCCCATTTTAGACCTCAAAATTCCCCTAAACGAGCATCAGGAAGGCCAAACCTGGCGATAATAAGCTGATGAATAAATTCAATAATGTTGTTAAAATTTGCTACCTTTAAAGGTATTTCTTCCACCCATTTTGTGAAGTAATTTGTAGCAGTCAAGATGTATTTATGTTGATTGGATGAGTGAGAAACGATCTCACCTATGATGTCCAGGCCCCATTGCTCAAAGGGTTGTTCAATGTTGACCAACTGCAAAGGCAGAGTTGGTTTCTTTTGTCTTCTTGTAGCAGTTTGGCAGAATGTACATTTTCTGACATAAGCATGATTGTCTGTGAATGAATTTGGCCATTAATGACCAGCATGCAGGATCTTATGACCAGTGGTGTCTCCACTATAGTATCCACCAGTTGGTCCATTGTATAGTTCCTGCAAAACCCTTTCTGCTTCAGGTTTTTCCAAACATCTTACTAGAACCAAATCATAATTATTTCTAAATAAGACATCATTGATGAGTTGGTACTGATTATATTTCAGTATTAAGGCTATTTTCCTTTTATAATTGAGTTCAGATGGAGAATAAACATTTGTTAAATAAAAAATTAAATCAACATACTGAGATTCGGTATCGATGGGACATACCTCTCTGATTTGGACATTAGTAACTGAATCTTCATCAGTCGATGTATCATGGGCTCCAGTAATAAATCTTCAAAAACCTTGACCTCTTAATATTTTAGCACGTTTTATTTCTAGATCATATTCGTGCAATGCAGTGACCCAATTAGGTCTTTTCTCCCCTAATTCCGTTTGGATAAGGAATTTTCTGACTGTTGGGGAATAGACAATTACTTTTGTATGAGTTTTTAAGAGGAAAGGTTTAAAATGCTTAATCGACTAGAAAATTTCAAAGGATTGCTTTTCCACCTCTCATTAATTTAACTTAGCTCCATGTAAATTAGAACTAAAGAAAGAAATATGAGCTTCAACTTTTTTTTCACTGGGTTGTGTCAACACCGCTGCATAGGATTGTTCGAAAGAAAAAGTGCATAGAACAAATTCTTTAGAAAAATTAGGGTCTGATAAAGAAGGACCATATGATTTCTTGTTTTAATGATTCAAATGCTTCTTTTTCAACTTGTACCAATTTAAAAATATAATTCTTTTTTATCATGGTCTGTAAGGGTAATAAAATTTGTGAAAATTATGGGACAAACCTTTTGACAAAATTGATTTTCCCAAGGAAGGATTGCATTGATTTCATATTGTGTGGTAAGGAGATTTTAGAATTCACCTTAATTCTCTCTGGATCTATGCAGATTCCCTCTTTGGAAACAATAAAGCCTATAAGTCTTCCTTCGCTACGAGAAAAAAAATGATTTTTTAGGATTTCCAGATCTTTTACACCTTTCAAAGATTTGCTTCAAATCATGAAAATAATTATTTATATTTTTGGAATAAATTGTAATATCATCTAAGTATACTACAATAGTTTTTTAAATGAAACATCTTAAAGAGATTTACATAGCTCTTTGGAAAGTAGCTTCTACATTTATCATTACAAAAGGCATTTTTTGATATGCGTACATTCCCCATTTAGTTTTGAACGTGGTCTTAAGCCTGTCTTCTAGATGTACGAGGATTAGATTATAACCTGTAAATCCAACTAGAAAATACATTAGCTCCTAACCAACAATAGATTGTAGAATGTGTTTCACTGGAGGCAGAGGAAAGTTATCCTTGTTGCATGCCTTATTTAAATTCCTAAAATCTATACAAATGTGGATATCTCCATTATTTTCCCTAACGCGTACAAGATTTGAAACCCACTTGGAATGTCTAATTGGAAATATGATTTTGGCTTTAAGAAGCTTGTTTAACTGTTTCTTAATCTGATTTTCCAAGTTAGGATGAATCTTCCTAAGACTTTTTTGAATGGGTTTTACATTTGGTAGCATGGGAATGGTTTGTTTAATGATTGATGTGTCATAAGTTTTGAGATCATAATAATTCCAAGAAAATGCTTCCTTATATCTTCTTAGCACATGAATTATCGCAGACCTTTCATCAAATATGATTCTGAGGCCTAAATTGTTATTATGAGGTTTAATATCAAACCCAAAGTTAACCAATTAAAATCTCAAAGTTGAACTTTGAATTTTGCAATTGGTAACCCTTTTAAACATGTCTTTCATATCATATAAATTGTTATCATTCATAAAATTTTGAAAAATTACTTGACATGGTCATACAGTTCACTCATAAAAAGGAAAAGGTCTCCTTAAATCAGTCAAGTTGGTATAGGAAAATTTCAATTTTTACATATTGAACCTATCCTAAGGTTCAATATTACCTCCATTTTATCTCAAGCCACCTCCATTCAGGTCATGTCATGTTACATTAGTCATCATTTGCTGTTATTTTTCATTTCCCAAGTGTTTAAATTTTAAAAAGGACACTTAAGCCACTTTTACAACTTTTCGTAGTGTTTTATACTGCAAAACAGCAGTTTTCGCTACGAAACTATTAGAGGTTAAACTAACTACGCTATGAAAATCTGTTTTCTTACCTATCTTGTCAAATTCGATATGAAATGTCATTCCATGATTGGAGGAGTTAGGGTGGAGGTCATTCAAGTCTCTTATGGTTAATTCAAAGGTACATAGCCATGTCTGAGGTCATCATTACCCTTTTTGACATGTATGTGTCACGATTAAAGCATGAGCTGTCATTTAAAACATAAAACCTTACCCTAAGCTGCTATTTTTCATTCAAAATTCATTCTTGTGTGTGAAGCATCTCACTGTCATTGTTTGAGAGCTACCTCACCACACCAAGCAGCATGTTGTCCAATTTGTCTTTACAATTGTCACCTTTTTAAGAGGGCGGCTTGGTTATAAAGGGAGATGGTCATGCACAAGAAAGCATACAAAGGAGGCTCTGTAGAGAAGATAGAAGCCCATGGAGCATAAGTTGTTCACGGAGGACCCTATATTTTCTGAAGCATGCACCATTTCAAGTTGCTTGAATTTCTGCTAGAGCTAACAAGGAAATTGTTGTGTTTTTGGACTGTTTTAGCAGTAAGTTTAAAGAGAGCATTATGGATGAAAAGAGATGAATTTGGAAATACTGAGAGAGGTTATTTTCAAGAACATAAAAAGGAAAAATAACATCTTTAATTTTTCTCACAAGTGCTACCAGTTTGGATATTTGAAGATGTCTTTGGGACCTATTTTCAGAAAACATAATTTTCCTATTTTATACATGTTTTTCACATGTAGATTCTGGACAACTGGAGATGGTATTTTGAAAAAAAAAAGAGGTTTTTCTTAAATCCATTCTTTTCTACAAAAACCTCCTCCAATTTTTCAAAATATATCAGGTATTCGAAAATATGAGCTCATTTCTAAATTGCAAATTCTGCCTTTTTTTAGGTTATTTTCGTAGCATGCTTCAGGCTTGAAGCTAGAAACATGCTACGAAAATTCCTGTAAGCGCATTTTTGCTTTGGAATATAATTTTATGAAGAGTTAAGGAGGTAAATTGATATTATTTATCTCTTTTTACCCAACAAAAATTTCCACATAAGCAAAGAGAGCTAACAGGTGGCAGAGGTTGGTGAAATATGTTATTAAACTACGCTACGAAAAAACCTGTAGAAGCCTTTTTGCTTCTAAAGTCACTTTTTTCAGTTTTTAAGGAGTTATATTCATAGTTGTGATGTGCCATGACTTTATTGACATCATGGAACAGCAAAGGAGTGAAGTTATTGGGTGCAGAAGCCACTTTTTCAACGCTACCAAAACTCGCTACGAAGTTGTCATGTTTTCGTAGCGAGCAATTGTTAAGGGTTTTGGAGCATCTTAATGGTAGTTTTGGACAGCTGGACTCCTCCAACATGTTAAGGAATCTTATCATAAAATACTTATGACACGAAGAGAGCATTATGAAGATAGGTCAATAGCCAAAAGCAGATTTGAAGATAAGGGTCATGCATTCCTAAAAAGTAGGGTTATGCTCCATAAGTCTAGGAGGGTTTTAAATATGTAAAGTGGTAATGAACTATATCATGTGTCTTACGAGCATGTGATACTTCTTTTGTAACTATAATTTAACTATTTCACAGATAATGTATATTTATGTAATAAATAGGATTTAGAGTCCTATTAGGAGATGTTTTCTTTAAGGTGTAGCTGTCAGTTTTCTGTTAGAAGTCATGTATTTCAGTTATGTGATGTGTCATAGGAGAATTCGATGGTCTAGCCACCAGGAATATCATCCTTGTTGTAAATAAATGTCTATTTAAATACAAAGCATCGAAGTAGTAAGGGTTTGGAGATTTTTTGCACCAAAATGTTGCTTTTATGTATTTGACTTATATCATTAATACAGAGTGACTTTCTTCTTGACAAACCTAAGATTCTCATGAGGTTTTTGATGTCTTATTTATATATATCTTTATGTTTTACCACTTGCAGTAGATTTCATCTCTATTACTCAAAATTCATAAGGTTATGGTCTCACTTCCTTTAGTGATGAAATGATTGTGTTATCCTATGTTTTATGTGTGAATTTCCTCTGTTAAAGACCTCTATCTGCCTCAGCTTCCATGTCAAGAAACTTTGCCACTAAAACTACTGATTTTTGACTCCATAAGCCCAATGGTAGCAAGCCTGCATTCTTTTCAACCTGCAAACATAAAAAACAAGTTACATTTCCCATAGAGTGAGCCATCTAGTACTATCATTATTCAATATCATAAAACCCCCTTGAGAGAGCCCTCTCAAACTAAAGAGGCTAAGCTTCAGTTAGAAGTGGCTTGAAACAGTTACATAGAGTTGTTTGATAAGCAGCCAATCATGTACAATTTTTTTATAACATTTTGGTGCATCGGTCGGGAGTCTGAAGACATATTTATTGAACTTTTTGTGCAAACTGTGAAGCTGAACTCTTGGAGGTAGCAGGAGCTCAGAATTTTTTGAGGCTGCAGAACTACCTTGGCGACTCCATTGTTGAAGGATTCAAAAATTCATAGCTTCATGGTGATTCCGATCTTTGCTCACTATTGTTTTAGAGGTATATGATAACCACCTATAAAAAACTGTCATATCAAGTGGTGACTACATGATTTTGGACAGCCTTCAAGAAAAAAATTTACTACCAAAATTTTTGGTGCTTAAAGTATTTTGATAATATCCTATCCTTTGGGTAATTGTCACTGTTGTTCCCCTTTTTGAACTCAGAAATTCTGTTGTCATTCCATGAAGAAAAACTGCTGCAAAATCCCATTTTTTCCCCTCCTTCATTCAAAACTAACCTTCATTTTTACCCCTTTATTCCCCATGAAATTCCTCTGTTTTTTAATTATTTCCCTTCTTCCCTTCATGAAAATCCCTTTTACAAAGTCTAAAACTCATTTTTAGACTTTACCGAAACCCCCAAATCCATCAAAAACCTTGAAAAAATTCATAAAAAATAAGCTTTTTTACTACAGGCTTAAGCCCCTTTGGGCTAAGTCCTAACCACTTCCCCACCACATTCCCTGGTGCTAGAACCAAGCGCTAAAGCTCGGCGCTTATCACATTAGAAAATTCAGAGCGTGCAAGTCTTTGTGCCATGTCAAAACCTCCGATGCGATTGAGCCCTATGTTTATAACCCCCGATCATATTATTATTTCATATAACCCGTGGGCCCACAATCGGGCACTAAAACCTTGTAAAAATCCATCTCCAATGCATATTTTTCTTTGCAAAGTCGTAAAACCCACTTTTTCCTAAGTTTGGTCTAAACCCGCTGATGCAACGTTTCTTAATGTAAAATGGGTAGATTGAAAAGCCCGCATCAAATTTCCGATGCGATTAAGCCCCATTTACATAAAATTCGCTCCACTCCATATAACTTACGGCTGGGACCAAGAGTTAAAGGTCCTGAAGCACTAATCGCATCGGAAAATATCGAATGGGTAGATTGAAAGACCATTTTTTTATTTACTGATCCGATTGGCCCTTTTACGTTTTAAGCCTCGGACCTATCATTTCCCATATAATCCATGGCCCCGCAGACGGGTGCCAATCCACATATATATAAACCCACCCCCAAAGCCAAAAACATTTGTATTATATTAAATCTTTTGTTTTCATGTGTTGTAAGGGTTTCACATGATTCACATTTAAGTTGAATGCGTAGATCAGAGACTAAATCAGAAATTGCCTTAAATCACATGGAACTTTTTCATCGGTAGCATTTATTTCCTCCCAAATTGGCATTCTGATTCATTCTCCACAATCGTCTGATCTGTAGTTGATGACTCACAATGTCTTGTCGTGCATCTTCATGTTTCCTGCCACTGCCGATCGCTTGGTATTTTCAATCTGGTACGATCACGTGTCCAAATCGAGCGGTCCACTAACCATCTCCAGAGCTTTTGGTTATATTTTATAGAGCCCGCTCATAATGTTTTCGTAAAATTATAGCCATTGATCTCTTATCAACGGCGGTATTAGCCTCTCTCCATCATTGTATTATTTCTTTATTTCCCCGAGATGCAATCTCTGTTGTGTATCCTTACATCGACGGCCCACGATCATCCCGAACCCCATTGTCAATTATTGTGTATTTTACCTCCGCCAAAGGAAACTTCACCTTTTTTCTTTTTTTTTCTTCCAAAAATTCTATAATATGACCTCTTACATTATGTTTTCTCTCGACTAGCCCTGACCGTCGATCTCTGCAGATCGACAGATCCGACTTATTTCTTCCCACCGCTTTCCTTTTGAACACTATGCGCAGAACTCCACCGTTGGATGCTGTCATCCAACGACCACGCTCCAAGCCGAAACCTTCAAAGCAGTTTTTACCAAATATGTAGGATTTCTTAATGATTTTTGTATTTTGCAGGATTTAAAGGACTTTCAAATATTTTAAAAATAAAATGAGAGCCAAGGATGACGATCCTCCAAACTTTCGTCCGTTAAAAGGGAAAGCCATATACAGGGTTCAATTTCACGTTTCATCAATGACTCATGGGAATTGATGCCAGGTGGACCTTGTACGTACCTGCACATCAAAAAGACAAAAAGAATTAAATTAAATCAAAGAGTATTAGTGTCGAAGACCCACACACAGCAGAAATCAAGGATATTTATCAGGCAGAGGATGCCTCCACTACCTCGCCAGAGGCAAATTAATTCCTCTCAGCTATCAGATTGCCACCTGCGGCTTCACAGCATTCAAATAGAGGTCGAATAATGACCAGAATAGAGCATATCTACCCCTTACAGCTGAATAGTTATTTCGAATCAAAGAAGGTAATATAAACTATCAACAGAGTTATTGCAAAAGATGACATGGAGCCTTAAAGTCAACATAAGCTTCCAGCAAAGCTTAAATATTTAATGTAAGCCAATTAATACAGGAAAATATCTGTAAACTTCTCCCTTGAGCCCCTCAAAGGCCGAGAAGCATTAACTGTATTAATTGAACTCAGAAGATCTTTTCTCTCTTTCGACCTTCTCATTCTTCTATAAAAACTTGATGAGGAATCCATTGTAAACGTTGGTTGTTTGATTACCAGTTGTAATACTGAAACTCTCTGAAATAAATACATAGTCTGTTGAAGTTGAAGAAGAAATTGAAGTCTCGGAGGCCATAATGATGTTGTTGCATGCTTGTTCTTGAAAAGGCTCTATCATTGGATCCATGAGCTTGGTTGTTGGTGAAGTATTCTGAACTGTTTAATGTTTTCCCCTATTTTCATTTTGTTCCATAAATTCTTACTACATTAGGATGAAATTTTTAGGCTAAGAAATGACTCTTGGAAGCACCTTATACCTGTTTATCCTTCACTATTTTATGTTTTCTTCTGTTGAGGTATTTTAGAGTCTTTAATCTCTCTCTTTAGTCCTCATGCTTTTTTATTTCCTTAATAGTTCGAACAATTGGTCTCAGCATGATTTATGGTTCTCCTTGCTTGTCTGCTGCCACTTAAAGACTGTTATTGAAGTCTCCCTTTGAAGTTTCTTTGTTTACAGTAAGTCAAGGAGGTTTGTTCTGATCTTTCCCCTTGTTTTTGCTTGAACAGTTGGCGTAAAGGTCTTTATATTTGTGATCACAGATGTATTTAGGTGTTCCCTCTTCTATGACCGTAATTATCAGTGAATCTTTTATGTTTTCTAAGTCATTTTAAATAAAATCTTTGAGGAAATAGGGTGTTCCCCGAATCTTAGATTTCATTTTAAAAGTTGTTTTGAAGTCATTATTTGCTTGAAGTGTGATTTGTAGAATTCATGGTTAGCCCTGTCTATCAAATAGCTCTTCATTGTTCAAGTTGTGCTTTCAAATTCCCTTAGTATGAGAATTAAACTTCTCTTTCCAAATCATTGATGTCCATCTCATTCCAAAACCAAAGGATCCTGTGGCCAAGTTAGATTTTCCCTTTGATATCCCATATCCATTGATAAGTTTGTCATGACCTCTTTTTGACTCCATTGCCCAATGAAACTGACATTTCCCCTTTCTATCTATCTTTCCTAGACCTTTTGGGTTCTGCTGTATCAATTCAACCAAACAAACAAACAAACACTTGCACTTAATAACTAGTCTAAAACCAATACTCAAAGCACACAAGATAAAACTTTGCAAAGACAAACAATTTGAGAGATCCCTCTCTGAGAGCAGGAGGACTAGATCCTGTAACTCTAAAGATTGGTTTTGATGTTTCCTTGTATTTTTATTTTCCAAACTATCAAAACACGAGACACCAACACAATACATTTCAGTTCAGTACATACAGCTCTGCAGAGCTCTTCCTAGGCTCTACTCTCCTATCAACCTCTCCTTATCCTCATAGTCATTTCTTCCTTGCTTATCTGTTCTTGCCGACTGACACTGTCAGTATTTGCCCCTTTTTCGCTCAATTTTTCCCTTGTGCTCCACTACCTTCTGTCTATTTTTCATCACTAGGAGTCCTATTGCTTGTTCCTTGTCTCCCATCTCTGCCATATGCACCATCATCTGTTTGTGCTCCGCCACCTTCCTTCATGTTTTCTGTAACCACAACATCTCCTTACCTATTTTTATTGCGCTCCACCACTTGTCTTCAGGTTTTCCGCAACTTCAAAACTGTCTTTTCCAAAACAAAGGCCCTAACACTATTCCCGACTAAGAACAACATCTATGGTACAAATGGAGGTAGTATTTTATACCTCATCTTCTTCATCCTCCAAACATATAGGTAGATCATGATCAATGGAAGGCTGGGTTGGAGGATATAATACCAGTTGTTTAGACAAGGGCCCATTTTTAATAGTCATGTTTCCGGCCCGATAGAAAATATAGGCATATGCGGTGGCTAACCAAGTTCTCCCTAATATGAGAGGATATCCATTGAACTTGTTTTTTGGTTGCAGAACCAGGAAACCTGTAGGATACTCCCAAGAGTCAATTGAAACCATAACATCCTCAAAAATTCCTTTGAGTTACTGTGGACCGATTTGCAAGTTGTAGAACTATTGTGGTTTTCCTCAAAGTCCCTTGTAGGTTGAGTTTCAACATACTTTCCTTGGACATGACATTGATGGCAGGCCCTAGATCAATCATAGTATTGGGGACTATGAAACCATCTATGTGCAAATCTACAATTGGACTGCCAGGGTCTAGGTAATTTGGAAATATCACCCTTCCCAACATTAAGCCAGACATCTGTCCTACCATTGATTGTGGGGGTGTCCTTCTTCTTTCTCCCAGGTTTCTTGAAGCACTTTTCCTTGATGAGCCTATTGTAAATAGGGAGGTCCTTAATGGCTTGGAGAAGCAGTATCTTTACACACAAAATTTTCAATTATCTCAGAAGTTCAGTCTTCTATGGGGTGTGCTAACTGGAATAGATCAAGTGCTCGGGAAAAGGAGGTTGTTGGATCTAAGTGTCACTTTCTTCCTTTTCCTCCTCAAACTATACAGGTGGAGATGGAGGGTGGTTTTCTGGGAGTACTCTTCCTGAACTGAGATTAATATCCTGTATCTTCGCAACATAAGCTAGATAGGATGTCTCTCCACTATAAACCTGCTGTGCCTTTCTGTTGTTTGGGTTCGGATTGGGTTGTGCAAGATTTTGAGGTAAGTTGGGTGGAGCAACATGAGTAAGCTGAGGTTGAGGTTGGGGTGGAGGCATTAGAGCAGGTGGTTGATTATGTTGAGGCCTCCACCCTTGGGATGGCTTTTTCCACTGAGGTTGTTGAGGAACATACTGCTGAAATGGTTGGTTCATAGGGTGAGGATGATATGGAGGGTTGTAAGGCCAAGTTAGGAGGTGTAGGCTAGGATGGAGGAGTGGGGGTGTACCAAGGTTTCATGCATGAATTCTGATTATTGTGATAGTAAGAGTAAGGTGCACCTTGCATACCCTACTGATATGACCTAGGGCCTTGATGCCTTCTCTGGTTGATGAAACAGAGTTGCTCTGATCCTACCTCCCCACCTTAATATACATATTTGAGTCTAGGTAAGGTGGGACACTTGTATGTGGCATGATTCTCCTCAAAGACTAAGAAAACCTCTATAAAATTTAGTGGACATTCATTTCTAGGGTGCTTTATGGTACATCTAGGGAAAAATATAGCCAAGGCTCTTTCTACTTCCTCCTAATTCCTTTTGACCTGCATTGTGTCCATTTGCAAAGAAAATGTGTGAAACATGTCACTCTTGAAGTCCTCCAACATATTTCCAATCTCATGTTTGATGGAGGTGGAAGAGGAAGGGGTATTAGTTGTACTTTGGCCAACTCTCCCTTTCTTCCTAACTACCTTAGAATGGTTCCTGAAGATAGTTTTGATTGTTTCATAAGGCAGTTGGTAGATATATCATCCTAATAAAATATTGAGGGTTTATATCACCTCCTCTTTGATCCCTTAGATAAGTACTAGTTTAAGTGATCCAGGATTAAGAGTACAGTTGGATATCTTATAGTTTAACTGAAACCTCTCTTCATAGTCTTCTAGGGATTCATAGGCCCTAGAGTCATCCTGAATATCTCATCCTTAGTTTCCTTGGACCTACAATAGTCTCTATACTTGTGTTTGAAGGCCTCTTGCATATGTGCCCAGGTAGTGATGTTGTTCCTAGGTATACCCATGAACCACCGCAAGGCTGCATCCTTAAGGGTAGATGGGAATAGCTTCAACTTCTGATCATCTGAGGCATAGTCATAGCTCCTACAAACAACAGGAAATTCAAACATGAATGTGTCACAATATTCCAAAGTAAGTCCATGAAAGTGTGGAAGGGATGAGGGGCTAATGTTTTTCATTTTAGTTTCCCCATCTGCCTCTCTATTGGGAAAGGCTTTCCGAGGTTCAGTGTCAGCCATGGTTGAGATATCTAAAGCAAGTTCCTTAGGTGAAAGAAGATCTTCTTATTCTCCAATAGGTTCTTCAAAATTTTCAGAAGGCTCACCTATGGTGTGTTCAACCTCACAACCACTGAAGAAGAGTGAAGGGTGACTATGTGGTGATATGGGGGTTTTAGGTAAAAAATTTCCTTGAGTACCCCTACTCCTACGAGGCATGAAAATCATATTTTTTTGTATTTTTTCAATATTTTTGGAACAACATGTAATAGGAAAGCATAAAAGAATGCTAAAAAAAAATCAAAGCATCTAATAGAAACCTCCCTGGAAACGACGCCAAAAAATGGTGAGCCTTGGTATTGCACCAAGAATGCTACAAAGCCTAGAGGCTACCCTACTTTACTTTATCAACCTAGGGTTCATATAAACTTGGAGGTGAGAGTGCTATATACACAACATATGCATTGTACTCATGTCATCCTCTTCTGAGCTTTACGAAAAGGAGCTACTTCTAGTGTTTCTGGATGAAGTTTGTCACACTTATGAAATCAGGCATAGGGCTACAAATGATTCAAATCCATGGCACTATCAACAAGTACATAAGTGACACTACATCAAGCAAGTACATATACCTATTCTACAATGAAAGAATTCTACTGAATTGAAATGGCATAAGGGAAACTAATCTAATCACATTTTTCTGGGCCAAATGGCTAAACACACTACTTACTCTATGCTCTATCTATCATGCTTTTAATCATGCAACTACTCATGAACTAACTATGATTGTAAATGTGTTGTTTTGCAGCTAGGAGAAGAAAGTGCTAAGGTGGCTTATGGAAGGCTTGAACACATGGGGGAAAGGCTGAAGGCGTATGAGTGGTTTTTACAGGATTAGAGGATGTGGATGGTGATTTCTAGGCTTAAGGAGGGGCCCACTGGTGCTATTTTAAGTGCTTCTACAGGTTTCCTGTAGTGCTACAGGAAAGTCCTGAATTGATAGAGGAAACAATCCAAGGGAAATATAAGGCCAAAAATAGGTGTGAAAAGGGTAGGGAAGGTGGAGTGAATGTGGATTAGGATGAGTGGAAGGTGGCCCACCCCTTGGCCAAGCTTAGAACCTCTTGGGAGGCCTGTCTTTCACCCCTAGGGTTTTCTCTCGGTGTAGGGATGAAAAATATGAAAACAGGGCTGATGGTGATTTTGATGAACAAAGGGCTGATGAAGGGTGAGAGATGAAGCTAAAGGTGTTGGTGAAGTTATCCTTAGATGTTCTAACTGTATCTGCAATAAAAATACCTATTAATGCAATAAAAATGGACAAATTAATGATAAAGAAAATGGAAAATATGACTTGAATTTGTAAAGCATATCTACTTTAATCTACAAGCAGAGATCTAACACATAAGTCTAAACATATCCATGGAATCACAAAAACTAATCTTATCCATTCCAAGAAATCATAAACTAAAAAGTAATTTTTGGTCTGTGGGGAAGGTCTACCCTCCTCAAGCTCCAATGAAAGAGATGAGAGGTGGAGGCTTGAATCACAACTTTATGAAGTTATAACCTATTCTACCAACATGTAAGCAAGCTAAATCTACAACAAAGGACAAATGGAAGCAAACTAAAAACAATAAATGAAAATACAGGAAAACTAGCTAAATACTCATAAGAAAAACTAAATAAATGACATGAAAGTAAAGAATAATTACACGAGAGAGGTTGAGGCACATGGATTGGGCTCTAACCCACAAGCCTAGTTCTCTAAAACTAGATCAGTAAAGCACAGTCTGAATACTCATTTCATTTCAAAAGATAGTCTCATTACATCAACATAAAATTCTTGAAAATTGATTACAAGAGAAAAGAGCCTAATGGATTTCTCCAAAGTTAGAATCCTAATGAGATATTTCTCAACCCTATTTAAACTAAAGGGTAGCTACCAATAGCTCCCTAAAAAGTAGGCGATGAGTCCACTTGACTGCAAGTGAAATATGGCTTTAGTGCACTTGATCTTGAGTTTGCTTGGCTGCCTTTGATTTTGAGCTGTTGGAGGGAATATTGAGGATCCCTTGGTTGTATTTGGGAGTTAAGGAGGGTGGAAAACCCCTAGAATCTCTCCTTGTTATCTACTCTGAGTATTGATGACAAAATCTTCACAAAAATGAAATATCTTCATGATTTTCATGCATTTAACTCATGCTAGGTACTCGACGTATTATAAGCCTCAATCACCATATACACTAGCATTATAAGACCATGATATAATTAAAATGCAAGAAAAAGAGACTTAATAATGCAAAAAGGTGACCATTAACCCCTCCAAATGTACCTAATGATGGAGCTCATGAATGTGCATGAACTAATGAATTTGTTCCATACCCTGCACACAAAGTTGGGTATTAAAGATTTCAGAGATATATTTGGTGCTAAAGTACCGTAGCTTTTTGCATAGATACATTCAGGAGGAAATGGAGTTCCTCGACATTACCTCGCTTGACATGGCATATCACTATGCCGCCAACATCGAGCAGAAATTTTAGTAGAATAAGCGAGACTTTGGATCCGCGAATCTAAAGCCAGGGAAAGGCACCCCGGAACCGCAAAATAAGGGGCAAAGCCAAAGCAGGGTGACCCAGAGCAACACCAAAAATCCAAAGAAGGACACATGGAAGTGGTGTGAATTTCATAACAAACCCACTCACAGCACAAATGAGTGTCGGGTCAAATAGTCCTTGGTTGCCGAACTCAAGGCACCCGAATCAGATGCATGTTTTGATCATGAGTCAGAACCAAAAAAGGGTGATGACAAAGGGAAGCATATCATTGATGCAGATCCTAGTTCCATTGTTTCCACCACCAAACTCTAGAGGGAGTATCACGAGGATCTAGAGGAGGGGGATAACCTCTTCCATTCGTAGATGTGTGTGAAGGGTTATCCACTGCAATTCCTTGTCGAAAGAGGAAGCCAAAATAACCTCATTTTAGCAGAGGTCGTGAAGCAGCTTTGCCTACCAACCATAGCATACCTGCAACCGTATACCATTGGGTGGTTTCACCAAGGAAGAGATCTCAATATCCGACAACAGTGCTGCCTTCCGTACAACATCAAGCCATTCACAGATGAGGTACTGTGTGATGTTGCTCCTCTTGATGTGTCTGATGTATTATTGGGCCAACCATATTTGTGGAAGCGACATGATTTGTATGAGTCCAGGTGTAATATCCTGTGTGCGGGTAGGGCCCGCAGCCACGTGTCCGAGTCTGTGTAATGAGGGGTGCTGCGCAAGGGCCCCCGCCCTTAGATGCTCCAGTGGGGTTAGGCCCACCCTTAACACCCTGGGATGCCACCCTCACTAACAGTTCGAGATTTTGGTGTAGTGGTTAGATCTACGTGGTATCAAAGCTGAGGTATCAAGGTCGAGACTCGCAGAGCGTGGTGGGTTGTAATATCCCATGTGCAAGTAGGGCCTGCAGCCACATGTCAGAGTCTATGTAATGAGGGGTGTTGCACAAGGGCCCCTGCCTTCAGATGCTCCAGTGGGGTTAGGCCCACCCTTAACACCCTGGGATGCCACCCTCACTAACAGTTCGAGCTTTTGGTGTAGTGGTTGGATCTATGACTGTAATATTCCTAAATTAGCATGCAGCTAATGGGAATATTAATTTTTCCTTTTTAAATCCAGCTGAATGAATAAATGGGCAAATAGGCTCATTAGTTGCTCAAGTAAGAATAAAAATCCCTCATTGTGTGAAAAGGGATCATGAAATAACCAGATCAAGCATCCACATGTGTGAAAAAGGTCTAAACTATGTGGACAAGGTCAAGTTTGACCAAGGCAACATGATTTATTCTCAAAGAAGTGGATCTTAAATAAAGCCAACTCAATGTGAATAGAGATCAATCCAGCTAGTCAAAATGAAGGCAACTTGAGTGTGAAAAGGGATAGGGCATGAAGATTTAGTCAAGGTTGACTAAGTCAACAAATTTTTCTAGATACGTTGAACCATCTTGATGGACAACACAATTTTGGTGGAGGAGCCTTTGCATGGAAGCAACCTGATAGTGGGTGGGACCCTTGGTGAGGAATCTCATCAATTATATAATGGAGGAGATGGAAAGCATATGGAAATATTAGATATTATATTTTTATGTGGTTTTCTTAGACTTCCCGCATACTTGGTTGTTTTACTAAGTTGCTGCACTGCTTAGTGCAAGGGCTTTCCCGAGTGGGGATTCCATACTCTTTCTTGGAGATCTTTTTTGAGAAATATAAGAGGAGACTTATGATCTGAATTTTCCAATACTTGGTGTTGGGCCAAGCACTTACCTTCAGAAAAAACACAGTCCCTTCAGAAAACTACGTTATTTCTTAAGGTGTGCAGTGGGAGGGGTGAAAACCCCATTTTGAGGAGCTAGTTTCCCAAGAGGAGGATCAACCTTTCTTTGGGGAAGCTAGAGGAAGAATATACATATATTTCTTTGCATTTTCAGCCATATTTATGTAGAGCTTCAGCCATACAGTGTGATTCAGCTACATATCTACAACAACTTTCTCTTGTATATCTTTTCTGTCAAGAAACCCTTGCCGGGTCTTCTTGGATTTGTATAAAAGAGATTAGATCCTTTTTTTTATGCCTCATTGAGTAATATAATAAAAATATCTGATTTATTTCTATATTTTATGAGTTTTACCTCCATTAGACTACGCAGTCTCTTTTGCAGCAACTCCAGTATTTTGCAGTCTTGGGGTTTTGTCAATTTTAAGTTGTTTTGAGCATGGGAGGCTTGTTTAACTAGGCTAAAGGAATTTGTTTCTGAAAATATTTTTCATGCATGTCCTATATTTTCTATTATAAGGGATACAACTGTTATTTTTCACTATTATAGCTCAATATTCAGAAAATAACGTTTTTGAGGCCATAACTGCTGCTTTTCGCCACTTGGTGACATTGTAAAAAGGCATAGTTTGTTGCTGTGATTGTTCTATGGAAGCTATGTGTTTAAATACACTACATGAGTTGATTAATTGCTGCCATATCATCATATCTACCACTTTATATCAGTAATTTCTTCATGAAGAGGAAGAAAAGAGATGTGCCAAAGAGAGACACTCTTGGTGATTATTTGCAAGAATATGAAGCTCAATCCGAGGAGTTCAAAGATCACTTGAATTTCCAAGGGTTTTGTCAAATGAAGGAGGAAAGGAGCACAAGGATCAAGGAGCAGGGTGAGGGTATATTTTTTCTATCTACTTTTGATGGATCACCTTTATGTCCCGCTAGGGATTGGGTGAGGAGCTAGACACCTTTGTGCAACAACAACGCGTTTCAGAAATTGAAGCCATCAAAGTAGCAGTGCTGCATTTTGAGGGTAAGGCCTATGATTGGTGGTTGTTTGAATAATTTTCCTTAAAGAATGCAAATACATCTACAAGTTTCATTAAAATATTAGTAGAGACGTTTGATGATATTTCATGTGAAACATCTTCTATTGGAACTATCAAACCACATCAAACAAAACTTTTGCATGAGTTGGGAGGGTCTATATATCCAACTCCATTTCTAAAAACCACCGAAGAGGAGGCGATCTTGTTTGATACTTTTCCAAGGGCAAGATATCCTTTGGATGAAGGGATTTCTTCTCAAAAGGAAGACATGAAGATTCCTTCTTCAAAAGAAGACCAAGATCTAAGGTCTCTTGTTGAAGATAAGGCAACTTTAACTATTGAAGAGGAGAAAGGGAAGACAGGAGAGGATAACACAGTCATGAAAAGGGCACCTCAAGCACCTCATGGAGAAGAGGATGGAGCACTTTCTCCAAGAAAAGAAACTCTTGCATTCTTGCAAGGAGTTCCAAAAGGTCTCACACATAGAGCTCTTAGCATAATACATGAGCAACATGTACCATCATTGTCAAATGATGAGATCTTGAGGATAGAAGGAGGAAAAGAGGAGGAAGGGCATCACAAGATGAAGAGCATGTACCCTTCTATATTTCAAAGTTTCAAGGAACAAAGAAGGCAAGAGGACCTATGAAATAAAGGTAGGGGCAGATTTGTCCACCTACATCCACATCCTACTCTTTGCCTTGATGCCTCTTTGTAAGGAGGCATTTTAGCAGGAAGACCTCTTGATTGGAGGAAAACTAAAGTGTTCTCTCAACTATATGTAGCAGCAGCATATTTGTCTAGAGAGGGAACCTTGGAAAAAGCCACTACAACACTGAGAATCATTGATGGAAGGCTAAGCAATTTTCTGAAATTGACTTTTCTATCTTCCATTCATCTATTTGCATTGGAAAGGATAGATTCAGAAATCTGCGTTGATATGGGCACAATATCAAAAGGCCACTCCATAGCTTTGCAGTAGCAAAAGATACTCCAATATATAATGAAATTTCTGAACATAACAAAGAGATATTTTCCTTGTTGTATGTAGGAGAAAAATTGTGGAAGTTTTGGAGAAAGAGAACCTTTAGAGAGGAGGGTAACTCTCCTAAACTTCAATCTTGTCTTGAGAAAGATCAGCTGCAATAGAGGTAACAAAAGAAAGTTGGGAATACTCCAACATGTGACTTTGACATCAAGCGTGTCAAGGAGGAGAGCCATCATATGGAAAATGCATCATTTTAGACTTCTACAGTGCTATCAATGTTGGGAAGCCTATACCCTTATTGGGAGTCCCAACTCTTGATGGAATATTCCAAGGACCTGTTCACATGTAAGGTTCTTGATGGGCAAGAAATGGATGGGAAGTATAAAGTGGTTGATGGGATCATAGTATGTTCATGATCAAATCTACTTAACTAAAGATTCCAAACTCAAGAATAAACTACTTAACACAACCTATGAGTTCTTGCTTTCAAACCCCACTAGTTTCATTAGAACATGTAAAACTATCTTAGATGGATTCATGTGGGAAAATTTCAAGGAGGAGATGCACTCTCATATGAGTAAGTGCATGGATCATTTTTTGGTTGAGGAGGAACATAGCTCTTGGGAAGAGTTATCATTATCACCTCCTTATTCATTGAGTGTGAGAGGGAGTTCATCCATGAGCTACCTTATTGATTTTAAACAAGTGTGATAAACATTGTATTGTTGAAACTCATGATGTATTTATTATATACTTTCATTTTCTTAACACTCACGTGCAGGTCTTGGCTCCAAGAGGGGGCACTTTTTTTGATGGGCTTCATGAGCCACTTTGGGCCATGAACAATGGTGATGTTGGCCATTCCTTGGGAGATCTTGGAAAGATGATGTACTCTTCATGATGTGATTCATCAACACCAACCATCCTACACCTTCTCCAAGCATGCAAGAAGGATGAGGCAGTAAGCAAGTGTTTGGGAAAACACTTTTCATATCATATCCTATGGCAGTTAGGAATAAAACTGCGCTGGTTGCACTTGAGGGACCATTGTCCTTCTCCATTATTGCATATGGCAGCTAGCATGACTCTAATTATGATTCCATTAGCTGAAGATGTTCTTATCTTTGTTGTGAACATGGTTGGAGGAGAGACACATTTGTTGGGTGTGTCCTTGGGGGAAGAAAGTCCCTACATTTTATGCACTTCATGTTCTAAGGGGAGCATGAAAAACCATATGGCCCCTATTGTATACCATTTGTTTCTTTATGATGTGGACCATATGTTTGGTTGGAGCACTTGGGGCATGCCTCTCATGAGCCATTGGGAGGAGCTTTTCTACGAATTACCAAGCTGGAAGGTAGTTCATTTTCTTTGGATGATAGTGTGGAGGTGGAAGGTCTTCATTGATTATGAAATTCCCCATGTTTGTCTTGAGGAGGCCACAATGAGAAGAGGGGAGATTTTGCAGCACCCTTGCAGTTGCATGAGGACAAGTAACATTTGGGAGGGGGAGACTGTAATATTCCTAAATTAGCATGCATCTAATAGGAATATTAATTTTTCCTTTTTAAATCCAGTTGAATGAATAAATGGGAAAAAAGGCTCATTAGTTGCTCAAGTAAGAATAAAAATCCCTAATAGTGTGAAAAGGGATCATGAAATAACCAGATCAAGCATCCAAATGTGTGAACAAGGTCTAAAATATGTGGAAAAGGTCAAGTTTGACCAAGTCAACATGATTTATTCTCAAAGAAGTGGATCTTAAATAAAGCCAACTCAATGTGAATAGAGATCAATCCAGCTAGTCAAAATGAAGGCACCTTGAGTGTGAAAAGGGACAGGGCATGAAGATTTAGTCAAGGTTGACTAAGTCAAAAAATATGTCTAGTTACATTGAACCATCTTGATGGACAATACAGTTTTGGTGGAGGAGCCTTTGCATGGAAGCAACCTCATAGTGCGTGGGACCCTTGGTGAGGAAGCTCATCAATTATATAATGGAGGAGATGGAAAGCATATGTAAATATTGGAGATTATATTTTTATGTGGTCTGCTTAGACTTCTTGCATACTTGGCTGTTTAGCTAAGTTGCTGCACTGCTTGGTGCAAGGGTTTTCCTGGGTGGGGATTCCTTACTCTTTCTTGGAGATATTGTTTGAGAAATCTAAGAGGAGACTTTTGATCTAAATTTTCCACTACCTGGTGTTGGGCCAAGCACTTACCTTTAGAAAAAACATAGTCCCTTCATAAAACTGCGTTATTTCTTAAGGTGTGCAGTGGGAGGGGTGAAAACCCCATTCTGAGGAGCTAGTTTCCCAAGAGGAGGATAAACATTTCATTGTGGAAGCTAGAGGAAGCATATACATCCATTTATTTTCATTTTCATCCATATTTATGTAGAGCTTCAGAAATACAGTGTGATTCAGCCACAGATCTGCAAAATATTTCTCTTGTATATCTTTTCTGTCAAGAAACCCTTGCCGGGTCTTCTTGTATCTGTATAAAAGAGATTAGATCTCTGTTTTTATGCCTCATTGAGTAATATAATAAGAATATATTATTTATTTCTCTATTTTCTGAGTTTTACCTCCATTATACTGCGCATTCTCTTATGCAGAAACTCCAGTATTTTTCAGTCTTGGGGTTTTGTCAATTTTAAGCTGTTTTGAGCATGGGAGGCCTGTTTAACTAGGCTAAAGGCATTTGTTTCTGAAAATATTTTGCATGGATGTCCTATATTGTCTATTATAAGGGATAAAACCGTTATTTTTCACTTTTATAGCTCAATATTCAGAAAATAACATTTTTGAGGCCAAAACTACTGCTTTTCCCCACTTGGTGACATTGTAAAAATGCATAGTTTGTTGCTGTGATTGTTCTATGGAAGCTATGTGTTTAAATACTCTACATGAGTTGATTTATTTCTGCTCTCAAACTTTATAATACCTTAAGATATTCTTATTGTTGTAGAAAATCTCGGTTTTGGGATATTACACCAGGCCTCGTTTTGTTGTTATTACTTTGGGAAATACATTGTACAAGATACTAGACGTAGTACCACCTCTTGCCATTTCTTTGACTATTGAAAAAAAACGCAGTAATATTATTTCCCAAACGAGGAAATTTATTTTCTTTACAATTCTCCCACAGGGCAAGAAGAAGATTATGGCCACAACCTCGAAACAGGGCTCCCCTGTGTTGAAAAGTCAATAAGAAATGTGTGTCTAATTTAATTTTCCCTTAATTAATTTGGACAATAAAATGTAATCTTATCTCAGAATCACTTGTAATAGTTAACTGAGTGCGATAAACTCAGTTAGCTCATGAATTTCGAGTTGAGGGTGGTTGGTGAGGCATGCAAAGTGATTTTATTAGTTATTGAATCCAAGTTGCAGTTAGTGCATTAGTTTAATGCATGAGAAATAAGTTAACTCAATTAATTGAGTTAAAATTAGTTTAACTAGTTGTAACTGTTTGTTGCACTAGTGAGAGGTCAAGTGAATTAAATCAAATTTAATTCACATACAATGATTTGTCATGTAACTGATGATTTACTATTAATAGCTGCATGCATGTAATTTCTAGTGGAGACCTAGTTGAGAAAAAGGCTAAAGGGATGTTAACTATCAGTTGTATTATTAGTAGCTTGCTCGCATGCAGTAAAACACCCATAGGATTGCCCATGAGCATTGCGTAGTTTTGGAAGGCTAAATTTCCTAAAGAATAGGGATTGCATTCCACATGAATTGCGCAAGGCAGGAAAGCTAAGCAGAGACTGGAAATTGGCAAAGTGTTGGTCGATTTTGTCTAGATCAGTGTGAGACAATTGTGAGAGTGCAAGAGAATATTGTGAGAAGAGTGCATTTTAATTGTTTCATGATTCCTTGGTGTAATATTTCAAATTATCTTTTAGCCATTTGGAATATTAAATTTTGTTTTTTCTACTTAGATAGTAGAATAAGAGTGTAGGGAGACCTATAAATCTCCTTAGTAGGAATAAATTCACTGTAATGTGAATAAGGAGTATCATGGTAGTTGGATAAAGCACCCTCATGTGTGAATAGGGGATGAAGCATGTGAATGGGGTCAAGTTTGATCGAATAAACAATGCTGGTATGGAGGGAGTGGATAATCAATGAGAGACATCGCAGTGTGAATGGGAGGAAGTCTCCATGAGAGTTGTGGCTTTAATGAGTGGGGCCCAAGGTGAGAAGGCTCACAATGCATATAAGTAAGGGGAAGGCAACCATATAATCCATGTTGATTATTATTGTGTTTTTTGTCTGTTATGACTTCTTGCACTCTTCAGCTGTTTAGCAAAGACTGATGTGCTTTTTAGCACAAGGGTGTTCTCGAGCAGGAATCCCACCCTCATCCTCGGGGGACTTTGAGTGCCCACTCAGGAGAGGTTATTGAGTTGCATTTCCACATTTGGGCATCAGACCAAGCTTTAGTCTTCTTCTACAACACAATTTCTGCCAGGGTTGTGCTATGTTGCAGGGTAGAAGGAGTGGAGGGTTTACAGGGCCACTTTCTAAGCTTGTTTTCAGTGGAGGAAGAATTATTTCCATCAGGAGGCCAGAAAGGGAGGTCCTTGGGCATTATTTCACCATTTGGCACCAGGAAAAACCATTACAATCCCATACAATGCAGTTTCAGTCATAGAATGCATTATTTCAGAGAGCAGTTGCAAGGGTGGTTTTAGTGCATCATTTGGGGAGTTATATTTCTAGTGAAGGGATCAACCTTTCACTTGGAGAATCTATTGGGAAGAGGCTTCATTATTTTCTACATAAATTCAACCACCTATTTCTAGCTATTAAATTGCAGTGAATCTTCATCCCTAGGGCTGTAGTTCACCATTTTGTATATTGTGTATTTCCGGAAACCATTTCTAGGTTGCCTTAGAAAGGTGCTTGGGAGCCTAGATCACTATTCCCGATATTTATTGATCTATATATCAGGAGAACCATATTGTTATACTTTACAGTAGCAATTATTCTCACTAGGACTACGCTATATCAGTTCTCCGACATTTTTTATAGCAACAATATCTCACTTTTGAGAGTGTTTGATAAGTAGAGGCTTGTTTGCATATCTTATCTGATTTGTGCCTCAATATATTATACTTATTTGCTACTTATTTTCTTAATATAATGGCTCCATATTGGTATCATATATTTGTGTATTGATAGTCACTGCTATTTCTCCTTTTGTGTTCTATATTGCTACTTTTCTTATTTTGGAATATTACACTTGGTGAATATACAATAGAATACAGAGGGGTTTTGAGGAGTAAGCTTTCCCTGTGAAAATATTTGTTTTTGGTTTGATTTGCTTCTTTATTTACTTGTTGTGACTGGCAATCATGTTTATTTTCCACAATTGATTTGTAGAATGATTCAGTGTCTTGTTTTAGCATATTGCATGATCGGATTGAATCCATTGGTATACATATTGTTTATATAATTTCTACATGGTATCAGAGCATAGGAAATCACTATAGTAGAGAAGAAATTGATTTTGTGCTGAATAGCATTAGAATTCTCAAAAGTATTCTTTGGTGCGACAGGCGGATCAAGATGGATTTCAATGGCTTGAGATTGGAATATGCACTCGAGGGCAGTTCTAATTATATTGGGCAGAAATATAGGATGGAGGAAGTTATGGAGGACAACAAGTTGAAAGAATTCATTGATAATGACATTCCGAAACCCGCAGCAGCAGATGCCGCTCTTATCAATGCTTGGAAAAAGAAGGTTGCAAAAGAGAAGAGGATCTTATTAGAGTGAGTACCAGACCACTTTGTGTCAAGTCTCCATGGAAAAGTGACTCCATCTAAAATGTGGAAGGATTTGATAGATCTGTTTCAGAGTAGCAGTGACCATAGAAAATTGGCACTGAAAGACAAGCTCAAGAAAATCAAAATGAGAAAGGTGATACTATTCCGAAATATTTAACCAAGTTTGTCCAATGTCGAGATGAGCTTGGGAGTGTTGGAATTACTGTAGTGGATGATGACTTGGTGAGCCTAGCTCTTCTAGGCCTTCCCAAGATTTGGCATAGTTATCAGGACTTTGTTAATGGGAGGGAGAAGCTACCAGATTGGGAGCGAATTTGGTCGCATTTGGTGCAAGAAGAATTTAGGAGGAATACTAGGGATGGATCCTCATCCAAGACAGACGATGAGGAAAATCGTGCCTTGGCTAGTAAGGAAAAGAATGGGAAGGGAAATAAATCCTATTCCAAATCTGAGACTAGAAAAGAAGGAAAGAAGCGTGATATGTCTAGAGTGAAGTGTTTTCACTGTCACAAGCATGGAAATTATGCCACTAATTTTCCACAAAAGAAGAAGAACAAGAAGGGTTCAGGATCTGCAACTGGTGAGGCTTTGGCCTCGCAATTTGAGTTGGACTTCTCCCTCATCGCATGCATCGTGTATAGTGCGATGAGATTAGTGTGGTACTTGGATAGTGGTGCATATTTTCACATGATGGGAGACAAAGAAATTTTCAGTGGCTTGGAGGAGAAGGATCTCCAGATGCATATCGAAATGGGTGATGACGGGAGGTACAACACTACCCGGATTGGTACAGTTACCTTCCAGAGATAGTCAGGTAAACCCTTATTATTAAAATATGTCATGCATGCACCAGGCTTGAAAAATAATTTATTTTCAGTTGCTATGTTGGAGGATAGAGGTTATGATATGGTTTTCAGTGAAGGGAAATAATTCTGTAATATTCCCAAATGGGAGAATCAACAATATAGAAATCAAAAACGCATTTTTTCAAATAATTATGTTATAACAGTCAAGAAAATCCCATGGATCCATTATTTTATACTAATATCAACTAAATATGGAAGGATATTTGAAAAAAATCACTTTTTCTTAGTTAAACAAGCCTCCCAAGCCCAAAACAACCCAAAAACACAACAACCCCATGATTACTGCAAACGCAAAAATTCTGAAGCAAGTAACAACGTAGTTTTAATGAGGGTTAATACTACATAAATAGAGAGAAAAATGGATCTGCTGATATTTTACTCAAGAGAGCCGAAAAATGGATATCTAGTCTCTTTTACACAATTCCAAGATAACCCGGGAAGGATTTCTTGAAATATACAAAAATACCAAAATGCCGGAATGTGCCCTAGGACTGAATAGCATCTGATACTGAATAACTAGATGAAGATGGCTATAGATGATACATGTAATGAATATATCTCCTGCAATAGATCCTTCAAGTGAAAGGCTAATCCTAACATTGAAGATCTCACCCTCCAAATCAAGCACTGAAACCCCCACTGCAAATGCTCACTGAAATAACACAGTCAAAGAGAGATACTGCACTGTAGATGATGGGAATATGTTGGAATAGTGCCAACATGTGAAATAAATCTCAATAATCTCTCTTAATTATCTCCCAAAGAGAATAATGCTTCCTCCTCTGAAAAAATAGCTCCGGAAGTGGGTTTCTCAACCCTCCACTGCAACACCTTGCAACACAACACAATACTCTGTAGAAACTGCGTTGTAGCTAAAGACTGAAGCTTGGCCTTAAGCCTGATAGTGGAAATGAAGTGCAATGCTCCCCCAAGAGGCCTCTCAAGAAAGGAGATGAGATTCTTGCTCGGAAACACCTGGTGCTAAACAACACAACAATCTCAACTAAACAGCTGAAGAATGAAAAATAGTCATGAAGACCATAAAATCAATAATCAATAATGTGCCTTAATATGGCTACCTTGCCCTCCTTATAAAAAAATATGAGCCTTCTAATCTTGGGTCCCATTCATTAGGGTTTCCATCATCATGGAACCTTCCTCCCATTCACACTGTGCTATCTCCATTGATGATCCACTCCTCCCATACCAACGCTGTTGACTTGGTCAAACTTGACCTTGTCCACATGCATTAGCCCCTGCTTACACATGAGGGTGCTTAATCCAGCTATGATTATGATCTATTTTTCACATTAAGAGGGATTTTATGCCTACTTAAAATATTTATGGGCATTCCTACCCATTTATTCATCTAACTACACGTCAAGAGAAAAATTAATATTCCAATTAGCTGCATTCTAATTTAGGAATATTACAGTCCTCCCCTCCAAAATGTTGCTTGTCCTCAAGAAACTGCAAGGATAGGACTAAAGAGCCTCCCCTCCTCCTCTTGTAGCATCCTCATATGATAAAATCCTCCAAGGAACAAGATTTTGTCTCATCAATAAGTCTCCAAGTTGCCCCTCCCAAGTATGCAAGTTAACTTTTGGTGACCACACCAAATAGCTATCATCATGTAGAAGTAAAAAACCCATAGAGGAAAAAATGTGTTGTCTAGAGGCCTTCTTGAGGCATGTAATCTGAGATATGTTTGGAACTATCATTCCCATGTGAATCTCCCATCCCCAAGCTATAATCCATACAAAATGAGCCACCCTCCAAAATGGTAACTCATGAAAAATATCCTCCACCTTTAGCTCCAACAATGTAGGTGGGCTGCATAACTGAACATGGTAGACAATTTGGCCTACCCCATGCTATCTATCTCTCCACTTATGATAAGTGTAGAGTAGTTGCTGATTTTGGGCTGCAATAATATTACCCTCAAGAGGTAAGAAGAAGATTGGATCTTCAAAGATTCTCTCTCTAGAGTCATGAATCATGTTGGCCCAAACCATACCATGCAAAGTGAATGGTACATCATCACCATATGGTATCAAAATCAGAAAAATGTTGAAGGTTATGTGCAATTTTGAATGATACCAACGGTTTCTCTAGTGGATACAACACAGTTTTACCAACTGTTGTTTTGGAACATCATGTGGCAAGTTGTCTCCCAACAAGTTTCTAGATATGCATGTTTGCTCATCGACTAAGAGGTAGTAAATAACATTATATATCAACTGAGCATAGTAAGAATAACACCATAATTTCCCAAGGCCATGTAAAGGAAAGTTATATCCATCACAAATGCTGGTCCTAGAATGACTATAGAACCCAAAGATAATCTTGCCCTCTTGTGGAGCAAGGCACTGTACATAGATGGTGAGAAGATGCAAATACTTTATGGAATGATCAATAAGTACACAAATACATTTCTTACCATGCATAGTGAGTAGGCTGAAGATGAGGTCCATAGATGAGCCCTCCCATGAGGAACCTCTCATAAAAGTCTGCAAAATGAAGGGATGCATACTCCCCTTGGAACACTCCATCAATAGATACATACTCCTAAGTGACAACACTGTTGGAATTAGTGATAAGGCTCTTGCCATTCCATGACTCCATTCTTTGTCATGCCATATGCCAAAGTCATCCACCATCATGCTGCTATGTGTGGGAGATATATTCCTATTTGGAATTACCTCCTAATCCTCCAGGAATCCACACTCCAACTCTAGGAGTTGTGTGCATCTCAATAATGAATAAATATGATGATTATTTATTCCCTCCTTGAACAAATCAGGGCTGCTCAATGTAGTGATAGTCTGCTGCTCCAAATCGGCAATATTCTTTGACCCTTGGTCATGTAATGGCATACCCCCACATACCTTCATAAGATGTGCTAAAATAACAGAAAGTGGAAACATATGCATACCTTGCTAAAGCTTAGGAACATCTTGTACTACTACAAGGGTGCCTGTAATATTCCTGAATTAGCAGGCAACTAATAGGAATATTAATTTTGCTTTTAAAATCAAGTTGAATGAATAAATGAGCAAGGGGGCTCATTAGTTGCTTAAGTAGGAATAAAAATCCCTCACACTATGAAAAGGGATCATGAAATAACCAGATCAAGCATCCACATGTGTGAAAAAGGTCTAAACTATGTGGACAAGGTCAAGTTTGACCAAGTCAACAGAATTTATCCTCAAAGAGTGGATCCCAAATAAACACAACTCAACGTGAATGAAGATGAATCTAGCTAGTCAAAATGAAGACACCTTGAGTGTGAAAGGAGACAAGGCATGAAGATTCAGTCAGGGATGATCCCATCAAGATTGATCCAGTCAAGCTTGACTAAATCAAATTGCGACGTAAAGGGATGATCCTCAATAATGAAGACAACGTGATTTTGGTGGAGGAGCCTTTGCATGGAAGCAAACTCCTATTGGGGTGGGACCCTTGGTGAGGGAGCTCATCAAGTATATAATGGAAGAGATAGAAAGAATAAGGGGTTAGATTTAAGATTATATTTTTTATGTGGTCTATTTAGACTCATTGCACTCTTGGCTGTTTAGTTGGGTTTGATGCACTGTTTAGTGCCAGGGTTCTCTCACGTGGGAATTCCATACTCTTTCTTGGAGATCTTGTTGAGGAGATCTAAGAGGAGGTTTCTGATCTACATTTTCCACTATCAGATGTTAGGCCAAGAATTTACCTTCAGACATAATGTAGTCCCTTCAAGAAACTGCATTATTTCTTAAGGTATGCAGTGGGAGGGGTGAAAACCCCACTTTTATGAGCTAGTTTCCCAAGAGGAGGATCAACCTTTCTTTGGGAGAGCTAGTAGAAGATTCTAAAGCCATTTATTTGCATTTTCAACCATTTTTATGCAGAGCTTCATCTATACAACGTGAATCAGCCACAGATCTGCAGTAGCTCTTCCTTTTATATCGTTTCTGTCAAGGAACCCTTGTCGGGTCTTCTTGGATCTGTATGAAAGAGACTAGATATTTGTTTTTATGCCTCATTGAGTAATATAATAGAAGATATGATTTGTCTCTCTATTTTCTAAGTTTGATCTCCATTAGACTGTGCAGTCTCTTATGCAGCAATTTTTTTGTGTTGCAGTCTTGGGGTTTTATCAATTTTAAGATGTTTTGAGCATGGGAGGCCTATTTAACTAGGCTAAAGGAATTTGTTTCTGAAACTATTTTTCATGCAAGTCATATATTACATATTCTAAGGGAAACAACCGTTATTTTCCATTTTTATAACTCCATATTTAGGAAATAACGTTTTTGGGGCCAATATTACTTCTTTTCCCCACTTAGTGACATTGTACGAAGACAGTTTGCTGCTGTGATTGTTATATGATGGCTATGTGTTTTAATACACTATATGATTTGATTAATTGCTGCTCTCCAACTTTGCAATACCTTAGGGTATTCTTATTGTTGTAGAAAATCCTTGTTTTGGGGATATTACAATGGTATCAGAGAAAATATCTTGGCTCATCTTGTGAGCTTCAAGAGTTATGGAATCTTCTCATGGGGAGGAGGAGATCTGCAAGAGAGATCAAAACAAACCCTTATTTTTAGGAGGAAAGAGGTTCTCAAAAATTCTCTTTCAAACTCTGTAGGGTGGAAGCAAAGACAATAAAGAAATGAGGAGGGAAAATGAAAGTCCCTTAACAAGATCAATAAGATCTATACAAGAGGAAGGTTCTAAGTCCTCATCTTATGGATATGAGCACTCAGCCATATCATCAGATCTACTGCGTTTCTATTAGCAACATCTTCATGAAGAGGAATAAAGGAGTTGTGCCGAAGAGAGATACTCTTGGTGATTATTTGTGGGAATATGAGGCTCAACCTAAGGAGTTCAAATATCACTTGAACTTCCAAGGGTTCTGCAAGATTAAGGAGGAAAGCAGCACAAGGGACAAGCAACATGATGTAGGTAGATTCTTTCTATCTACTTTTGATGGGTCGCCTAAATGTGCCATTAGGGTTTGGGTGGAGGAGCTAGACAACTTTGTGCAACAACATCAAGTTTCAGAAATTGAAGCCATCAAAGTAGCAGCACTGCATTTTGAAGGTAAAGCATATGCTTGGTGGTTGTTTGAATCTTTTTCCTTAAGGAACGCAAATACACCTAATTATGCAAATTTTATTGAAATATTCAAGTAGAAAGGTTTGATGAAACATCATGTGAAACATCTCCTATGGAGGCTATCAAACCATATCAAACAAAACTTTTGCATGAGTTGGAAGGGTCTATAAATCCAACTCCATTTCTGAAAACCATTAAAGAGGGTGTAAGCTTGTTTGATACCTTGCCAAGGGAAAGATCTCCATTGGATGAAGGGCTTTCTTCTCAAGAGGAAGGCATGGAGATTCCTCCTTCCATAGAATACCAAGATCTAAGGTCTCTTATTGATGATGAGGCAACTTCAACTATTAAAGAGGAGGAAGAGCATCGCAAGATGAGAAGCATATACCCTTCTTTGTTTCAAAGTTTGAAAGAAAAAAGAAGGCAAGGGGAACTATGCAGTAAAGGCAAGGGAAAATATGTCCACCTACTTTCACATCCTACTCTATGCCTTGATGCATCTTTGTGAGGAGGCATTCCACCAGGAAGACCTCCTGATTAGAGGAAAACTAAAGTGTTCTCTCAAATATGGGTAGCACTTGCATACTTGGCTAAGGAAGGAGCCTTGGGAGAAGCTATCACAACACAGAGAATCTCTCATGAATTCAGAAGAGAGGTAAGCAATTTTCTGAAACAGACATTGCAATCTCCCACTCAGTTATCTGTGCTGAGAAAGGAGAAATCTAAAATCTATGATGGCATGGACATGAGGACACATGAAAAATCCATATATTTGGGGAAGCCCATGGTATCTTCATTCACAAAATATATTTCTGAACATGACAAGAGGATGTTAACACTCTTGCATGCATGGGCCAAATTAAGGAAGTATTGGAAGACAAGGACTTTCCAAGGGGAGGTTGATTTCCATCTACTTCAATCTTGTCTTGAGCAAGATCAGCTGCAAAGGAGGCAAAAAAAGGAAGTTTATAATACTCCAGCATGTGATTTTGACATCAAGCATGTCAAAGAGGAGAGCCATGATATGACAGGGGTTGCATTTTAGACCTCTACAGCATTGTCATTTTTGGGAATCCTAGATCCTTATTGGGATTCCCAACTCATGATGGAATACTCCAAGGACCTTTTCACATGTGAGTTTCTTGATGGGAAGGTAATGGATTGAAGGTATAGGGTAGTTTAGGGAGTCATTTATCTCCATGATCAGATCTATTTGGTTAGAGGCTCCAAGCTCAAAGAGAAAATACTGAATGCAACCTATGAGATCCTGCTTTCCAAACCCACTGGTTTCATTAGAGCACACCATACTATCTTAGATGGATTCATGTGGGAGAATTTCAAAGAAGAGGTGCACTCTCATATGAAGAAGTGCATGAATTTTTTGTTGGATGAGGATGAAAATAGCTCTTGGGAAGAGTTATCATTCACACCTCCTTACTCATTGAATGTGAGAGGGAACTCATCCATGAGTTACCTTACTAATGAAAAACAAGTGTATAGAAGGAGTTGTATTTCAGAATATTATGATGTATTTCCTATATGCTTGTATTTTTCTAACATTCACTTGCAGGGCTTTGCTCCAAGAAGGAACACTATTTATGATGAGCTTCATAGGCCCCTCAAGGCCATGAACTATGGGGATGATGGTCATTACTTGAAGGATCTTGGAGAGATGAAGCACTATTCATGGTGTGAACCCTTTTCACCTACTATTATGCACCTTCTCCAAGAATGAAAGAAGGAAGGATCAAAAAACAAGTGTTGGGGAAGGCACTTGTCATCTTCTATTCTATGGCAGCTAAGAGTAAAACTGCGCTGGTTTCACATGAGAAATCATTTTTTTTCTCCTTTATTATATATGGCAGCTAGCATGATTCTAATCATGATTCCTTATGTTGGAAATGTTATTACTTTTTGGGACATGATTGGAGGAGAGACACATTGGTGGAATGTGTCCTTGGGGAAAGAGATTTCCCACTTTGGTTGCACTACATGTTCTAAAGGGAGCATGGGAAAATATATGGCCCCTATAGTATATCGTTTATTTCCTCATGATGTGGACCATATGATTGGGTGGAGCACTTGGGACATGCTTCTCATGAGCTATTGGGAGGATCTTTACTATGAATTACGAAGCTGAAAGGTAGTTCATTTCATTTGGATGGTAGCATGGGGGTGGAAGTCCTTCATTGATGGTGAAATTCCCCATGATGACCATCACTTCTATCTTGAGAAGGCCACGGATCAGCAAGAAGGTTTCCATATATACCATCCTTCCTTTCATGATGAGAGCCATTTGGTTTATCCACCAAAGGCCAACTTTCACACTTGGGAGGAACCATTGGGAGACAAAATTATTACAACAAAACTGAAACAATGGTAGAGATTGTTGAATGAGGAGGCCACAAGAGGAGGTGGGGAGATTTTGCAGCACCCTTGAAATTGCTTAAGGACAAGAAAAATTTGGGAGGGGGAGACTGTAATATTCCTAAATTAGCATGTAGCTAATAAGAATATTAATTTTTCTTTTAAAATCAAGTTGAATGAATAAATGAGCAAGGGGGCTCATTAGTTGCTTAAGTAGGAATAAAAATCCCTCACAGTATGAGAAGGGATCATGAAATAACCAGATCAAGCATCCACATGTGTGAAAAAGGTCTAAACTATGTGGACAAGGTCAAGTTTGACCAAGTCAATAGAATTTATCCTCAAAGAATGGATCCCAAATAAATACAGCTCAATGTAAATGAAGATCAATCTAGCTAGTCAAAATGAAGACACCTTGAGTGTGAAAGGAAACAAGGCATTAAGATTTATTCAAGGATGATCCCATCAAGATTGATCCAGTCAAGCTTGACTAAATAAAACTGCGCTATAAAGGGATGATCCTCACTAATGAAGACAACGTGATTTTGGTGGAGGAGCCTTTGCATGGAAGCAACCTCCTATTGGGGTGGGACCCTTGGTGAGGGAGCTCATCAAGTATATACTGTAAGAGATAGCAAGCATAAGGGGTTAGATTGAATATTATATATTGTATGTGGTCTGTTTAGACTCATTACACTCTTGGCTATTTAGTTGGGTTTGCTGCATTGTTTAGTGCTAGGGTTCTCTCATGTGGGAATTCCCTACTCTTTCTTGGAGATATTGTTGAGGATATCTAAGAGGAGGTTTCTGATCTGAATTTTCCACTATCAGGTGTTTTTCCAAGCATTTACCTTCAGCCATAACTTAGTCCCTTCAAGAAATTACGTTATTTCTTAAGGTATGCAGTGGGAGGGGTGAAAACCCCACTTTTATGAGCTAGTTTCCCAAGAGGAGGATCAACCTTTCTTTGGGAGAGATAGTAGAAGATTCTAAAGCCATTTATTTTAATTTTCAGCCATTTTTATGTAGAGCTTCATCTATATAGCATGAATCAGCCACATATCTGCAACAACTCTTCCTTGTATATATTTTATGTCAAGGAACCCTTGCCATGTCTTCTTGGATCTGTATGAAAGAGACTAGATCTTTTTTTTTATGCCTCATTGAGTAATATAATAGAAGATATGATTTGTATCTCTATTTTTTGAGTTTGATCTCCATTGTACTGTGCAATCTCTTATGCAACAATTTCTATGTGTTGCAGTCTTGGGGTTTTATCAATTTTAAGCTGTTTTGAGCATGGGAGGCCTGTTTAACTAGGCTAAAGGAATTTGTTTCTGAAACTCTTTTGCATGAAAGTCATATATTACATATGCTAAGGGAAAAAACCATTATTTTCCACTGTTATAACTCCATATTTAGGAAATAATGTTTTTTGGGTTAATATTACTGCTTTTCCCCACTTAGTGACATTGTACGAAGACATAGTTTGCTGTTGTGATTGTTATATGATGGCTATGTGTTTTAATACACTATATGATTTGATTACTTTCTGATCTCCAACTTTGGAATACCTTAGGGTATTCTTATTTTTGTAGAAAATCCTTGTTTTGGGGATATTACAGTGCCTTCCTCCGGTGTGATGACTTCCCCAACTACTGATGATGATGACTTCTCCTCTATGGCTGCATGAGCACTGGTACAAGTCTCCTCCTCCTCGTGCATTTCCAGAATAGTGCATGGGGCTCTTAATGGCAAGCGATAAAGACCACTTTGCAAAGGTGCAAGTGTTCTTTCTCCTGATGCAAGTGCTCCTGCAGCAAGTGGTGGTGAAGGCATCTTCTCCTATGATTTCTTCTTGTCAAATTTATTGATCAACCTCTGAGTAAAATATGCAAATGCAGTCACTCTTGCATGACTCAAATGGCTAAACCACCAAATTTTTTCTCGACCCTCAAGGTGCAGCACTGCAATCTCAACAACTTCTCTTTCTACCACTGGATGTAGTAGGAAGAATGCATCTAAATTCATTCCCCAAGGCTTTGTTGTACATGTGGATGACCCATCAAAGGTAGACAATAGAAATCTATTTCCCTTATTTTTCCTATTGTTGCAAGGTCTCATTTCTTCTTCTAACTGAATGAACTGTGGGAGAGTTAGAGTCTCCTTGAAAGCTATAGTTTGAGACTTATATTCTTCCAGGTATTCACTTAGAATTTCATTATCCAAGTGCCCTCCATCTCCACGCCTCTTGTCTTCTTCCTCAAAAGAGAAGGGCATAGTGCAATGCTTTGGAGTTCTATGCAACACCGGTTCTTTCTTCTGAAGATAGGAAGTACATGGAATTTCTTCTTCTTGAAACCCTTTAAAGGTTTCATTGCATCTCTCCTCTTTCATCTGCTTGACCTTCTTGGAGAGGTTCTTCATAGATTTGAAAAGTGATGAGACAATGCTCATTACTTCTATCATTTTAGATTTCATTTTCTGCTCTTCTTCTTCTTATAACATATTGGCCTGAAAATCATAGGCCGAGCCAATATTATGCTATGATACCACTGTAATATTCCCAAATGGGAGAATCAACAATATAGGCATCAGAAATGCATTTTCAGAAAGTTATGTTATAATAGTCAATAACAGCCCATGGATCCATTATTTTATACATAATAGCAACTAAATGTGCAAGGATATCTAAAAAACATCACTTTTTCTTAGTTAAACAAGCCTCCCAAGCCCAGAACAGCCCAAAAACACTACAACCCCATGATTACTGCAACACAGAAATTCTGAAGCAAGTAAAAATGTAGTTTTAATGAGGGTTTATACTACAGAAATAGAGAGACAAATGGATCTTCTGATATATTACTCAAGAGAGCTGAAAAACTGAGATCTAGTCTCTTTTACACAATTCCAAGATAACCCGGGAAGGATTTCCTAAAATAAACAAAAATACCAAAATGCTGGAATGCAGCCCTAGGACTGAATAGCAGCTGCTACTAAATAAATAGATGAATATGGTTGTAGATAATACATGTAATGAATAAATATCCTCCAATAGATCCTTCAAGTGAAAGGTTGATCCTAACACTGAAGATCTCACCCTCCAAATCAAGCACCGAAACCCCCACTGCAAATGCTCACTGAAATAACATAGTCAAAGAGGGATACTACACTGTAGATGATGGGAATATGTTGGCCTGGTGAAAAAATGTTAAATAAAGCTCAATAATCTCTCTTATTGATCTCCCAAATAGAAGAATGCTTCCTCCTCTAAAAAACTAGCTCTAGAAGTGGGTTTCTCAACCCTCCACTGCAACACCTTGCAACACAACACAATACTCTGCAGAAACTGCGCTGTAGCTAAATACTAAAGCTTGGACTTAAGCTTGATAGTGGAAATGAAGTGAAATGCTCCCACAAGAGGTCTCTCAATAAAGGAGATGGGATTCCCACTCGGAAACACCCAGTGCTAAACAACACAACAATCTCAACTAAACAGCTAAAGAATGAAAAATAGTCATGCAGGACATTAAAACAATAATCATTAATGTGCCTTACTATGGCTACCTTACCCTCCTTATAAAAAAATGTGAACCTTCTCATCTTGGGTCCCACTCATTAGGGTTTCCACCATCATGGAATCTTCCTCCCATTCACACTACACTGTCTCCATGGACGATCCACTCCTCCCATACCAACGATGTTGACTTGGTCAAAATTGACCTTGTCCACATGCATTAGCTCCTGTTCACACATGAGGGTGCTTAATCCAGCTATGATTATGATCCCTTTTTCACATTAAGAGGGATTTTATGCCTACTTAAAATATTTATGGGTATTCCTGCCCATTTATTCATCTAACTACATGTCAAGAGAAAAAAATATATATCAATTAGATGCATGCTAATTTATAATATTACTTCGTAAAAAAGCCACAAGACAAGAAAATAAGATTGGGATTCATGTGAAGAATATCTAAAAAATTTATGTAGATGGTTGTGTAGCATTTACGGGTAAAGTAGACAAAGTGGTGAGCCAAGATGAGGGTGATTTATGGCACAGGAGATTGGGCCATCTACATCACGGAGCTTTGAAGGTCATGCAACAGATTTCTACGAGGCTTCTAAAGGGTAATCTTACGTAGATAGACACATGCAAGGGATGCACCATGGGGAAGTATGAAAAAATCACTTTTCACGAGAAGGAGAACCAAGCAGCATGAATCCCTGAGAGAGTTCACTCAAACGTGTGTGGACCATTCTCTACAGCTTCGACAACAAAGCACAGGTATTACGTGATCTTTGCTGATGATTTTTCAAGAAAGTGTTGGACCTACTTCATGTAGAATAAAGATCAGAAATTCTCAAAATTTTGTGAGTTAAAATATTGGTGGAGAAAGATATGGGGAAGCATGTGAAGGCTCTGGGGAGCAACAATGGTGGTGAGTAAATCTCCAATTAATTCAAGAAATTCTATAGCAAATAAGGAATTCAGAGAGAGTTGATTGCGCCTCATAACCCACAACAGAATGGGGTCACAGAAATAAATAAAAGAACAATTGTGGGTGCTGAACGAGCGATGTTACATGATCAGGGCCTACCATTGCATCTGTGGGTGGAATCATGAAACACAACGGTATTTGTGCAAAACCATAGTCCTCATCGGATACTTGGCATGAGTACACCAGAGGAGGATTTTTCTAGTAAGAAACCTGATGTTTCATATTTTAAAATTTTTGGGTCATCTGTCTATTGCCATGTGATCAAAGATTCCAGGAAGAAGCTAGAACCAAAAACTAAGATTGGGATATTTGTGGGGTACAATGATACTCCCCACAACTATAGGGTGTATTTGCCAAAAAATAGGATGAATGTTGTGAGACAGGACATAAAATTCGATGAGGAGAAAGCCATGTGATTGTCCCTTGAGATGGAGCTTGATATGAGGAAATATTGGTTCCAAAGGATGAACCTCAATATGTTGAGAAGCCACATGTGGAGAATCATGGAGTGGAAAAAAACACTCATGTAGAGCCATCCACCAGACATGGTAGAAGGCGCACCATAGAAGCTGATAGATTGAGACTTGATGCAGTAGAAAATGTAGGAGCACCTACTTCACTGCGCAGACAGAGATAGTCTCTAGACAAGATAGATAGAAAGGGGAAATGTCAGTTTTGTTGGGCAATGGAGTCAAAAAGAGGTTATGACAAACTTATCAATGGATATGGGATATCAAAGGGAAAATCTAACTTGGCCGCAGGATCCTTTGGTTTTGTGAATGAGATGGACATCAATGATTTGGAAAGAGAAATTGAATTCTCAACAAAGGGAACTTGAAAACATAACTTGAGAAATAAAGAAATATTTGATATATAGGGCTAACCATAAATTCTACAAACATTTTTTAAGCAAATAATGACTTCAATACAACTTTCAAAATGAAATCTAATATTCCGGGAACACCCTATTTCCTCAAATATTTTATTTCAAATGACTTAGAAAACATAAAATATTCACTGATAATTGCAGTCATAAAAGAGGGAACACCTAATAAATCTATGATCACAACTATAAAATACCTTTAAGACAACTTTTTAAGGAAGGACAAAGGGCATTATCAGAACATACCTCCTTGGCTTACTATAAACAAAGATACTTCAAAGGGAGACTTCAATAATAGCCCTTAAGTGGCAGCAGACAAGCAGGGAGAACCATAAATCATGCTGAAACCAAATATTTGAACTATCAGAGAAATAAACAGGCATGAGGACTAAAGAGAGAGATTAAAGACTCTAAAATACCTCAGCAGAAGAAAGCATAAAACGGTGAAGGATAAATAGGTCTAAGGTGCTTCTGAGAGTCATTTCTTAGCCTAAAACTTCCATCCTACTGTAGTAAGAAATTATGGAACAAAATGAAAACAAGAGAAAACATAAAATAGTTCAGAATACTTCACCAACAGCCAAGCTCATGGATCCAATGATAGAGCCTTCTCAAGAACAAGCATGCGACAACATCATCGGGCTTCCAAGACTTCAATTTCTTCTTCAACTTCAACAGACTATGTATTATTTCAGAGAGTTTCAGTATTACAACTAGTGTTCAACTAACCTGTATCTCATCTTCTTCAGAAGTATTTATAGAAGAAATGAGGAGGTGGAAGGGCTTTAAGATCAAAGTGTAATTAATTCTACACTAAATGAAACTCCAAACCTCAAAAACTATGCAAGGCCTAAGGCAGGAGAGCATTGAATTATGATTCTATTTATTTACTCTGTTTTTGTCTTTTTAAACTCAAAGGGAAAAAAGATTGAATTCAAGGCCTATTTCTTATCTTTGTAATAACTCTGATGACAGTTTGAGAATTTTTTCTTTCTTTGGTAATAACTATTCAGTTGTCTTTAGATAAATATCTTCTATTTTGGCAAAACTATGGCCTTCTTTGATTGCTTTGAGGCTACAGGTGTCTTTTGGTAGCTGCAGAGGATTCAATTAGCCTCTGACGTGGCAGTGGAGGCTTCTCAGTCTGGTGGATATTATTTTTTTAACCTAAAACACCTTTAATTTACTTGAGTTCTATGTTTTAGGCTTAATGAAGTCTAATTTTTTTCTTCTGGTCTTCAAACTATCTTTAATTGTGGATCAGATCTTTGATTAATCGAATTAATGCCTTAATCCTTTCAAAACTGTGTTAATGGTATTCAAATAGGTTTTTTTCTTTTGATTTCATCCTGTCAAACTGATACTCTTCAGCTGTGGTGTTCGCTATGTTTCCATTGTTGTTACAGGCACGCAGAGGTTGTATAACGGCATCAATGTTCATGAGGCACTGATAAAATATAATTTGGAACCCTGTGAAATGATTTCCTTTGTAAGATAAAGGCCTGGGGGATCTTCATCGTCGGCCTTCAATTTTCCTTTAAAACATTTGAAAAATCTTTAAAACCTGCACAAACAAACGAAATTATAAAAAATCCTGCGGGATAAGGTAAGACTGCTTCAGAGGTTTGAGGTTAGATCGTAGCCGTTGGATGAAAGCATCCAACGACGAGGATTTACCTGCAGAGGTTTAAAAGGGAGGCGGTTGAAAAAGCGGTGAGGAGATTAAGTTAGAATCGTTGATCTGAAGAGATCAATGGTTGATATCAATCATGAATATGTAATGCAGAGGGGCCACTTTACAATGGAACGGAAGAAAATACAAAGAGAAATGGTCAAAAAACCTTTGGCGAAAGGGAAAATGGCAAAAAGGAATTTTAGGGTTTCCGAACAATCCTGGGCCGTTGGATTAGTTTAGTCCATGGAGATCAACGGCTGAGGTTGATCAATGAAGGCGCTTTGGAGATGGGTGGAAGGCGATGAATGGAGGGTGAAATCAAACTGGGACCGTTGATCTACAGAGATCAACGACGAAGATTGCACATGAGAAAATGCAGTGTAAATGGGGAAAGTGGTTTCGGACAAAGAAACCACGAGTTTCACGCTGCAAAAAGGTGGATAGGTAGTTTTATCTTTTCGAACGCGATATGCGTTAGATCCTGACATGTGGCCCTTTAAAACCACTTACATCGTGTAATTTAAAATCATTAACGTTTGGGCTTAAATCTACGCGAAAATGTGTGCTAGCTGTTAGATCTGGGGTGTCAGATTGAACGGTCGTGGAGAGAGCGCGATGGAGGATAGATGCACGGGCGAAAGCAAGTAAGGTGGTTTTAATCTAGACCGTCTAATCAGGGGATGGACGGCGGAGATTGGATCTGGGGAAAGGTAGGACCCAAAGGAGTTGGGCCTATCGGCATGAATCTGGACCATCGGATGAGAGGAATGAACGGTCCAGATCGAATCTCAAGTTTAAATGAAATAAAATATGAGGCAGAGAATGGGTCAGTGTGAGCCGTTGATCTGCAGAGATCAATGATGGAGATTCACCGAAAAACATTATAAAGCAGGGCTGATGAATTTACAAAGGTTGCGAGGATTGATCTGGACCGTCGGATCTGAGCGTATGGATGACCCAAATACAATCGAAAGATTTGCGATCGGAGGAGGAGAGAGGAAAGGGTGTCGATGCAATTGAAGGGCAGGGCTTATAGGAATGAATCAGAGGTCCAAAGGCGGAGGGAAGGGCTTATGAAAAAAGAAGAATAGGGACCGTCGGATCTAAGCCTGGCGGGAGAGATCAAAGGTTGGAAATCCATCGGAAAATTTCCAATCGGGAGTGGGCAATAAAATATTTAAACGCACCCAATGGAAATCTCCGATGTGAGTTCCCGAAGACCGTTTGATTGTTTCAGATCAACGGTTGGGAATGGTTTAAACCGTGAACCGGCAGAAACCTTTGAAACACAAGAAAATCAAACTTTTTATAAAATACAAAGGATATTTTATATCAGGGAGGGGTTTTATATTATGTTTAGCGCTCGATTGCGGGGCTGTTGGTTTTACAAAGGGAACAAGGGATCAGGGGTTAGAACAAGGGGGCCAATCGCATCGGGGAATTTTAACGCAATCAAAAGGAATGCGCTCGTCGATAGTTCCAATTGCGATAAGCACTTCGGGACTTTAACTCTTGGTCCTGGGCATGGGTATATGGTGGGGAAGTGGTTTGGGGGCTTAGCCGAAGGGGCTTAGGCCTATAATGAAAAAATGGGTTTTTATGAATTTTCAAGGATTTTCAAAGGATTTTGAGGGTTTCGGTAAGGCTTAAAGAGGAGTTTTAAACCTTATAAAAGGGGATTTATGAAGGGAAGAAGGGAAATAATGGAAAAAAGAGGAATTTCATGGGAAAAAAGGGGATAAAAGTGAAGGTTAATAATGAGTGAAAGGAGGGGTAAAATAAGGGAAAAAAGGGAGTTTTCAGCAGTCTTTTTCTTCAGGAAAACAACAGAATTTTCAGGTTTAAAAGGGAAACAGTAGTGAATATTAATTAAATTATTAGTTATCTTCATAAAAAATTCAAGGATGATAGGTTCTCAAAGGGGAATTATCTCTTGGAGTTTTGAAGAACAAAATTAGCCACCTCTTGGTATAACAAAATTTATAGGTGGCTAACAGTGGCTCCACTTGGGGAAGACAGCTGGTCCTTTTAGGTGTCTAGAACCTCAGCTGCAAATCTATGGCTCTTATTAAACCAGTGTATTAATCCATTGGGCAACATCTTTATTTTTAATGATCTCTGCAACAATTTGAAATAATGGAATTCTATCAAAACAATCATGTCTACCTACCCATTCCTAATGATCCTAACATTTTTTCTTCTTTTCAGAGTGCATTTAGAGTAGCAAAATCTCTTCAACAACATTTTATTTTTTTGAAAAAAAAAACTAATCTAAGTCTAATATTATTCCTCCATGAACTCAGACTAAGTAGTTGATTTCATAAGCTTTTCTACCTAACTACTGTCTGTCAGGATTAGATTGTCTGACAGACTTTCATTCTCTAAATTCGAAAATAGAAATTTAAAAGCAAACAAGCCAGGATTGAATAGTCTAACTTGTAGCTGATTTATGGCATAAAAAAAAGCTACACATAGATTGTTATTTTGTAGAAAATTTAAAACAAAATATGAAGGCTTAAGATCTGAAAAATTTAAAACTTCCTTCACCATCTCTTCAGCTCTGATTTTGAATTTATTTGAGTTGTTTCTTCTCTCATACTGGTTCAAGTTTTGAGCTTGTTTGAACCAGTTTTCTTTCACTATCAAAGGTTCAAGTTTTGAGCATGTTTGAACCTTCTTTCTTCTAACCTAATATATCTTATTGATAAGCCAATATTATGCTATTTGGTTGATCTATTCACTAATCTATCAATAGAAAATTCAAAAATAATTAGTCATGTTTAGGCTGTATGACTAACTAGGAGTGTCTTTTTTAGGAGTGGAATTTGAGCTTGCACACTTTCAGACTTTGTTTCTCTTTTTGGTATGGGGCTGTACCTTTCTTGTTTTACAATCTGCCCTCTTTTTTCCTTTCTATTGTTTTTGTATTTTTTATTTTTCTAACTTTGAATGCAATGTTCAGACTATGATATTTAAAAAAAATAAATGCTTTGAAGCTCATGACTCTTACCAGAAGTAATGCTTTAGCATCTTGCCATTGACAGGACCTCCATACAGATCTTCTCCATTCAATTATTTCAAGAAAAATGCATTGTGACCCCTCTCAGCATGAATAATATAGGGCCATTTCCACAATTTCTCAAACTTGCCATGTTTTCCCTTCTCTTATCTTCTTGAATCCCATTTAAGAACAACATTTCCAACTTGGAAATTGTTTGCCTTAGTCCTCTTATCAAATAGCTTCTTTACATTTTCTTGGAATAACTGTGTTCTTTCATAGACTTCTTCTTTGGTCTGCTGTAAATGGATTGTGTGGTTGATTCTCCTCTGCATATCATTCTCTTCAATCTGCACTTATTGAAGGAGTTTCATGACTGGAACTCCTAATGAGGTGGGGAAGACTGCTTCCATGCCATAGACCAGCTGATAGGGGGACATATTTATTGACTTCTTTGTAGTTAATCTATCAGCCCATAAGGCATGAACCAACTTACTGTGCCATGATTTCTGATTCTGATCCAACAACTTTTTGATGATTTTGATTAGGCTCTTGTTGGAAGATTCAACTAATCCATTTCCTTGGGGATAGTAGGCAGTAGAATGGCCCAAGGTAATGTGGTATATGTAACAGAAATAAACCATTTTATTAGATTTAAAGGTAGCAACATTATCTGTTATGATTTTTCTAGGACAACCAAATCTGGATAGGATATTTGTTTCGAGGAACTTGATAATGAAAAAGTCATTAGAATTTATAGAGGGTATAGCTTCTATCCACTTGGTAAAGAAGTCAGTGGCCGTTAGGATCCAATTATGTTGGCCTGAGGAAGATGGGTGAATTTCCCCAATGAAGTCTAAACCCCATTGTTGAAAAGGAGCCTCAAATTTGATAGGATGTAATGGTAAGGGAAGGAGTTTTATTTTTCCATAAAAAATTTTACACTTGTGGAAAGACATGACTAACTTCTGAGTGTCTGGGAAAAGGGTAGGCCAATAGTGACCAGATCTAAGAATTTTGTTTGCTGTGGCCTTCCAGTAGAGGTGTCCTCCACATTCTCCTTCATGCAACTCATGCATGATCTTTCTTGCATCATCTTCAAGTAAACATTTAAGCAAAATTCCAACAACATTTTTCCAATATAATACCCCATCTAAGATGCAATAACTCAAAGCCTTTTGTTTCAAAAATATAGCTTTAGTTTTAGAAAAAGAAGGAAGGGCATTCAAATATAAAAGCACATAAATAATGTCAGCATACCAAGGAGAATTCAGAAATGTTTCTTCACTGAAAGGAGCAGTAGATTCTTCTATTTCTTCCAACACATCTACCACATTCATGTCTAGTGCTTGGAAGTTAGACTCAGCCATAAGTTTTGCTAATCCTTGCCCTTTAACTAGTTTGGTGGGCTTGATTTCTAAGTCATATTCAAGAATAGTTGCAATCCATTTTCCCCTTTTACCATCGGGGTCTTGACTTATAATGTCTTTGACAACAGTATGTGGAACAAAAGCAATTATGTGAGAGTGTAAAATATAGACTCTAAAGTCCTTTAAAGCTTTCACTAATGCTAAGGCTTGCTTCTCCATGATGTTGTACTTGAGAGGAGAATCTCTTAAGGCCCTACTAAAGAAGGATATTGGTTGTTCTTGCCCCAAGTCCTTCTTTTGAAGTAAAATTGCAGCTATTGTATGCTCAGATGCAAAAGAAAAGATATAAAAGTCTTTGGTGAAATCTGGACTAATCAAGAATGGTGTTTCAGTAAGAGCTTGTTTGACTAGTTAGAATGATTTTTTAGCTGGTAAAGTCCATTTAACACCTACTTCCTTCTTAAGCATGTTTGTAATTTTTTTTAATAGCTCAGAAAGGTTGGGGATAAACCTTCTCAAAAAATTAATCTTTCCAATGAAAGATTGTAATTCTTTGAGGCTTCTTGGATGGCTGATTTTTAATATGCCATATATCCTTGTAGGGTCTATTTTGATTCCCTCTTCTGAAATTATATGGCCAAGAATTTTACCTTCTTGGAGACCAAAGAGTGTTTTCTTGGGATTCAATGACAAGCCAAATTTCCTACACTTCTCAAAAACTTTTCTCAAGTGAATCAAATGTTCTTCATCAGTCTTTGAGAAAACGGTTATGTCATCAAGGTAAATGATAATGAAATAGCCAATATATTCAGAGAAGGCTATATCCATGGTCCTTTGGAAGGTGGCCCCTGCATTCATCAATCCGAAATTCATTTTGACATACATAAAGGTGCCCCAGGGTTTGGTAAAAGCAGTTTTGATTTGATCACTTGGGAGCACTAACACCTGGTTATAACCCGAGAACCCATCTAAGAGTGATATCCTTTTTGACCCAAATACCCTTTGAAGTATATGGTCCATCTTGGGCAAGGGGTAGTTTTTCTTTAGAGAGGCTCTATTTAAATTTCTGAAGTCGATACAGAGCCTGATTTCCCCTGTCTTTTTCCTAACAGAAACTAAGTTTGATACCCACTCTGAATATCTAATTGGTACTATGATCCCAGCATCATGCATATTTTCGACTTCTGCCTTAAATAAAGGTAGTAAAATAGGGCTTAGTCTTCTTAGTTTTTGTTTGAAAGGATTTTGATTTTCTTTGAGAAGGATTTTGTGCTGAATGATGCTGGTATCATAAGATTTCAGGTCTTTGTATCCCCAAGAAAAAACATCTTTAAACTCTTTGAAAAGCTCTATGTATTGCAATTTTATGTGAGCTGGGAGAGTGCTGGACAGTTTAATCATATTGGGTTCTGCTAGGTTGCCTATGTTATGTTCTTCTACATCTGTTTCCATAGGCTCCATTCTTGGTTCTTTGGCTACATCGTTAAAGTTGAAAAGGTGTTCTAAAGGTGTGAGACCTCTTGGAATTGTATCGCTCTTTTATTGTAAAACTTCCAAGTCTTCTTGGTCTGCATTTTCAATTAACTCTTCTTCAAAAGTATTCTCAAAATGATTTATATCAGCAGAATGCGTTATTTCAACCTCTGGGATTTGTTCAATATACAAGAAGTTTTCTGATTTTAAGAAATCATCTATGTGTTTGTCAGAATCAAACACCTGCCAGTGATGTTTGTTATCAGGCACTGCAGGCCTATGTTTTACCTTTACACTAAGCTGCTCATTTATCTCAGGTATTTGGCAGTTGCTGGCACTGAAAGCGAGTTCATTTGCTAGTTTATTTAATGCTCTAGGAATGAAAATAAGTTCATACTTTTCAAAGGTTTTCAATAAATCAAGGGTAGCATTCCAATATTCCCTAAGCCTTGGATTTCTAGCTCAGTATTCTCCTTTGATTTTTCTGATGATAAGTTCAAAATCTCCTAAGATTGTTATCTTTTGGGCTTCTAATTGTTTAAGCAATTGTAAGCCTAGGAGAAGTGCTTCATACTCAGCAATATTGTTAGTGCATGGGAAATCTAATTTATATGAAAAACTCTGATTCGTATTTTGAATCCACACACCTACCCCTGCACTTGTTTTATTACAGGATCCATCAAAGTTTATTGTCCAAAGTATTTTTGCCTCATTTTCATTTTCTTGTTGCTGTTTATTGGCAATGTTTTGTATCTGATTTGAGGGAGGTTCTGATTGTTCTGGTAAACTGGTTGGGTCTATGTTTTCCTTTTCTTGTTGAGTGATTTCATCTTCATTGTACAAGATAAAAGAATCGAAACTTGATTGAATAGAGTAGATTGGAGATTTTTTTGGTTTATCTATGTTACTCACCATGTACTTCATGTGAGATTCCATGTAAAGTCTTCTATTTTGGTTAAAAACAGGGATGGTGGCATAAGACATGTCCATTTGAAGGCTTCCCTGAAGTTTGGCTCCCCATGATTTTGATAAGAGCATGCCATACGTAGGGGGAATGTCAGCTACAACTATGTCCATTACTAGACTCTTAGCATGGATTTGAGATAAGTTAACACATAAATCTTTGATTAAACCCAAACATTTGACTCTGCTCGAGTCAAATGAATACAAATATTTGTATGGTTTAGTAATTTCTAAGCCTAAGCTTTCCATTACTACCTTGGGCATTAGATTGTGTGAAGCTCCAGAATCTAACATGGCATTGTGTAAAATTTTCTCATGTATGTTCAAACTAACATAGAAGGGAGGGACAACCCCTTCTTGGTATTTTCCTTCAACTTCTGGACCAAACAACAACTCAGGCTTGTCATCTGTCAAGTTTAAGGTGTCAGTATCACTTCCTAAGTTCAAAGCTTTTAAAACTTGGTTTTTTTACACTTCTTGGGTTACTAGTTTAGCTAGAGGGATGGTAATTTTTATCTTTGCAATCTCCCCCTCAAGGCTGAAAGGAACAATTGAATTTTTCATATTTACATCTGTTTTTTCAATTGAATTCTTTTCAGCAGTTTTGATTTGCTGAACTTTGTTTGGACTAGTAATTGGGACAGTTTTGTTAGGACCACTAGCTGAAGTGCTAGGGGTACTCTGTTCAACATTTGGATGGCTATTTTTCTCTTTTTTTAAATTTGGCTTTTTAGCCAAAATGATGGGTTTGTCTGCTGTCTTCTTAGGTTGACTTTCTGCGTTTTTCTTGATAGCAGTGCTAGTGTTTTTATATTTTGAATTGTCTAGGTTCCCTTTGCTTCTAATATCATATTGTTTGTGTACCTCCATGATTTCATTTTCAAACCCCAATCTATAATCATCAGAATCTTCATAGGTGTTTGTATTTTGATCAAAGAAGAAACCTTGTTCTTCCTCAGTGAGGAAAATGTCATCCCCACTGTCTTATCCAATCAAGTTTACATGAGCTTCTCCCAACCTTTCCATCTCCCTATCTTCCTCATATTGATCCACATAGTTTTGTTGGAAGGGAGGCCTAACCTGTTGGTCAGTTTATTTTTGCTTATCTTGATTGTTTTCTCTTCTATAATTCTGATTTCTACTTCTATTTTGGTTGTTTTGAGGTTCTCTTTGTGGCACTCTATCATTCAAGTTGATCTTTTCAAGCATCCTCTCCATTACCTTCACTAGGTTATCAATTTTAGTGTTAGAAGTTGAGGTTGAGGGTGCAATGTCATATTTATAAGTTACCCTCTTCTCTGATCTCAACCTATTTATTTTCTCAATTATGTTTGCTTCTACGCTCACATCTCCCTTCTGCATGTCTTCTAAGGTTAAGCAATCTCTCTCCCTCAACTGATAAGCCATTTCAGCATCAAATCCTTTGGGATACCTTACTAAGGCCATGCCTTGGGGAGGTTTCATGTGAGGTGGAAGAGAAATGTAAACGATATTGAACCTAGTGGAGTAGTCATGAACACTCTCCCCTTGATTTCTTTTGAGGCTGCTATACTCTGTTAGTATTTGGAGAGGGTTCTTTTTGAGTTCCCATTTGTTGATGAATGTTTAATGCAAAGCAGGGAGATCATTGATGTTGTTAGGAGGTGAGTTTTTAAACCACTTCTTTACATCTCCTCCTAAACTTTGGGAAAATATCCTCATCTTAATGGTTTCCTCTTCTATCTCCATGTAATCAAAAGCATATTCCATCCTATCTACATGATGTTGAGCTGTTGTAGACTCTTTTCCAGTGAAATGAGGAATTTTGGATTGGTACTCATTTGGTAAGGGAAGCAGAGGTTGTGGTAACACTAATGGGGCATACCATGTTGCCATGGCTGGAAAGAAAGGTGGATTTACAAGAGTGAAAGTGGGTTGAAATGGAGTGTTTTGAACAGTGGTAGTATGGATTGGAGTGGAAGAAACACTTGGACCAGCAAACTGGTTTTGAGCAGATTTGTTATGGAAAAGGCTAAAGTGGTGAAGAAGCTTTGAATCAGAAGGAGTGGAAGGTGAGGCTTCTCTACTAAAGCTCTATTGCAAATCTACAATGTCAAGATCAGTTTGGTTTAAATCACCTTGAGATCTAGTTCTAAAGATGTTCTTTGTACGATGTAAATCAAAGTGTGAATCCTCTAAGACAACAAGGTTTTCAGGGACAGATTTTGTTCTTAAGAGGCTCCTATTGGCAACTGATTTTCCAGACTTAGAAGTGTACCACAGAATTCTCTCTGGATTGTCAACTATTAAAGGAGGATTAAGGTCTAGATGAGATCTAGTGTTGATCCTATGTGAAGCCAGACTATTTTTCAAAAATTAGAGAGGTTAAAGTTTTTAGGGACTGTTTTTTGGAAGTTTTACCTCTCACAATGTCTTATATAGTATGGGGCTAGGCTTCTAAATTTCTCTAAGGCTGGTTAGCAAAGTCCTAAAGAGATCTGAAGACCTAGATGAGTAATAGGCCTACTGGGGCTAGTGGAGTCACCAAGTGGAAAATTTTTAGCTTGTATGAAGGTAAAATATTGGATGGTTCCACCACCATGTTTATTATGAAGCCAAACTGAAATGTTTGTGGGTTTTCCTAGGTTTTTTCGGTCTTATAGGTAATGAGGGTGTCCTAAATTTGATTTAACACTTAGCGAAGGTGTCTAAAACATACAGATTTCACTCTTATGGCTTGGTAACTGATTCCTTCAAGGTTTGATAAGGTTCTATGAGAATCCTAAGGGTCACTTAGTTTATCACTGATTCAAATAAGTCCTATCATGATTACCATTATGTTTGGTAGTTCTTGAAGAAATTTACTTATGTTGTACTGGACAATGAGTGTTTCGTTTTAAGGTTTTTACTCAGGGTCCCACCGTGATCGCCATTATGTTGGTATCCTGTGTTTTGATAGTTTGGAAAATCAAAAGACAAGGAAAAATCAAACCAATATTTAGATTTCCAGGATCTATTCCTCCTATTCTCAGAGAGGGATCTCTCAAATTTATTTTTTTGCAAAGGTTTATCTTGTTTGCTTTGGGTATTGGTTTTAGACTAGTTATTAAGTGCAAGTGTTTGTTCGTTTGATTGGTTGAAGGACATAGCATAACATGAAAGGTCTAGGAAATATAGATAGAAAGGGGAAATGTCTGATTCATTGGGAAATGGAGTCAAGAAGAGGTCATGACAAACTAATCAATGGATATGGGATATCAAAGGGAAAATCTAACTTGGCCACAGGATCCTTTGGTTTTGTGAATGAGATGGACATCAATGATTTGGAAAGAGAAATTGAATTCTCAACAAAGGGAACTTGAAAACATAACTTGAACAATAAAGAGATATTTGATAGACAGGGCTAACCATAAATTCTAAAAACACATTTCAAGCAAATAATGACTTCAAGGCAACTTTCAAAATGAAATCTATGATTCGGGAGCACATCCTATTTCCTCAAAGATTTTATTTCAAATGACTTAGAAAACATAAAAGATTCACTGATAATTGCAGTCATAGAAGAGGGAACACCTAACACATCTATGATCACAACTATAAAGACCTTTAAAACAATTGTTCAAGCAGGGACAAAGGGTATGATCAAAACAGACCTCCTTGGCTAACTATAAACAATGGTACTTCAAAGGGAGACTTCAAAAACAGTTTTCAAGTGGCAGCAGACAAGCAGGGAAAACCATAAATCATGCTGGAACCAACTATTTGAACTATTTGAGAAATAAACAAGCATAAGGGTTCAAGAGAATGATTAAAGACTCTAAAATACCTCAGTAGAAGAAAACATAAAACAGTGAAGGATAAACAGGTCTAAGGTGCTTCCGTGAGTCATTTCTTAGCCTAAAACTTTCATCCTAATGTAGTAAGAAATTATGGAACAAAATGAAAACAAGAGAAAACATAAAACAGTTCCAAATACTTCACCAAAAGCCAATCTCATGGATCCAATGATAGAGCCTTCTCAAGAACAAGCATGCGACAACATCATCAAGGCTTCCAAGACTTCAATTTCTTCTTCAATTTCAACAAACTAGGTATTATTTCAGAGATTTTTATTATTACAACTAGTGATCAACCAACCTATATCCCATCTTCTTCAGAAGTATTTATAGAAGAAATGAGGAGGTGGAAGGGCTTTAGATCGAAGTGTAATTAATTCTACACTAAATGCAACTCCAAACCTCGAAAACCATGCAAGGCTTAAGGTAGGAGAGCATTGAATTATGATTCTGTTTATTTACTCTGTTTCTGTCTTTTAAACTTAGAGGGCAAAAATATTGACTTCGTGGCCTATTTCTTATCTTTGTAATAACTCCGCTGACAGTTTGAGAATTTGTTCTTTCTTTGGTAATAATTGTTCAGTTGTCTTTAGATATACATATTCTGTTTTGGCAATAACTAGGCCTTCTTTTATTTCTTTGAGACTGCAGGTGTCTTTTGGCAGCTGCAGAGGATTCAAATAGCCTCTGATGTGTCAGTGGAGGCTTCTTGAACTGATAGATATCATTGTTTTAACCTAAAACACCTTTAATTTTACTTGAGTTCTATGTTTTAGGCTTAATGAAGCCTAGTTTCTGTGTTCTGGTCTTCAAACTATCTTTAATCGTGGATCAGGTCTTTGATTAATCGAATTAATGCCTTAATCTTTCCAAAAATGTGTTAACAGTCTTGAATTATTCATCTCTACTGTGGTGGGATCCTTTCACACTGATACTCTTTACTTGATCAAATTTTGTTGTGTCTTGTTGATGTGCAGGTGCGCAGAGGGTTTTAAATGGCATCAATTCTCATGAGGCACGGACAAAACATGGTGTTGACCCCTGTGGAATAATATTTTTTGATGAATAAAGGCCTGGGGGATTGTCATCCCTGGCCTTCAATTCTCTTTTAAAACTTTTGATAAAAACCATTAAAACCTACACAAACAAACAAAATTATAAAAATCCCTCGGAGATGGGTTTAATTGCTTCAGAGGTTTAGGTTTAGATCGTGACCTTTGGATGAAAGCATCCAATGGTGGAGATTCGCTTGCGGGGGGTAAAAAAGGAAGGCGGTTGGAACAAACGGTGGGGAGATTAAGTGAAGGTCGTTGATCTGCAGAGATCAATGATCGAGATTAATTGGGATAATATAATGTGAAGGGGTCATACTTTATAATGAAATGGGGAAAATACAAAGAAAAATGGGCAAAAACCCTAATCGACAGCGAAAAATGTGTTAATGAAATTCAGGGTTTTCGAAGGATTCTGGGTCGTCGGATGAGATCGACCGCAGAGATCAACAGTTGATGTTGATTGATGGAGGCCCTTGGAGGATGGGCAGAGGGCGATAGTTCAAAAGTGAGATTGAATCAGGACCGTTGATCTGCAGAGATCAACGATGGAGGTTAAACACGATGGAATGCACTGTAAATGGGAAGGGTGGTTTCGGCTAAAGAAACCAGCGGTTTCGCGCAAGAAAATGGAGGAAAGGCGGTTTCACCTTTTTTAACGCAATATGCATCAGAGCCTGACACATGGATTTTTAAAACCGCATATATCGTGTGAATTTGGATCATTAATCTTCGGGCTAAAAGTCACGCGAAATTGTGCGTCGGCCGTCAGATCAGGGGTCTTAGATCAGACGGCTGTGGAGAGAGCGCAATGAAGAACAGATGCTCGGGGTATAAGATATGGGGCAGTTTTAATCTAGGCCATCCGATCAGGGGATGGATGGTAGAGATTAGATCTGGAGAATAATAAAATAAAATATGATTTAGGGGCCAGGCCGAGAAAGGGTTGATGAGGGTCGTTGATCTGCAGAGATCAATGACAGAGATTCGCCGAAAAAATTTATAAAACGGGGTTCATAAAATTTAACAAAGGTTGAGGGGATTGATCTGGACCGTCAGATCTAGGTGTATGGACGGCCCAGATACAATTGGAAGTTTTGTGATCAGAGGAGGAGAGAGGAGTGGGCGCACAGAAAATCTCCGATGTAATTGAACGTAGACCATTGATCTGAGGATCAGATCGACGGTGGGAAATGCATCAGAGGAGGTCACAGGCGGAGGGATGGGCTATTGAATAGAGTAATAAGGGCCGTCGGATCTAGGTCTGGCGAAAAGGATTGATGGTAGAGAATCCATCAAAAGGGGTTAATCATAGGGGGAGCAATAAAATATTTAAAACGCGCTCGATGGAAATCTCCGATGCGAGATTATGTTGATCGTTGATTGGTTTAAAATCAACGGTTGGGAATGGTTTAGACCGTGAACTGGTGGATTTCCTTTATAACCTATAAAAATGGGTTTTTTATGAAATACAAAGGGAAATTTCATTGGGGAAGGGTTTATTTGTTATGTTTAGCACCCGATTGCAGGGCCTTTGGTTATATGAAAAGATGAAGGGATCGGGGGATATAAAGACGAGGGGCCAATCGGAATCGGGACTTTTTCTTTAAACAAAGAAATGTGCCCATTGCACAACTCCGATTGTCATAAGCGCTCGGGAATTTAACTCTTGGTCCTGGGTGTGGGTATATGGTGGGGAAGTGGTTTAGGAGCTTAGCCGAAGGGGGCTAAATCCTTAGTTAAAAAAGACTTTTTTTGGCCTTTTAAACAGAGTTTTTAAGGGAGAATAAGGGTTTTGGTAGAGGAAATAAGGCTTTTTAAAACCAATGGAAGGAGTCCAAATGATTTTAAAAGGGTCTTAAAGGGATTTTGAAGGTTAAAATGATGAAAATGGAGGAATTTTTATGAGGAAAAGGGGATGAAATGGACGTTAATGATGAAGGAAAGGAGGAGTAAAAAATGAGGGAAAAATGGGTTTTCAGCAATCTTTTTCTTCAGGCAAATAGCAGAATTTTCAGGTTTAAAAGGGAAACAACAGTGAAGATTAACTAAAGTATTAGTTATCTTCGTAAAAACTTCAAGGATGATAGGTTCTTAAAGGGGAATTATCTCTTGGATTTTTGAAGAACAAAATTAGCCACCTCTTGGTATAACAAAATTTATAGGTGGCTAACAGAGCCCTTGCAAAGGATCTACATGCATCTTTGATTCATACAGATACCCATCGGGTCATTTGTGTGCCCCCACACCCAGTGGGAGCACCACATGTCTACTACTTGGAGGATAAGGGGACACCCCCTTGTTCATCATATTTAGAGGATTTTATTCCTCATTATGGAACCTCAGTATATTATTAGGCCATTTTAGGGCCCCAGAACATGTACATATTATTATTTGGCCACCTTGTGAGGCTTATTTTTCCATTTATGAGCTAGTTTGTCGGGCTTGTCACCAAAAGGGGTTTTATTTGCACATTATTTTATCATTAGGGGTTAATGTAGGCCCATAGGCTAATTCGAACTCCTAATAGGGGTATATATTAATGTTAGCGACATTCATTTCTATCATCACTTCACTTTGGATCTCTCTATCTTTAGAGAATTTTTCATTTCTTCTTAGAGGATTATTTTGGATAAATAGATGAATTTTGATGTATGGATTTGGGCCATTTTTATCTTGGAGCTTTGTTTATGAAAATTTGATGTTGGTTTGATATAATCTCTGACATTGTAAGTGAATTTTAATGATATATTCTTTTTTCTTCATATTGTTGAACTTTTCTATAATTAGGGCTAGTTGTTGCATCATTTGAATGTGGAATTGAGTGTCTATTTAGCTTGTTTAATGTACGGGCCATTATTAGATGAATTAAATGTGATATATATTGTTTTATCTTGATAATATTACACTATTTTCCTGAAGTATAAATTCATGAAGGCCACTTTTCTTCTTTTTCCCTTAACATTGGACAAAGTTGACTTTCCGAGCCTCCTTGATTAAGAAACTAAATTCTTAATCATAATCATCCTTCACTCCATATACCCAAGGGAAATATGCATTGGTCCCTCAAAAGGGTGGTCATTTTCCCCTTATTTTTTACCTTTTTCCCCTTTTCCCCAGGTCTAGCCCTCATAGGTCACCTAGGGAATCAATTTCCGAAGAATCCACTCGTAAGAAAAAATCGATCTCTTGTAGGCTACTGCGTTGGTGTGCCCCTCCCTCTCCTCTAAATTTCAGAAAATTCCAATGGTGGAATCTCTAAGAATCTCGAGCCCTAGATCTAGGACCAACCCTTGCCTCGACATCCCCAAGGCTAGACACTAGTAGGATTAATTTAACCTTTCTAATAAAAAAATATTTTCTGATATTTTCTCCTTACATTGTCTAGGATAGGAACATCATTGGTTGCTATATTCCATCCCCGAACCTGGGTTGGGTCCACTTGGTCCCATGTGGTCATGTATCTTATGAAAGACTAATCATCAAGGGCTATTTGGGAAGCCAAGTTCATATAGTATTTTAGGGATCAAGAAGTACCCCTTCAAGTTACACCCCTCTCCCTTATCCCCACCTCCTATCCTTTGGAAGTCAAGTCCCTTTTTTAAAGAGCAAGAGATCACCATTTATTCACCTTCCCCTTGGGATACGCTTACTGGGATCGCTTCATACTTAATCATTAACATATCATGTATAAGTGGCTTTCCAAAAATATCAGGACTCCTACCATTGGTGAAAGTCTGTAAACAGCAGGGAGTGTTAGTTGTGGTAAAGTGGGCTAAGCCTGCACCGTTTCCCTTAGTCTATTAGTTTCCCTCACGGGAACCCCTTTAGGTCCCCTATTGGTTTGAGTGGTAATATGAAATTTTAGAGAAACAAAAAGACCAAAGAGATATTCAGGACATCCAACATATATGAAAAAATTAATAGAAGTTGAACCAACTACATGTAAAGAAGTTTCTCATCAAGAAGAATGGAAGAAGGCGGTGCAAGAAGAGTATCAATCCATCATGAAGAATGGAGTTAGGGAAATTGCTCCTAGACTGAGTGAAAAATTGGTTGTCACCTCAAAATGGATCTAAAAAATAAAAAAAGTTTAAATTTATGTAAGTATAGAAAAATACAAAGCTAGATTCATTGAAAGGGATTTTTCTCAAAAGGAAGGTATAGAGTATGAAGAAATATTTGCACCTACAACAAGATATACTACTATAAGATATTTGGTTTCATTGGCTACTGCAATGGGATGGAATATCCATCAAATGAACATAAAAACATCATTTTTGAATGGAACCATCGATGAAGAAGTATACATGGAATAATCAGAAGGATTTGAAATAAATAGAAATGACACTCATGTTTTCATACTCGAGAAATCCCTATATGTCTTGAAGCAAGCTGCTAGGGCATGGTATTCAAGAATGGATGCATATCTCCTAAGAATTGGGTTCATCAAAATTTTTGCAGATCCAAACCTCTACATCAAGGTGGTGGACAATGAACTATTCATTATTCTACTCTATGTGGATGTTTTTTATTTCAAGTGTGGAGTGCATAATAAAAGAATTCAAGAAGATTTTGGCAGCCAAATTTTAAATGAAAGATCTGGGACTTATGCATACTTGGGTTTGGAAGTCTGGCAGAAACTTGGAGAGATATATTTGGGTGCAGGTAAAAAAATAATCAAAATATTTCATAGATTCAATATAATGGATTCGAAACCTATGACTAATCCCATGATCATTAATCTCTGGCAGTTGAGAATATATGAATCTAGTCTCGTCGATCCTAATAGCTATCATAATTTAGTAGGTTATCTAATATATCTGGTAAATACAAGACCTCATATACGTTTTTTCATAAATAGCCTAGGTAAATTTCAGTTAGAGCCTTGTCATGACTAATGGATAGCTTCCATTCATATCTTGAGATATATAAATGGCGCAATACATCACTACCTAAAGTGTGATATTAAGTAATTCAAGTTAACAGGTTTTACATATTCGGATTGGGATGGTAGTGAGACTGATGGAAGGAGCACTACATGTGGATGTTTTAGTTTGGGATCTGCTACGATTTCATGGATGAGTAGAAAAAAATACGTTGTTTCATTAAGTATTGTTGAAGCAGAATAGGTTGTTTCATTAGAAGTAGGAAAGGAAGTTGTGTGGTTAAGGAAACTTTTGTTATATTTTTTTGGGAAGCATATAAATCCTACTGTGATAAATTGTGATAATCAAAGAAACATCAAGATGTCTAAAGATATCGTATTCCATGTAAGGAAAAGGCATATCAACAAGTACCACTACATTAGAAGCTTGGTACAAGTTGGGGTCATGAAGCTACAGTATATTCCAATAGATGAACATGTTGTTGATGTGTTGATGAAGTCTCTTCCAAATAAGAAGTTTTAATATTTTAGAAGCATGCATGGTTTGTTCTATATTACATATTTAGTTGATAGGGATATATGAATCATCTAATACCGGATGCTTGGAAGGACATTAGGTCGACTTATGTGTTGATGTCTAGATCCCGAAGAGGGAGGGTGACGTTGGTCTTGGAGCTCTGGCCTTGGATATGCACCTAGATACCTGGTTTGATGGTTAGTTAGTAAGCCTGATGGCACCTAGACTAGATGAAATATTTATTCCATATTAGTCCACCCGAATAGATTATTCTAGTTAGGAATCTAGTTCATAGCACTATGTGTGCTAAAACTCTTTGTTGTTCATGTCATTTTGAAGCTTTCCATAAAATTAACATATAAATGTGTGTGTGTGTGTGTGTGTGTGTAATGTAATGATGAATACCTCCATAGTTAAGAGGGATTTTTGAAGAATGTAACTAGATTGGGTCTTCATAATCGTACTTGTCAAAAAGAGAATTTATTATTAAATAAAATGACAAATTAAAGCATGGGTTTAATGGTTGGGTCAATGTTTTCTAGGTCAAATCCTCCACTGAAGGTTTCTAGGTTTTATCTTGAGTCATTAGAGTCATTGTCATTTTTATTAGACCATTCTTGGGATTTTGTATCATGTAAAAAGAATTATTTGTGATTCAAAAAGATAATTTGTCACCTCCACACCAAATTGGCCCTATCCCCAAGAAGTCATCTTATATAAGGAAAATTCAACCCAGCATAAATGCTATATAAGGAGAGGAATTCGACCTATTTCATTCACTCACTCAAAAATTTTGATCTACATGACATAAAAGAAGAAAAAGAAAGCAAAGAAGCTAGAGAAAGAAGAATTTTGTTTGGAAACCCTAGGTAAAAGTTTTGTGCTATATTTCTTTCACACATGTGGCATTTTCTAGGAAATTTCTAGGGCTAAAAATCTGTCTCTACTGCATGTCTTAATTCTAAAGCTGGGATCAAATTTCTGTTGTTAGGGGGCTGAAATTATGGATTGAAGCTATTGTTGGGAAGGTGTCAGTTGGAGTACTTTTTCGAGATCATCTATTTTAGGGAAGGGCTGAATTGGTGGTTGGAGGAGGTCTTTGTCTAGGTCTTAGAAGTATGGAAGTTTCTCATCTTGAATTGAATTAATGAAGGAAGAGTTCTTGACTAGGATTTCCCCTTATAGGGGTTTTTACCTGGTTGTTCACATACCTATTGAGTCTCTCATTCTTGTGATATTCATAAACATATAATTTAGTAATTTTTGGATGAAACATAATCTAATAAAGAAGTAAAAGAGGCCAACATAATTCATAAGTAATTATCAAGAAAGAGGGATCAAACCCTAATCCATACTAGTATTGATTTCTCAAATTGTATGCTTTGGAATATGGATTAAGATAGGCCATCTAAACCAATTTCACAAGTCTAATGATTAATGGATATTCTCAATTAATAGATCAGATGCCTAAAAATATCCTCAACGGATCTCCTCCTTCAAATATAGTTAAAAGTTGGTGCTTGGCCAGCAGTATGGAGAGAATAGATCAACTCTTATAAGAAATAATAGTGGTCCTTGCCTCCCATGTTATATGTTCACACAAAAATATTGCGAAAAAACTTGAAAATTTTGGATTAGAATAGGGTACGCCATAGATCCCCAATGGACCAATCACTTTCCTTCATCCCTTAAGGACCTATGTTCTCAAATTATTAGGGAGGATCTTTCTTCTCCCCCACGTGGGGTAATCATCAAGGCATGCCTTGTTATACATTATTAACATGTACATGCTACTTTTCCATCAATCGTCAAGAAATATACAAATTGTGGTTGTACAAGTAATTTTATCAACATAGTGAATGTAAGCCAATTCAACCTCCACCCACTCCTTGCCATGATCAAGTCTGCAATGAACATTCAAATTAGTTCCATAGTGCATCATCTGACATTGAGATGCATTTAGTACACCATCGATCAACAAGATAATCTTGCAATGGAGGTATTATTATACCCTCACCCAAAACCCCACTGATAGTGGAACATACATTAGGAAAAAGCATAGATTCATGTTGGTTAAATAGTTTAGTAATCCATTGTTTCTCTAATTTTGAGTCCCGCATTCTACTTTTTATTTTTTATTTTAATTCAATCCCTCTTGGCCCTCTTTTCCACTAGCCACCATCCCCTATTTTTTTCTTAGTGTATAAAGGTTTTCCCTTCCCCATGCATGGTTCGATGTAGCCTTCTATTATTGGTTAGCTATTGTAGTGTCTCTTCTTGGTGAGATAGTTTTGATGACACTTAGAGATGGTGATTTTGATATAATGATATAATATTATGCATGCATACTTATGTACATGCTTATATACTATAGACCTGGTTTGGGTCACTTGGTTGTTGTGTGCTTATGATCATATCTATGGTTGTGTGTATAATAACTAATTTTGGTTAAGAGAATATTAGCGATGTTTTCAATTTTGGTATCCTATTTTGGCCATAGGTGTATGCCATGGATGATGATCTAAGATAATGGAGACACAGATCCATGGATGATCATGGTAATGTAGAACATATGGTTAATTATGATCTATGGATGATACATGATTTTTATGATTATATGTGCTTAATATCGTACTAATCATGATGTGGCAGGGGACTTGGTCACTACCAACAAGGATGCTCGACTTATAAATGACTGTGGTAGTCATTTATCTAAAACCAAAATGACTGTGGAAGTCATGCACAATCTGTGGTAAAATGTGAATAAGTTAATTATGAAATTAATTTGATTCCTTTTATATATGATATTTTCATGTGTGCAGGTCTTGGAAGAAGACCTTACCAACGAACCATCAGATCAGTATGAGCTCACAATTAGTACCTTAAGGTGAAGTGTGGAGTTTCCAAGAAGAGTAGATGAGAAGCCATGAAAATTAGGGCACAAAGTCCTAAATCCATGAAAGATAAAGACATGGAGTCTTGGATCTAAAGTGACATGTTTAGGACATGGAGTCCTGAATATTTAAAAAGATCAAGGTGTGCAATCTTGGATCTTTAGAGTAGATCAGGGAGCTGAGTCCTTAATCTACTAAGGCACAGAGATGCATGCAATAGGGGTGTGGAATCCCTATTATCCAGAAGAAAAATACCACTCGTGGGCAGCTTAGGGAAGAATTTCCTTAATAAAATCTTATTCCTAACAATTTTGGAGAGACTTTCTAAAAGTAGAAAGTCATGTCTACCATTTCAAGTATGGATTTCCAAAAATAGTAAATCACTTCCAATCCTCAATATTATTAATATTATTATAATTAATCAATCATAATAGTTCAATCTTGACCTAATCCTCAATATTATTAATATTATTATTATCTTTTATGGGACTATGATATTATTATTAAAAGGTAATTATATCTCCTCAATCACTTCACACCTCTCTCCTTAATGATTCTTATGGCTCTATGTAGCTCTCTCTCTCTCTCTTTTAATAATACATTGCACTTTATTTTATGCACTCATCAATGAATGTCATATTCCTCTTACACTTATTAAATACATGTCATAAAAGATTCCTCTTACACTCTCTTTAATGCATATGTTACACTCTCCTTAACTAAGGCATGCATACCTCTCCTTAATGGCATGAGTTACACTCATCTAAATGGAATACAAGGCATGCATATTACTCCTTTTTTATGACAAGAATTTGTTACTCCTCCTATATATGTGCCTCATGTATTCTCACTTGAGGGAAGTGCATGGTGATACCAAGAGTTGGAGAGCTTTAAAAAAAAAAAATATGAGAGGGAGAGACTTAGAGAGTAGCCAATTATTTTTGAAATGAATTTGAAATTCCTAAAATAAATTACTAAGTAGTTATACATAGTGGAGCTGACCATGAGTGGTATTGGGAGGAATTGAAACTTATCTTCCTCAACTTGCCTTGGATATCTCTCTATAGATATAGTTGGCACTGTTTGTGAGCTTTTATAGCTCGGGGGTTCTAGGGGGAGGAGTTCTCCCCGGATATGGTTGGGTGGGAAACTGGATGGTTCAAATGAGTTGGTTAAGGGATCAAAGGTGGGTCATATTCTCAATGATTGGAGCTCAATATCTCTTCAGGTATAATTCCCATTGTCCTAAAATTATAGTATAGATTTAACATAAAATAAAAAGCAGAAATTTAAATTGTTGTAAGCATATAATTTTGGTTTAAGCTTATGTTATCTAGAATATTATTGATTAGTTAAAAATGAATACTATATCAGTCTATATGTATGGATGTTTAGATCCCAATATTAGAGTTATTATTGGTGTATTTTATGGTACTAATCTTGGTATTGTATAATTTGAGAAAGGAAAGCCAAATATTGTTGAAGGTAATTGCAATAAATAAATTCCCAAGGACTTGGGTAAGTGTTTGATGATTTATGGTTTTGTTTCAAGTAATTAGATGCATGTTTTAGAATGAGTTTCAGGATATTTTGCAAAGTCTTTGACAAAATCCCTGAATCAGAAATGATATTATTTTTTTTATCATTATGCATGGATAAGTGCTAACTTGCAGCTTACACCAGAAGTTAGAAAATGGACATGTACCCAAAATATACCTGGAGGACTTACAGAATCAACCCTTAAAATAAAATGCAAAAATAATGGCAACTAAAATATGGTTTGGAAGATCAAATGCTGGAGGTAAGTTTGAGATAAATTTCAATTATGGCTTATGTTTCATTTTCCTATCAATAATTCAATGTTTTGTTATTCAAGTTGTTGTAATAGTACTATCAGAATTTTGACAGAAAGCCTTAATGGCTATAACATTCAGGGCTGCCATGTGTTTTGTTGATGGGAAAATTTGTCCGGCCAACAGTAGGGGATCTCCTCGGTAGAAAGTCCCAATTAGACCTTGAACCGTTTGGAGTAGGGATCCCGTCCGGGGTGTGGGTCCGGCTACCGCTTAAGATGCCTTCCCTAGGTCTCAAAAGAACCTGATTGAACTGGTGGACATACACTTATTCACATGATACAGAATACAGGATTGATGTATTAAACCCGAATCAAACACTATGCGTAGCAAGATTATAAATAAAGCATGTACACCTCAGGAGATGTCATTAGCAACACATATTTGGGGGTAATGCTTATAAGGTAGTCTGACCACAAAAGAAATAGTTCTTTATGGCGAGATATCCTTTTACTTTCTAAAAGATAAAACGAAATGCTAACAAAATAGTTCGTTAACATTCATTAATAGAGCAGATGATATATTGAACATCATTGACACAACACAGATAGCTATGACGCATAAATGATGACATAAAGAGTGCAGCTTCATTAATCATAGGATGTTTTGAAACTGTACAAGGAATACACACAGTGTTTGCACAGCAAAACACATCATAACCATAGGGTGTTTTAACAAGTATCTCTATATTCATATGCATACGAGTATAATCCTTCAATACAATGCCATGTAGCTCTTTTGTTTCCAAAAGAAAAAGCCCCCCCTTTACAAGCTCCCGTAGGAGTATTTATAATGCCAAAACTACCCATTGGGCTCCCTTGATTGTTCACCTTCTTGACCGTTGGGTTGCCTTGCGACCTGCGACCTTGGCTGCTATTGCGACCTACGACCTGGCTGGGTGGCGGGGTCGCAAGGTGTAAGAAAATGAGAGAATGCGACCTTGCGACTTTCCGACTAGGTCACTGAGTCGCGAGGTCGCAAAGGTGGACAAACCGAAGGTATGCGACATTGCGACCTTGCGACTAGGTCGCTGGGTCGCGGGGTCGCAAAAAGGGAAAACAGAAAATATGCAACCTTGCGACCTTGCAACTAGGTCGCTGGGTTGCGAGGTCGCAAAAGGTGAAAAATCGAAGAGATGTGACCTTGCGACCTTGCGACTAGGTCGCTGGGTCGCAAGGTCGCAAAAGACAGAAAAGCCAAAGAGATGCGACCTTGCGACCTTGCGACTAGGTCGCTGGGTCGCGGGGTCGCAAAAGGTGAAAAATCGAAGAGATGGGACCTTGCGACCTTACGACTAGGTCGATGGGTCGCAAGGTCGCAAAAGACGGAAAAGCCAAAGAGATGCGACCTTGCGACCTTGCGACTAGGTCGCTGGGTCACGAGGTCGCAAAAGGCGAAAAATCAAAGAGATACGGCCTTGCGACCTTTGGTCCTCCCTTCTGCATTTCTCTTTCAGCGTTTTCGTAACCTTGTTCTTCCAGGGCCAGCCTTAGCCCTCGCCATGCGTGAAAGCAGCTTTGATCTGCCGGTGATGTTGATCATCCACATAATACTAGGTTCCGAGGTTGATTTGAAACACAGCTTCACATCCTCCAGAGGGAGTTCGCAGTCTTCTTAATTTGGATGGGCATTTCTGTTTCCTTGTATTACCTGCAAGACAACAGAGTGGATCAGTATATTTTCATATAATCTACAGATATGCGAATTAAATCAGCCACGTGTGACCTATTAAATCAGCCTTACTCATACAAATATTTTATGCATGTTGAGGAAATTATGAATATATCAAAGTAGATGCATAAAAGGTATATTGGCATATAAAATCAGGAGATTTTAAAGATCAGCTTGGCCCCCTGTATGGTCCTAGATAAAGTGGGTATTACAGAGCAAGAGGCTTCCTCAGATTGTCTCCAGGTACACCACCATGAGTAAATCAGAATGTGGCTGCTAAGTGTTTAATATCACCCGCTTTGTTGTGGAGAGGACGAACTTCCATTGTTGCATCCAGCTTGAAATTATCTGTTTGTTGAGCTGGGGTTTCTCCATGCTATATGGGCGCCTTTCAGGTTCATTTCACCTTTTACCACATCGCAGCCAGATACTCGTAGAAAGATGCCCAATACGCGTTTCAAGAATGTAGCTCTATGTTCAGATGGGCGTGGGCATTTTCCATCTGAGGGAGATTGCATTTTGGGGCGACTCTGCGACCTCTGGAAAGTTGTGAGCTCCTCCTTGTCGTTTCAACATCTGGAGTGGTGCGTTTCAGCACCTGTCGTGGAACTCCTCTGCAATTCAAGCACTCCACTTTTGCTTTTCTGTCCAGCGATGCGTTGTAGTCTCATCACCATTTCTTCCTGCATGCAAACAGATGCATCGACCTGTCTCTTTACCGTGGCTCGTTCTGGTGCAACACTCGATTATCGTCATTCCGCTTCCATGGTGAGAAGCTCAATCCGGCATGATCCTGCAAATGGAAAATGCGCTGAATGAAATCGCGTGGGATGTGATGATTAGGTTTCTTAGTGCATTGGGATGGAGTACAGGGAAAACGCCATCGAAAATTAGCTCTGTGGAGACAGCTAGACGTTGTCAGTAATGGAAACATTGAAAAATTGGATCCCAGCGAATCTGCAGAGATAACGCCTTTCTAAAAGTGACCAGTGCAGTGGATTTAAGGAGTGATTTTCTCTTGGAATATTGCCGTCCGGGTTACAGAAGGCAGCAAAAATCACTGGGATTCTATTTCAGCACTGCATGGTCTGTCCATGACAGTTGCCATGCAGACTTGGGGATAAACGCATCCAAAATTGCATTCGTGCAGACCAATCAACGTATTACAATCACGTTGCCACGTTTCACTGTAGTGAGAACTCCACCGTCGGCATGCTGGCCTCCAGCTGTATGTGGCGAGGTGGCTCTGCCCCACGTTGAAAGGCTGACTGCAAAGTATATATATTGTTTCAACGGTAAGTTTGGCTCCATGCAACGTAAATGGCGAATGTTGGGCTCCATGCATTGTGTCTGTGTGGTTCTGCGCCGAGTTTCCAACTAAGGTTGACCGTCATCTACGCCTGGTCCACGTGAATTAACACTACCGCATCGAAACGTTGGCGCTCATTCGGAACTATCCGCTTTATATTTGCAACGTAACATGACAGCTACCAAACGTTTTAAACTTACATACTGCACTTGCATAACGTTCCGACCCGTGTTATTACCATAACGTTTGACAGGTATATACTTTTACCGTAAGCTGAAAACGCCTTCGAGCCTTTGAACTTATCCATGATGCCTTCTCTTTGTTTATATTATTCTCGCAGCGCTCAAAGCATAAATTATCATGATCGCACTATAGTTATTTTAATATGCCACCGTGGGTTTTGTCTCATGTTAAACACCGCTTTGGATGACTGTGTATCCACTCCGAATGTTTCATGACAGTTTGGAACCCACCATCGGGATGTTTGACTCCAAAAACGTCTTTGACCAAATATTTATGTCTTGTCCAAAGAATAAAACTCCGCCCCAATGAATACAACTCTTGCACATCGCTCCACGTTTTCAAAATAAGACACGACCATTATATATTCACCTAATATGCAGACTTCGGCGTGGGAAAAGTTCGTCCATATATAAGTCATGAAACGTAGACATTGGTTTCGTTACACCATTTCAATCTTTAAAGTTGACCATCATATATATATCTGCCTCGAATGGATTAAAAAATCATATGTATTTGCCCCTTGGCATAAATATACAATGCAACTTTGATCCCTCGCCTGCACGCCCTTTATAATGTTATGCCTTGGTCAACGTGCCATGGTTATCATAATATGTCACGCACTTCGCGCCATGTTCTACACCAAGTCTTTAACACAAGTTGAACAACTCGGCATAAACACATTCGAGCCCAATAGTAATGTTTTTCATATAGTTTTATATGATTTTGATCTCCCATATGGTTTGGAAACCATATGTTTTCGTGCTTTAACTAAATGTGTTAAAAATGTCACCTTGGTCCATGGATTCGAAACCAACTGAATTTTGCCTTGGTTTAATTGTACTAAACCATAACTTTGGTCCACACATTGGCGCCTGCCTTGTAGCTTGGGGTCTGACAACAACTTGCTTCTCAAAGGTACATCTAGATATCTGAAATTTCGCCAACACTATTAATGCACCCATTTCCTGAACAATCATCTCTACCTCTGTACTTTGATGGATGAGGAGGTACTGAAAGGAGCAAATTCAAACTGAATCACCAAATTGACAGTGATGACCTCTTCGATGCTTATCAATACGCATTTCAAACTCGTGAACCACTTCATTCAACTGTGGAAGATAGAAGAAACCCCTTTTGCTATGTCATTGTCTTGCCAACATCAAAATGTGCGTTCTTGAGATGGCACCTGCGTTAATGACACGAGAAACCCTTATATTTTAATATCAACGGTGTTATCAAAAGATTTTCCTGGTTCCCGGTGCCTCCTTGTTTCTTTGAGTGAATGAACACACGACACATCATCATCCCTCTGAAATTGTTAACTTGCTCTCTCACCACACTTGTGGGTGCATCCTTGTCATTGAGCTTAATCTTATTCCGTCAGTGCCATGACAATCATTTATAAGTTTATTTTTCGGGGATTGACCTGCATACACACATCACATTAATTAGTTCATAGTTATTCTTCGCGAAAGGTGTCCCTAGATAAAACATATGAGACCAATGAGCATAAGAGAGGTATTCAAACAACTTGCTTAATGACCCATGGCGAGGGAGATATTAATGATCGATACAAGACAGGTTTCTATTCAAACATATGCATGTCAATCTTATTACATATGGCGTGACTGCGACAAGAGTGTTCGGGCGCACGCTGGATGATCCTCCCCACATATGGCGTGATTGCAATAAGGACATCTGATCATGATGGTGAGAAAACTCATGAGGGGTTGGGGATAGGTCACTGGGATGTAGTCGATTACAGATCAGGTTAAAGACTCCAACGCCTAAGCGAGCAGAGGGGGAACCCGAAATTTTAAATATACCCAAAATTTTGGGTGGTGTTGTAGCGGCTAAAACAAATGGCGAACCACTGGTAGAATCCAGCATCTCTGTCAATATCACCACAATAGTCTGAGTCCGGATAATGATGCAAGGGAATATTGAACCAGTTCCGTGGGTACCCTTTGTATTACTTTGGCCCTTTACAGGTATGCCTAATCCTTGTGCCTCAACTAAGTCCCGTTAAACAGAAACACATCAAAGAGAAAGCTCACAGACGCCAGTAGCTAGCTGATGATGTGAAGAGCAAGGCAGGGGGCTTATTATTTGCAGGATTTTTAAAGTAAGTCTCTGGTGTTGCTCCACTGCCAGCAGGCCTGGATAGTACCCCGGCGGGGTCACTTCAAGAAATCACAAACGTTGCTCCGCTGCCAACGGGCCTGGTCAGTAGCCCGGCGGAGTCGTTGCATTACCTCTCTGTGCAGGAAGCCTTTCTCGATCCTTTACCCTTATTTGTTTCATGTACTTACAGCACTTATTTTCATGTGCTCGTGGCACTTATTTTCATGGGCGGATGAGGGATCCCGACTTATTTTACGAGCAAGAGAGGTTGTTTCTTGTGTTATAGAAACTGAAAGATATCCTGATTTGGGTTTGCCCTTGTGCCGAACCTTCGCATCCCATCTACCACACTAGGTGAAGCATGCAAAACAGATCATTAAGATGTCTAAGACTATGTTGGGCACAAGGCTTAGGCTACGGGTATGGGTCATTCGAACTCATTAGGTCTCCCACAAGCAACCAGATCGTATCTCCCTTGCTAAATGAGTTTAGACTCATAGGCATCTTGTTGAGAATGTGACTTCAACGACTCGTCCTAAGAGAAAGCTGCCTCTTGAGATAGCCACCACCACCTCACGCCAAAATAATGGAGTTACTGCTTCAGCAATCGGGGCAAAACAAGACTGCAAGGTGACAGGGTTGTGATGAGGGCTCCTGCAGTGGCAGGCGACATGATAGAAATGATGTAAGGAAGAAAGCATACGACGCAATGCAATAGGCGAGGCTCAAGATGCAATGCAAACCATGTGCGAGAACGATCAATCCAGTAGTAGGTGGCATAGAGGCGCAATACAAGCAATGATTATTTATGCAACAACAAGTAACTGAAAAGGAAATGAAAGAAAATACTTGTAACATGATGTTGCCTAAGATATTAATCATAACAACAACAACAAACACACTTTTAAATCATGAAGAAAAATTTGGCAAGTAAACCTAATTAAAAATTTGAAGTAACAAATTTTATTAACTGGTCCTAGCTAGCCTACATCTAAACCCTAGTTTAACTGATGATGCGGTCGGGTTATGTAAAATCAGTTTTCCAGTGTAGCCACCGCATTAATTTGCATCCTGCAACGACAAAAATGATCAGGATCAGAGCCAGTATCCAAAAACGTGCAGCAGCAACAAAACTTACCTGAGGAGCAGGTGCCACGGTAAGATGATCAGAGATACTTACCAAAGAACATGCCAGAACATACTGTGCAAGCTGAATCCCATTCTTATCTTGATAACCAGCAGTATGTTCTTGAAACTCAACATTATTGATAAATGACATAAAATCATTCATGCATGATCCTAGATTTGAGAGGTGATGGGTAAGCCAATTCCTATTTGCAAGCACATTTACCGAAAGGGGCTGGTTGACTTGATCGACAATCTCATCATGGTGTTGGGGATCATCAGTTTTATGGAATGGAAACAATACGCAAGTGCCAGGCGAATTATAGATGCATGCACATCCAAGCGTAGAAATTCTAGTTTCGAAAACCCTAGTCCGGGGTTGCTCCTGGGTTTGGTTAAGGGTATGGGGATCTGAATCCACGTTTAAAGGAGCCTGAAATTCTTCACTGCTTTGAACAAACTCTGGACCTTCAAGCAAGGGGCTTTCCAACTTTTACTACTTGGCGAGATTAACAGGCGAATGGGCATGATCATCAATTGTAGTGATTTGAAAGATGTCAGTGGGCTTTGTATCAATCTGGTCGAATGTTTGTGCATTGACAGGTTGATAATCCAAAATGTCGGATTCTCCAGATTTGCCAGGATGGGGTGAATTCGACGCGTTTATGCTGGAAGGAGCATGGTACTGGGGAATGGTCATTTCAGAAATGGTCAGCGGAAGCTGAAGCGTTTCGATTTTCTGGCGGGTACTTGAATCTTCCGAAAGCGAATCATCGAATTCGGGTGTCTTCATAGGGTCGGCCAAGAGATCCAAGTGATAGTCCTCTGTGGTACGATTGAACATGTTTCCAGATAAGCAGGGATCACTGTAATCATTGATTTGATCAAATTGGGTACCTGATATGTCAGACTCCCCAAGAGTTACCGACTGGGATGGATCAATAGAGGGAACATCTTGAAGTTGTTCAGACGGGGAATCACTCCTATGGCTGTTTAAAGATCTCAAGTGAGAAAAATCAGATTTAAAAGATTCATCGATTTTGGACTGTGATTGTGAAACACCATCTGCGTGCCTATGATTGTCGCCAATACCAGTATAAGGCAATTTTGAATGTCTCGAAGAAATTACTGGTGCGGCGGGATCGAGAAACAAACTAGGAAATAATGAACGAAAATATTGAATCGCAGGGGTGTTAACCATACGAGGTTTTTCAACACGCACATCCGTGTCGTTCAGAGGACACAATGATTTGACAGGCCTCGTAAGGGAATAAACTTTATGCGGGGTAGGAGTCGATTCATAATACGTATGTGAACCAGATTCATAATCCGAATCTGAACCAGATTCATAATCTGAATGTGAACCAGATTCGTCATCCGAATCTGAACTAGATTCATCATCTGAATCTGAACCAGATTCATAATCCAAATATGAACCAGATTCATAATCCGAATGTGAACCAGATTCATAGTCTGAATATGAACCAGTTTCATAATCCGACTGTGAACCAGATTCATAATCCGAATGTGAACCAGATTTAGGACTAAGTCCAGGGAGACATTGAGTGGGCTCGGGGTAGGTTTGATGAGCCAAAAGAGATAATGAGCCACTGAGATGTTCAGATTCGACATGGTACCTGAAAGACTCAAGGTCAGAACAACCATTGACTTGCAGGTTGTCATAGGGAACACTAGGCTCAGGTCGAGTTGCTAACTGAAATGGTTCAAGGGAAATGAGAATCGCATATGTGAACTGTTCTCTTAACAACCTCCAATCGACATCCTTTTCAGGGAACTCAAAACAATAATGAACGAATCTGATAGAGAACTCATCTAAATATTCCTGAGGTTCCATTCTGATGTCATTTATCTTTATTAAAACGTTATGAAAATCATACATGTGAAAAGCTTGTTGTAATTCACTGGTGAGTTGTTCAAATGAATGGATGGAAGATTCTGGAAAAGTGCAGCACCATTGCTTAGCGCGACCTTCGAGAGTGAGGAAGAGAAGCAAACAAATGAAACCTTCATTTTCAATTTCATAACACTCACCAAAGTCACAAAAATCTGAATAGTGTTGGGTTATGGACACCCCATTTTCACCATCAAATTTTAACTGGGACAAGTGATACATAAGTTTATCGAGGATGAAGTATCCAGGTTCATAAAACTCCGACAAACATCTCGGGAGAATGATTTGGGAACGAGCCATTACAGATATGAGATTAACTGCAGGCTCTAAGGGCTCAGCTTGTCATCTGGCCCCCCCTTTTCGTTAAACATCTGGTCGGAGGTTCAAGCCCTCCTTCTAGCGCCAAATTTGTTGACAGGAAATTTTTTCCGGCCAACAGTAGGGGATCTCCCCGGTAGAAAGTCCTAATTAGACCTTGAACCGTTTGGAGTAGGGATCCCATCCGGGGTGTGGGTCCGGCTACCGCTTAAGACGCCTTCCATTAGGTCTCAAAAGAAACTGTTTGAACATGCGGACATACACTTATTCACATGATACAGAATACAGGATTGATGTGTTAAACATGAATCAAACACTATGCGTAGCAAGATTATAAATAAAGCATGTACACCTCAGGAGATGTCATTAGCAACACATCTTTGGGGGTAATGCTTATAAGGTAGTCTGACCACAAAAGAAATAGTTCTTTATGATGAGATATCCCTTTACTTTCTGAAAGATAAAACGAAATGCTAACAAAATAGTTCATTAACATTCATTAATAGAGCAGGTGATAAATTGAACATCATTGATACAACACAGATAGCCATGACGCATAAATGATGACATGAAGAGTGCAGCTTCATTAATCATAGGATGTTCTGAAACTGTACAAGGAATACACACAGTGTTTGCACAGCAAAACACATCATAACCATAGGGTGTTTTAACAAGTATCTCTATATTCATATGCATACGAGTATAATCCTTCAATACAATGCCATGTAGCTCTTTTGTTTCCAAAAGAAAAATCCCCCCCTTTACAAATTCCGGTAGGAGTATTTATAATGCCAAAACTGCCCATTGGGCTCCCTTGACTGTTCACCTTCTTGACCGTTGGGTTGCCTTGCGACCTGCGACCTGGGCTGCTGTTGCGACCTAGGACCTGGCTGGGTGGCAGGGTCGCAAGGTGTAAGAAAATGAGAGAATGCGACCTTGCGACTTTGCGACTAGGTCACTGAGTCGCGAGGTCGTAAAGGTGGACAAACCGAAGGTATGCGACCTTGCGACCTTGCGACTAGGTCGCTGGGTCGCGGGGTCACAAAAAGGGAAAACCGAAAATATGCGACCTTGCGACCTTGCAACTAGGTCGCTGGGTCGCGAGGTCGCAAAAGGTGAAAAATCGAAGAGATGCGACCTTGCGACCTTGCGACTAGGTCGTTGGGTCGCAAGGTCGCAAAAGACGGAAAAGCCAAAGAGATGCGACCTTGCGACCTTGCGACTAGGTCGCTGGGTCGCAAGGTCGCAAAAGGCGAAAAATCGAAGAGATGCGACCTTGCGACCTTGCGACTAGGTCGCTGGGTCGCAAGGTCGCAAAAGACAGAAAAGCCAAAGAGATGCGACCTTGCGACCTTGCAACTAGGTCGCTGGGTCACGGGGTCGCAAAAGGCGAAAAATCAAAGAGATACGGCCTTGCGACCTTCGGTCCTCCCTTCTGCATTTCTCTTTCAGCGTTTTCGTAACCTTGTTCTTCTGGGGCCAGCCTTAGCCCTCACCATGCGTGAAAGCAGCTTTGATCTGCCGGTGATGTTGATCATCCAAATAATACTAGGTTCCAAGGTTGATTTGAAACACAACTCCGCATCCTCCAGAGGGAGTTCGCAGTCTTCTTAATTTGGATGGGCATTTCTGTTTCCTTGTATTACCTGCAAGACAACAGAGTGGATCAGTATCTTTTCATATAATCTGCAGATATGCGAATTAAATCAGCCACGTGTGACCTGTTAAATCAGCCTTACTTATACAAATATTTTATGCATGTTGAGGAAATTATGAATATATCAAAGTAGATGCATAAAAGGTATATTGGCATATAAAATCAGGAGATTTTAAAGATCAGCTTGGCCCCCTGTATGGTCCTAGATAAAGTGGGTATGGCAGAGCAAGAGGCTTCCTCAGATTGTCTCCAGGTACACCACCATGAGTAAATCAGAATGTGGCTGCTAAGTGTTTAATATCACCCGCTTTGCTATGGACAGGACGAACTTCCATTGTTGCATCCAGCTTGAAATTATTTGTTTTTTGAGCTGGGGTTTCTCCGTGCTATATGGGCGCCTTTCAGGTTCATTTCACCTTTTACCACATCGCAGCCAGCTACTCGTAGAAAGATGCCCAATACGCGTTTCAAGAATGCAGCTCTATGTTCAGATGGGCGTGGGCGTTTGCCATCTGAGGGAGATTGCATTTTGGGGCGACTCTGCGACCTCTGGACAGTTGTGAGCTCCTCCTTGTCGTTTCAACATCTGGAGTGGTGCGTTTCAGCACCTGTCGTGGAACTCCTCTGCAATTCAAGCACTCTGCTTTCTCTTTTCTGTCCAGCGATGCGTTGTAGTCTCATCACCATTTCTTCCTGCATGCAAACCGATGCATCGACCTGTCTCTTTTACCGTGGCTCGTTCTGGTGCAACACTCGATTATCGTCATTCCGCTTCCATGGTGAGAAGCTCAATCCGGCATGAGCCTGCAAATGGAAAATGCACTGAATGAAATCGCGTGGGATGTGATGATTAGGTTTCTTAGTGCGTTGGGACGGAGTACAGGGAAAACGCCATCGAAAATTAGCTCTGTGGAGACAGCTAGACGTTGTCAGTAATGGCAACATTGAAAAATTGGATCCCAGCGAATCTGCAGAGATAACGCCTTTCTAAAAGTGACTAGTGCAGCGGATTTAAGGAGTGATTTTCTCCTGGAATATTGCCATCCGGGTTACAGAAGGCAGCAAAAATCACTGGGATTCTATTTCAGCACTGCATGGTCTGTCCATGACAGTTGCCATGCAGACTTGGGGATAAACGCATCCAAAATTGCATTCATGCAGACCAATCAACGTATTACAATCACGTTGCCACGTTTCACTGTAGTGAGAACTCCACCGTCGGCATGCTGGCCTCCAGCTGTATGTGGCGAGGTGGCTCTACCCCACGTTGAAAGGCTGACTGCAAAGTATATATATTTTTTCAACGGTAAGTTTGGCTCCATGCAACGTAAATGGCGAATGTTGGGCTCCATGCATCGTGTCTGTGTGGTTCTGCGCCGAGTTTCCAACTAAGGTTGACCGTCATCTACGTCTGGTCCACGTGAATTAACACTACCCCATCGAAACGTTGGCGCCCATTCGGAACTGTCCGCTTTATATTTGCAACGTAACATGGCAGCCACCAAACGTTTTAAACTTACATACTGCACTTGCATAATGTTCCGACTCGTGTTATTACCATAACGTTTGACAGGTATATACTTTTACCGTAAGCTGAAAACGCCTTCGAGCCTTTGAACTTATCCATGATGCCTTCTCTTTGTTTATATTATTCTCGCAGTGCTCAAAGCATAAATTATCATGATCGCACTATAGTTATTTTAATATGCCATCGTGGGTTTTGTCTCATGTTAAACACCGCTTTGGATGACTGTGTATCCACTCTGAATGTTTCATGACAGTTTGGAACCCACCATCGGGATGTTTGACTCCAAAAACGTCTTTGACCAAATATTTATGTCTTCTCCAAAGAATAAAACTCCGCCCCAATGAATACAACTCTTGCACATCGCTCCACATTTTCAAAATAAGACAGGACCATTATATATTCACCTAATATGCAGACTTCGGCGTGGGAAAAGTTCGTCCATATATAAGTCATGAAACGTAGACATTGGTTTCGTTACACCATTTCAATCTTTAAAGTTGACCATCGTATATATATCTGCCTCGAATGGATTAAAAAATCATATGTATTTGCCCCTTGGCATAAATATACAATGCAACTTTGATCCCTCGCCTGTGCGCCCTTTATAATGTTATGCCTTGGTCAACGTGCCATGGTCATCATAATATGTCACGCACTTTGCGCCATGTTCTACACCAAGTCTTTTAACACAAGTTGAACAACTCGGCATAAACACATTCGAGCCCAATAGTAATGTTATTCATATAGTTTTATATGATTTTGATCTCCCATATGGTTTGGAAACCATATGTTTTCGTGCTTTAACTCAATGTGTTAAAAATGTCACCTTGGTCCATGGATTCGAAACCAACTGAATTTTGCCTTGGTTTAATTGTACTAAACCATAACTTTGGTCCACACATTGGCACCTGCCTTGTAGCTTGGGGTCTGACAACAACTTGCTTCTCAAAGGTACCTCTAGATATCTGAAATTTCGCCAACACTATTAATGCACCCATTTCCTGAACAATCATCTCTATCTCTGTACTTTGATGGATGAGGAGGTACTGAAAGGAGAAAATTCAAACTGAATCACCAAATTGACAGTGATGACCTCTTCGATGCTTATCAAGACGCATTTCAAACTCGTGAACCACTTCATTCAACTGCGGAAGATAGAAGAAAACCCTTTTGCTGTGTCATTGTCTTGCCAACATCAAAATGTGCGTTCTTGAGATGGCACCTCCGTTAATGACGCGAGAAACCCTTATCTTTTAATATCAACGGTGTTATCATAAGATTTTCCTGGTTCCGAGTGCCTCCTTGTTTCTTTGAGTGAATGAACACACGACACATCATCATCCCTCTGAAAATGTTAACTTGCTCTCTCACCACACTTGTGGGTGCATCCTTGTCATTGAGCTTAATCTTATTACCTCAGTGCCATGACAATCATTGATAAGTTTATTTGTTAGGGATTGACCTGCATAAACACATCACATTAATTAGTTCATAGTTATTCTTTGCGAAAGGTGTCCCTAGATAAAACATATGAGACCAATGAGCATAAGAGAGGTATTCAAACAACTTTCTTAATGACCCATGGCGAGGGAGCTATTAATGATCGATACAAGACAGGTTTCTATTCAAACATATGCATGTCAATCTTATTACATATGGCGTGACTGCGACAAGAGTGTTCGGGCGCACGCTGGATGATCCTCCCCACATATGGCGTGATTGCAATAAGGACATCTGATCATGATGGTGAGAAAACTCATGAGGGATTGGGGATAGGTCACTGGGATGTAGTCGATTGCAGATCAGGTTAAAGACTCCAACGCCTACGCGAGCAGAGGGGGAACCCGAAATTTTAAATATACCCAAAATTTTGGGTGGTGTTGTAGCGGCTACAACAAGTTTGTAAATTTGTAGCAATGGGTGCAATAAGCTTGTAAAATCATGTCAAATAAATTAGCTTGTGGGTTATAAAATGTTTCAAGAACTCATATGGTGGATTTTGAAATGTGTGATATCTTAGTAGCATAACTCTGGGTTGTTTTTCCTCATGTAGTTTTGTATTTGAAAGTTTCCATTCCATTTGTTTGACAAAATTCATAAATGAAACATTAAGGATATCATTTTTTTGTTTTGTTTTAAGAATCACATTCCTGGGCATTTTGAATTTGATTTAGCATAACATCAGGGGGTATTCGTGCCTAAAGGACTTGTAACCCCTGATTTGATTGCAAAAAATTACTGTTAAGAACCTAGGTTGTTTTTCCTCATGTAGTGTTGTAATTGAAAGTTTCCATTCCATTTGATTGACAAAAGTCATAAATGAAACATTAAGGATATCCTTTTTTTGTTTTGTTTTAAGAATCGCATTCCTGGGCATTTTGAATTTGATTTAGCCCAACATCAGGGGGTATCCATGCCCAAAGGACTTGTAACCCCTGATTTGATTCCAAAAAATTACTATTAAGAACCTAGATCGACAATCTAGGCGCTTTTGCAAATTGTTGCTATCATTTATTTACGCTTGTTGTTGAGTTTTTGATGAAAGACTAAGATTATTTAATCCCTGTTTTAAGATGGCAACATTTAAAGTTTCAATTTCTGAATTTTATGAGATAAATAGGTTGAACAATAATATTAAATTCATTGTTGCCAAGTGTTTGATAAAATGTCTCAATGGCTTTTGATTTCATGCTTGCAAAGTGTTTGTCATAAGAGCTCAATGACTGTAGATTGCATGTTTGCAAAGTGTTTGTAAAAAGTCTTGAATGGTTGTAGCTATTGTGCATATAAATTGTTAGTGTAAAAGTCTTAGCTATTTTTGTTTTTATGTACTGTAAATTATAAATAAACTATTTAATGGGTGTAGCTTCCTATGTCTGCAAGAGAGTTGTTTCTTGTATTATCTAAAGCTTTCATAAAAAAAGGCTTGTTGTTGGAAACAATTTTACAATGAATAATTCTTTAGGATTTTGTGCAAATGAATATTAGTGATTATGTGACCTCTACTTCTCTATCTTATTGATGGTGGGTAAGGTGGGACTTTACATATGTTATTAGAGTGAGTTAAAACACTAGGGCCTAATGGGCCAACATGCTTGCTTGTAGGTTGATGATACATGCTTGTAGGTTGATTATGTATGAATGTTGATTTTGCATGGATGTTGAGTTGTTGTATATTTTGACTTGGAAGCATACTATTTGCAAGGAGGATATTATTATTATTATTATTATTATGTCATTTAGAAACTCATGAAATAAAAATAAAAACAAATTCTTTCTTATATTCGTTTATATTTTTGTTAAGACATATTATTAGCAATATGTTAAAATGCTTAAATACATGCTGAGAAAGGATGTGGTTGAGAAAGTTCGTGTTAAACCCAATTATGTGAATGCCTTAATTGTCAATCGAAGAGTGAGATATGTGGAGTGCACGCATGGTTGCATATATGTTTAATGCATCATTTTCAATGTGATATGGGGTTAGTAGCCATCTTTACTAGCTGAAATTGTATCTCCCAAGAAAAATATTGGCTTAATATTGACTGTAGTATGCTGACCTTGGTGTGTATGCTTTGGGAATGAGTAATAAGTGTAAGGTTGAGATTCAATTAACGTGATTATTGACTTAATCATGTTAATTTTGACTCTTTTTCTACCTACACTAATGGAAACTTAACAAAAAGCTACCTTGAAGGATGTCACTTTTAACTATGAATGTAGATTCAAGAGTAATGTATGTGCATTAATTAGATGTGTTAAAATATGATTTTGGAATACATTCTTAATGAGTAATAATGAAATGCCTTTGATTTCTTTGACATTATTTTGTGTATTTTGGGTTGACATTATGCATGGAATAACTTTAAATTACTCAAATACTAGGTTGAGGTATGATATTCCTAATAAACAAGAGGCTTAAATGACTAGTGCATTAAGGGTTGTGGAAGCCATTTTAAGAAACATTTGAAGGTTATGTTTTTCTCAAGCTAATGTATGAGTGTGGAATCCATACTAGCATATATCTATGAGAAAATTTATGGGTGTGGAATCTATACTAACATATATCTATGAGCTAATGTATGGGTGTGGAATCCATAGTAGCATATATCTATGAGAAAATGTATGGGTGTGGAATCCATACTAGTATATATATCTATGATATAAGTAATGAGGTAGCATATGGGTGTGGAATCCATACTAAAATATATCTATGAGCTAAGTCATTCTTTTGGTTATAATATTTTGATGGAATTTGATAGACATGATTAAAGAGTGATTATGTGTAATTAAATTTAAATGGGTAGATATTTGTAACATGAACTTGCTTGAGATTTAAATACATTAATTTTCTTTTATTAAAAATGAAGATACTAAGATTGGTGTACTGAACACCATTAGGTGTTTTAGAACATTTGGAATAACTGATTTTGATATATGGAGTCAAGTGTGAACTAGATATTTATCCTCTAGTATTGTAATCCTTTTGTATGTGTTGAATTTAGGTAGAATTAAAATGATTTTCAAATTCTTGAAATGTACAAAAATATTATTGTGATAAGTTGATGAAATAATTTTTCTATTGGCTTAAGACAGATTAGGTCTAGGAAATCCATAATAGTCTCTTTAATGATTTTATAAGTTGAATATTGGTTGAATACTATTTAACCAAATTAATTAGAGATATTATGAAGATTGAAATCATGTATTACTCTAAACTATTGTTAGTTAGGCGATCGAGTCAAAATTCACATTGTTTATAAATTGTTAAGAGAATAACATGTTTAGAAGGTAAACATTTTATATGGTGAGAACTTGTTTTATTTGAACTTAAAGAAAAATGCATGTGATTAATGAAAAGCTTAGTTGATTTCTTGTTTTACATGAATATGTGATTGTGATATTTTTTGAGGGAGAAATTGAAGGAGAGTGAGATCAAATTTTGATGATTTAGAATTTGTAAATGATTTAGGAGCCTAAGATGACTGTATTGTCTGTGGAATGGAAGAGATTTTTGGATTTGGGAATTTTGCGTTGGGATGTATAGTTAGATGAGTATTTATTAGCCCTACAAAATGTTGTAATAATTTGAGAGGGTGGTAATTCTCCTTAAAAAAAAACGGGGGTTTTAACTTTAGGCTATAAATTCCCTTGTGATAGTCTAAATCTTATTTAAATTTAACAAGATTCATAACATTTTGGGAAATGTATGGTTTTCATAGCTTGTTGTTGCGTACATATCAATAGTAAGGAATAAGACATGAAATCAAATGAATTGATGAATTACTGAATATAAATCATGAGTGATTTCATAGTTGGAAAACAAATTGACTTAGAGTTATCAAGGTAGATTAAATAATATAGATACCATATTTGCATAATTCTGAGAGTTGTTCTTGATTACAAGCCACTTTCAAAATGATATCATTAATTTTATTTCGGAATGGAGATCTTCTAACAAACTCATTCATAATTGTTTCTCAAGTTATAAAATTGAATAATAATGAAGATTATGGAAACTAAAGGAATGGTCTATAATACATAAGTGGGTCAATGAGGACTGTATTGAACCTTAGCTTGTTAGTTAAAAAAAAATGGTGCGTTAAACCTCAAATTGTGATTTTTCCCTAAAAGAGTAAAAATTAAAAAAAACAAACTAAAGATAGATCCTAAATATTGTGATTGCAAGGATGTCTTATGGAATGAAAATGGGACAATTGGATTGAGAAGACATAAATAAAGTGGGATGTAAGGGTGAGTTTTATATGACATCATGTCTTGTTGCGTAATTTTACTGACAATTGTATGTGGATGATTTTATGCTTACTGTATACAAAATTGATTGTGATATGGGATGGAACATCATTGTTGTTTATACAACCTATGTGTGAGCTATTTATACCTTGGAAATCTCAACATACTATAGAACCAAGAAGATGAGACATGTAGGATTCATACAAACTATGAGAAAGAAAAACATGTAGAATATCAAATTATTATAGATAACTTAATTACATTTCATATCAATTACATAAAATAGCATTTTGATATGATACTATAAATTGTAGGGTTGGTTTTGATATAGAAATATTTGGTATTTTATATATAAAAAAATGCTTAATATGGCATGGATATATTTTCGACATGATTAAGAATGGTATGTTTTGGTTTTCATAGATTTTCTTCCAATTTAGAAAACATTAAAATATGGATTGACATGAAGAAAAATATATAAAATACATATACATAAGGTTAACAACTTATTGATAGGAGAATAAAAAAAGAACTAACTATATTATGATTGTAGGGAGTATGTAGAGTCCCTTCTTGGTGAGATAGCTTTGATGACACTTAGAGATGGTGATTTTGATACAATGATATAATATTATGCATGCATACTTATGTACATGCTTATATACTATAGACCTGGTTTGGGTCACTTGGTTGTTGTGTGCTTATGATAATATCTATGGTTGTGTGTATAAGAACTAATTTTGGTTAAGAGCATATTAGTGATGTTTTCAATTTTGGTATCCTATTTCGGTCATAGGTGTATGACATGGATGATGATCTAGGATAATGGAGACACATATCCATGGATGATCATGGTAATGTGGAACATATGGTTAATTATGATTTATGGATGATACATGATTTGTATGATTATATGTGCTTAATATCATACAAAGCATGATGTGGCAGGGGACTTGGTCACTACCAACGAGGATGTTCAACTTATAAATGACTATGGAAGTCATTTATCCAAAACCAAAATGACTGTGGAAGTCAGGCACAATCCGTGGTAAAATGTGAATAATTTAATTATGAAATTCATTTGATTCCTTTGATATATGAGATTTTCATGTGTGTAGGTCTTGGAAGAAGACCTTACCAACGAACCATTAGATGGGTATGAGCTCACAATCAATACCTTAAGGTGAAGCATGGAGTTTCAAAGCAGAGTAGATGTGAAGCCATGAAAATTAGGGCGTGGAGTCATAAATCCATGAAAGATAAAGACATGGAGTCTTGGATCTAAAATGAAACATTTAGGGCACAGAGTCCTGAATATTTAAATAGATCAAGGTGTGGAATCTTGGATCTTTAGAGTAAATCAGGGTGCGGAGTCCTCAATCTACTAAGGCACGGAGATGCATGCGATAGGGGTGTGGAATCCCTATTATCCGGAAGAAAAATAACACTCATGGGCAGCTCAGGGATGAATTTCCTTAATAAAATCTCATTCCTAACAATTTTGGAGTGACTTTCTAAAAATAGAAAGTCATCTATACCATTTCAAGTACGACTTTCCAAAAATAGTAAATCGCCTCCAATCAATGGGTAATCAAGTATACTTGAAGGAAAATCACTTAACTTATGATTAATCAATCGTAATAGTTCAATCTTGACTTAATCCTCAATATTATTAATATTGTGAAAAAATATCTTTCGGTAAAAATCACATCCAAATAAATTTGGTCGACGCGTTTCGAACCAGCCAGTGTGGTTCATCATCAGGACTTGATGAAAAATCTGATCAGGAGACCCAACTAAATAGATATGAGAAGCTCCAACTAGCCGTTAAAAATAACGGCTAGTTAGACTAAATCAAAGTCATAGAAATAAAAAGTCAAAATATATATATAAGAAGATTAAAGTATATAACATGAAAATTATTTATTATTATTTTTAATTTTAATTTCTATTTTTATTTATATTTAATATACAATAGGAATTATTTAAATTATTCTAGAAAATTAAATAAATATACGATTATTTCCATTAATAAAATAGTTAAATATTTATTTTGTTTAATAATATTTAAAAACATAATTGATTAAATACTACTATAATAATACAAACAATAAAAATAAAAATATAAAAATGAAAATAAATAAATAAATAAAAACTAAAATAAAAATAAAAATAAATAAATTCTTTTTTTTTTTTTTTTAAATAAATAAATTAAAAAATAAAATAAATAAATAAATGAATAAATAATAATTTAATTTTTAATAATTTTAATTTTAATTCATATTATTAATATTTATTTATTTTATTTACTTATTTATTTATTTAATTATTTATGATTTTATTTGATTTTATTTTATAGATTTATTAAGTAAAAAATGAATACATAATAATAATAAATAAATAGATAATGTATAATATATAATTTTATTTTATTTTATTATTATTATTATCATTATTATTTTTATTTATTTAAATTTTTTTTTTTTTTTTTTAATTAATTTATTTAAGAATGAAGAACAGGAATCCAACACCTGCTAACCATCCACCCATCGTCCCTGTTCATGTTAAGAGGTCTCTTTTCAATTTCCAGGGCTTCTCGCAACTTGCGGTGGTGGAAATGGTCGATCTTCGCAATAACCTTAGCATCTTCAATGCAAATGTGATGATTAGTCTTCTCAACATGCTCTGCTAGGGCCGAGGAGCGTGATCTATTATGCTTAAAGTCAGCGACATGCTCATGAATTCTTTGATTAATAGACCGGCCCGTTTCCCCAATGTAAGGTGTCCCACAAGAGCATGGAATCAAGTACACACCTTTACCATTGTATAGGAATTATTTATTAATGGAAATAATCGTATATTTATTTAATTTTCTAGAATAATTTAAATAATTCCTATTGTATATTAAATATAAATAAAAATAGAAATTAAAATTAAAAATAATAATAAATAATTTTCATGTTATATACTTTAATCTTCTTATATATATATTTTGACTTTTTATTTCTATGACTTTGATTTAGTCTAACTAGCCGTTATTTTTAACGGCTAGTTGGAGCTTCTCATATCTATTTAGTTGGGTCTCCTGATCAGATTTTTCATCAAGTCCTGATGATGAACCACACTGGCTGGTTCGAAACGCGTCGACCAAATTTATTTGGATGTGATTTTTACCGAAAGATATTTTTTCACAATTTATGGATCACAGAAGCAATATTCCTAAAATTATTAATATTATTAATATTATTATTATCTTTTATGGGACTATGATATTATTATCAAAAGGGAATTATATCTCCTTAATCACTTCACACCTCTCTCCTTGATGATTCTCATGGCTCTATGTAACTCTTTCTCTTTTAATAATACATTCCACTCTATTTTATGCACTCATCAAAGAATGGCATATTCCTCTTACACTCTCTTTAATGCATATGTTACACTCTCCTTAACTAAAGCATGCATAACTCTCCTTAATGGCATGAGTTACACTCATCTAAGTGGAATACAAGGCACGCATATTACTCCTCTTTTATGAAAATAATTTGTTACTCCTCCTATATATGTGCCTCGTGTATTCTCACTTGAGGGAAGTGCATGGTGATACCAAGAGTTGGAGAGACTTTAAAAAAAATTATGAGAGGGAGAGAATTAGAGAGTAGGCAATTTCTTTTGAAATGAATTTGAAATTCCTAAAATAAATTACTAGGTAGCTGTACACTGTGGAGCTAACCATGAGTGGTATTGGGAGGAATTGAAACTTATCTTCCTCAACTTGCCTCGGATATCTCTCTACTACTATATTTGTTACTGTTTGTGAGATTTTAAAACTCGGGGGTTCCAGGGGGAGGAGTTCTCCTTGGATATGGTTGGGTGGAAAACTAGATGGTTCAAATGATTTGGTTAAGGGATCAAAGTTGGGTCATATTCTCAACGATTGGAGTTGAATATCTCTTCAGGTATAATTTCCATTGTCCTAAAATTACAGTATAGATTTAGCATAAAATAAAAAGTAGAAATTTAAATTGTTGTAAGAATATAATTTTGGTTTAAGCTTATGTTATCTAGAATATTATTTATTAGCTAAAAATGAAGACTATATCATTCTATATGTATGGATGTTTAGATCCCAATATTGGAGTTATTATTGGTGTGGTTTATGGTACTAATCTTGGTATTATAGCATTTGAGAAAGGAAAGCCAAATATTGTTGAAGGTAATTGCAATAAATAAATTCCCAAGGACTTGGGTAAGTGTTTCATGATTTATGGTTTTGTTTCAAGTAAGTAGATGCATGTTTTAGAAAGGGTTTTAGGATATTTTGCAAAGTGTTTGACAAAATCCCTGAATCAGAAATGATATTATTTTTTTATCATTATGCATGGATAAGTGCTAACTTGCAGCTTATACGAGAAGTAAGAAAATGGACATGTACCCAAAATATACCTGGAGGAATTACATAATAAACCCTTAAAAGAAAATGCAAAAATAATGGCAACTAAAATATGGTTTGGGAGATCAAATCCTTGAGGTAAGTTTGAGATAAATTTCAATTATGGCTTGTGTTTCATATTCCTATAAATAATTCAATGTTTTTTTATTCAAGTTGTTATTCAAGATAATACATACAAATCTCTTTTTCTCATTGATTTGTTTCTATACTTATTGGAATAACATCAATACTTAGACTCCTTGATCACTAAATTGCAGATGCTTTGATTCTTTGTCTTGTCTTTGATTGTAGGTTCTACTTATTGGAGAAGCCACTTTCGAGCAACAAGACAAAAGACTACATCGAATGTCTGGATTTCAAGGCAGGGGCATGTCCTCTCTACTTTTTTATAATAATTTTGAAATGAAATTAATCTAGAGAAAAAGGTTTCCAAATGGATCTTTGTTTCTAGTTACTCGCTGGAGTACTAGGGAGATCGCTCTTGTCCGCAATAGGGATTAATCCACTAACAAAATGGTGACTCCACTGGGGATCTAGAGCTTAGTTTTCTTTATTTAATTTCAGTTTGAATTTTAAAGTGTTTTGATTTTTCCTTCTCTTAGTCTGGTTGGGTAGATAACTCTTAAGAATCCCTAAAAAGAAAGTTTTTTATTTATTTTTCCAAGTTCTTTCCTTACTTGTGAAGTTTTCAGCAGAAAACAGTGTGGCAACCTCCACATATTTTAGTTCAATTTAGTGTGCATGCGCTCTTTTTTCCACTATAAACTGTGCACCCCTCGAAAATTTTTGAAAAAATTAAATTTCTCTTTTTTAGAGCCAGATAAACTAATTCTTTATGCTTTCCCAGATCTATCTTAGTTGTCAAATCTTGTGCGTGAATTTATTTTCAAAAAAAAATTCGTTTGTGTGATTTATCATCCTATTTCCATTTTATAAGTGAGATTTTGTCCTATTTTAATTATTTCTCTATACACAAGATACCTTCATTTGTCTCGGCTTATTGGTATGATGATATTGTATTTTTGAGCCATTAAGATCATTAAGATCATTGCAAACCTTAATTTTATGAAAATTTGTTCCTTTTTTCATTTGCAAATTAGGAAGAGCTTCTAGCTTAATAAAGCCTGATATAACACCAAATCATTTTCGGATGTTTTGACTTCTGCTGAGATAAGTGAATATTTTTCTTAAACTGATCACAACTAAGAGAAATCCTTAAACATTTTAGATAGACTTCAAAATTAGATTTTTCTTTGATTTTGAAATTTATGCTTTTAAAGTTTTTAGAGATTGTTTTCCTTTGGAAATGGATTGTTTATTGAATTGTAGGTTTTGATTTGATTGTTCAAGGAATTTCAAAAGAATAGTTTATCATTCTTGCAAATTGAGTTCTTCTTGAAATCGTCTTCTTTTCAAAAAGGATTATATTTATGAATGAAATACTTTTTGTTTTGAAAATTGATAAATCTCTCAACTTTCCTTTAATAAGATTCATTGAAAAGAAAGAGTTGCACTTCTCATTTAGATGCATTTATAGTATTTTTGTGTCGGGTCACAAACATCATTAAAGTTTCAACTCCATACCCTTTGTCTTAAGCAACAACCAAATTAATACAACGCATTAATAAAATCAATCTAGATATTTTTACATTTTCTAGGGCTTATTCCACCAACATAGCTTAGGCTAGTGTTTTTGAATAGGTTGTAAAAAACATTCCAAAACAACTTCAAACAAACAAGTAGAATCTCGCGATAGGAAAATCCAATTGTTGCATTTGTGCTCTGGGAAGCTCTTCATAAAAGAGTCAAGCATGAGATCATGTCAGACCCAGTGAAGTAATCGTACCTATCTCATTTGCAAAGATAGAAGATGTGCACATAATACAAACTGTAAACCTCAAATTGACCATTTTTTAGGAGACTGGGGTCACATGTTGGCAAACCTAGGATTTAAAATATTGAGGAGCCTTCAAGGGGATTGAACTTGATACTTTGCCCTTGCATGTATATCAGATTGTAAACTATTCCCCCAGGTACATTTGTTTCCATTGGTGACCTTAATGACCATAATCTTCAGGATTTTTCCCAAGGTGACGGTGGAGGGAAGGTCCCACTATACCTAGAAGAGATGTCAGCTAGACTCACTTGGACTTTTCGGAGGGTACTCTTCACTTCAAGATGGAATAAGTGGAGGGACTTGCAACACACTGTTTCATTAAGTAGGTTGTCGGGGTAACTATTCCAATCGCCAAGTTTTCCACCTTAGATTTCTACGACGTTGGATTTCATCACCAACTAGTGTTTTGAGTGAGGAAAAATATTGTTTATGTGTGGATTGTCTCTTAGATTTTGTAGGCGTGTGTTCAATTTGATTGCTTCCTTAGTGACCTTAGGTCTATTTTGTTGAATTATTTTCATATTCATGTGGTAAACATTAAGTGTGGTTGAATTACCGAGACACTCTCGTAGAATGCAGGGGAAACCCCCTTAGTACACACCAAGTCAATTAGAAAAGCTTAAATTTTAAAGAGGTCAACAATCAGTAACCAGATCTACTGAACAAGAGGAAACATCAATAATTATACATTCCGATTACGATGTAAATCAACCTCAGATAGAAGAACAACCAGAAATTTCAGAAATAATTACAGTTGAGTCTGTAACCAGTGAATTTCCCGATAGTCAACTTATTAGACCCGAGATATCTGAACTTGAAATTGAATCTACTTCATCTGAGTCAACTTCGCAGTTCATAACCCGAACACCTGGTCATTCTTGTTCATCTCGAGTGAAGTTTCACATCACTGAGAACCTTTCTCCTGGCCTGATTAGTATTGAAGAGATTACTGATATGGAAGAAGATGTTGTACTTCCTTTGGGTCAAGAATGTTTAGATCTAAGGTATAGTGAACCAATTTACCCTTACAGTCCTTTTAAACCAGACCCTTGGTATTCTCAGTTAACCCACTTTCTACATAATTATGGTATCAATTATTTGCCACCCCATATTCCTTTTTATGCTATACCTAGAGGTAGTTACATGCCTTCATCAAACATGTCTGGTGAGTCATCTATGTTTTCTTCATTGCCAAATTTTTTTTTGTATGGTGATCCATCATTTCCTACTAGATACCAGTCACTCTCTAGTACTTTCTCAGGAGCATCTCCTTCTTCTGAAAATGTTACACAATAAACTAGCCCCAATTAATCTGATACCAAAAATTTGACAATGGAACAAGTCTACATGATGTCTGGAAATATTCCTTTACCTGGCCTTCAAGGTAGCAGTTTACCGCCTGGGGGGCAGTATACTCCTCAAGGATAGCCTTTTCAAGGACAGTACTTTATACCGGGGCCACAACCTCTTCAAGGGAAGTACCCTATTCCAGGGCCACAACCTATTCAAGGACAACAACCTCCTTTGGGGAAGCAATTTTATCAAGATAAATAGTCCTTTCAAGGAGGTCAACCTTTTACTGGAAATTATTTGGAAGATTATCAAACTTACTTTCCAATTCCTCAACCTGGTTATGGCCAACCTTACGCACCACAAATTATACTAGGAGCTCCTTCTCCTAGAGTAAACACAGTATGGAACCTGTCATTGAACCAACATAATTTATGACCTAATATGAAAGTGCCTTATAATCAGCCTGGTCAGCCAACTGGACAATTTGGTTATACCCAAATCCAGCAACCTGTCCAACCTACACTTCAAATTGCACCTCGGGTATCTATAACTAGTAGTCAGGAACCTACTCCAAGTATGCCTAGAACTCATATCCAATTTGTAGTACAAAATTCGGTTCAACAACCAAGAACACCTATTCCTATATTTTCTCAAGTCCCTATTGCTACAACTCCTCAAATAAGGACATCAACTATATCACAGACAATCCCTCAAGTCACTGCTCATAAAACTAGACCTATGGTCCAATCTACTATTAAAACCTCTCTAGGACAACCTGGTGCAACTACAATTCCAACAAGTCAACCTTATATAGGTCAATTTGTTAATCAACCATATTAAGGGAAGTTTCAATATGGACCCGTAGGACAAAATCTGGTCTACCAAAGTCAAATGTACCGTGGTTATACATATCAGATACTAACTCAACCTCAGTTTGGTATGGCTAACCCTGGTTATCTTGGAGGTATTCCAATTCCAACCGCACGGGCTATTCCAGGTTACCCTGGATATCCTCCTCCAGGTATTGGTATCGTTCCTCAAGGTTATCATTTTGCTCAACAAGACCCTAACCATCTGTTACAATTCATTGCAACTTTGGACTTGCCAGATTTGTCACGCCTCACAAATGATCTGATTTATTATCTTCCTTTTTGGCCGCCAATGCTAAATAAGTTGTCGAGTGCTATTCCTAAGTTTCAAGGTAAATCAAGAGAATACCCCTCAAATCATGTAATGACTTACCATATTTGGTGTGCATCCAACTCTTTAATCGATGATTCCATTCGATTGACACTATTTCAAAGAACATTGATAGGCTTAGATGCTAAGTGGTATATTGAATTACCATGTGGCTCTTTCAACAATTTTAACGGATTAGCAACAACTTTCTTAACACAATTTCAGTTGCCAGTCTGTTACAAAAATGACACAAAAATTTTAACTTCATTAAAACAAAGTACTTCTACATACATTTCAGATCACATACACGGATGGAGACGTAGATGAAGTTTAGTGAAAGTTTTCATTCCAGATCAAATATTGGTAGAATGGTTTATCAAATCATTACTCCCAAAGATCACTGAAGATGTAGCTAAGGGAGGCGTTGTTACAGAAGAATAGGTCATAGCTCAAGAACAATACTTAGACCTTGTATATACATAGTCTGGTACTTTATAGAAAAAAATCCCAACTTGCCACGTCCAGATCAAATAACTACAACTCCTTCTGGTTCTCATTCTGCAAACGGTGTAATTGGTACAATTAGAACTAACAAGAGTAAGAAGAAGTCATCCAAACCTACTTCTCCCATCATAGCTTTACCAGATTCACCTAAAGGATATTCTTCCCTTCAAACTTCTACTGACATTCATGTTGTAGATTCATCCACAACTAAATCTAAAACCGGTAATAAGAATAAAGGAAAGAATAAAAAAAAAAAAAACATCTCCCAAAGAGAAAACATAAAAAAAAGAACTAGCTGATGCAAAACGGAAACCTCGTTATCCTTGTCTTATTTGTGACGAGGATCACTATACTAAAGAGTGTCTGCATCAGTCTGAGGTATCCAAATTTGTCAAAGGTTCACCTACACCCGTTGTCTTGAAGGATCATTTTCCCACTCAAGATAGTAAAATGATAGGATCTTCTTCAAATACATTGGAAAATATATTAATGATGTCTCAGGTCATGGTTGTGACACGATCTCAAGACTATGGAACTAAAAATCCTATAACTGGTAAAGAGACAGAAAATTCTAGTCAAACACCAGCCATACCTCCTTCAGTTTCTGAACAGCTTCAAATCAATAAACCTAATCTTGATTTAGTGATTAAACCGCTTGTTAAAGGTGTACTTCGAAATTCAGCTTTCAATCCACATGCAAGATCTGCTTAGAATTACAACATTGTTGAAGATTTGGCGATATCCCCTTCAACAATGTCGGCCTTAGAAGTGATACAATCATGTCCAGCACAAAGGAAATTGCTATTATCAGCCACGGAGCTATTGATCTTCAGTATTCAAACCTCACGGTCTTTGATCTAGAAATTTTTTCACCAAGACTCCCTCATCAAATGGCTTTTCAGGTTCTAGTATTAGTCAAATCAAGACACATTTTTTGTACTGTAATTGATGAGGGGGAATCCACGTGTATAATTTCGTTAAACCGTTGGAAAAACCTTGGTTCCCCAACACTCAACCAATCACCGACTATTCTTAAAGCCTTTTATGGAAGAGGATTTCATCCATACGAAATAATCTAGGATCTACCTATAGAAGTAGAAGGAAAAATCGTTAATCTAGAGGTGGAATTTGTTGATGCCCCTCTCAATTACAACCTTCTTTTGGGTCGTAGTTGGTCTTATGCCATGATTTTTGTAGTTTCATCAGTATTTCGGGTAATCATGTTTCCTCATAAAGGAAAAATTGTGAAAATCGATCAGTTTTCATACTTTTCATCAGACCCTACTTCTACAGACAACATTGAGCATGTCGGAAAAATGGTTATCCCATATGAAGATGTTGGTGTTGGACTAGTGAAATATTCTGCTCTCATGGAAATTTTCTCTATACCTCCACCCAACGTACTGCGAACGATTTCCAACATCAATATGATCTCATCAAGCACTATAACATTTGATGACACATGGGTAGTGCCTTTAGAATCATAATTGGACCCTTTGAATGGCGAGCTGCCTTTTATTCCTTCTGAAAAGGCATATATAGCAATACAATCGTACTCTAACACACTTTCAACTACTCATGATCAAATGAATGTGATCATCGAAGAATCATCTTCTCTATCAAGCTCAGGCTTGACATCATTTTCAGATCCCTTTCAACGTGTATTTAACACTGATGAAAGTATTTGAGAAATTTTTTCATTAGACGAATTACCTTGGGATGATCTAAATCATAGATCTTCATTTTTATTTGATCTTGATAAGTTTGAAAATGATTTTTCATCTATTTTTACGATTGATTATGTCAAGGAAATACAGAATTCCACATCGATTACATATTCGGATTTTGAGACAAATTTGGGAAATTTGTTTACAATAGTTCCTATCGACATATCAATTAAACCGAGAATTATTGAAAACATTCATATAGGTGCTTCTTGTTTGATGGAAGAGATTAAGACTTACAAATCCCTATTTCAAGAATTCCCAGACATTTTTTCCTGGTCTTACGAAGAGATTCCAGGAATCGATCCAAAGATTCTAATTCATGAAATTAAGACATACCCGGATGCTAAGCCTATTAGACAGAGATTACATCCAATACATCTATGGAAAGCTGCAACTATTAAAGTTGAATATGAGAAGCTATTACGAGCATGATTTATTTACCCAATCCCATTGACAGATTGGGTATCTAACATAGTTCCCATTACGAAGAAACAAGGGACTATAAGAGTATGCGTTGATTATAGGGATATTAACAAGGCTTGTCCAAAAGACAACTATCATACACCATATATCGACCAAATTATTGATGATTATGCTGGAAATGAAATGTTCTCATTTATGGATGGTTTTTTTGGCTATAATCAAATCAACATACTCCCTACCGATCAACCAAAAACAACGTTTATATGTCCTTGGGGACATTTTATTATTGAAAATTACCTTTCAAACTAAAAAATGTTGGTGCAACTTTTCAAAGAGCTATGTATTATGCTTTTCATGATATCAAACATATTGTAGAGCCTTATCTAGATGATTTACCTGCTCATTATTTACCCAGAGAAGATCATCCTACACACTTGTGAGCTATTTTCATGAGATGTAGGCATTACAAAATTCGTTTGAATCTGCACATTTGTGTTTTTTGTGTACAATTAGGATGATTACTTGGATTCATTATTTTTAAATATGGCATTCGTGTCGACCCTTTGAAGGTTGAGGCTATGATCAATTTACCTCCTCCTTCCACTCTTCTCCAACTCCAGAGTTTGCAAGGGAAAGAAAACATTTTACGTAGGTTTATCCCAAACTATGCTGAGTTATCAAAAGGTTTTATCCGGTTGTTGAAACAAAGTGTTCCTTTTATTTGGGATTAGATTGCTAACAAATATTTTTATGCATTAAAAAACGTGTTGATCCATGCACCGTTATTGCATCCACCCAATTACAACTAGGATTACTTTTTATACTTAGCTTCCTCTGATTCCACAATTGGAATGGTCTTGGTTCAGAAGGATGAATCTAAAAATGAACATGTGATCTATTACCTAAGTAGGAATCTTAACTCGACGGAAATCAAATATTCGCATGTAAAGAAATTGGCCTTGGCAGCAGTTCAAGTTGTCCAACGATTCCGTCACTACATACTATTACATAAAACAACAGTGATATATAATTTCAACCCAATGATGTATATCTTGACAAACAAATTACTCAGGGGGAAATACTCCAATTTTATTGTCATCCTACAAGAGGTTGATTTGGAATTCGAGAAATCCAAGTCAAGTAAATCACTAGTGTTTGTTGAGCTTATGTGTAACTTTCCCAATACCGAAACATAAATTGTGGTAGAGAATCCCATCACTAATGAATCTATGTTTCTCATCAGTACTTTAGATCCATTGTATAGAGATATGATTATATATATTCAAACCCAAACCTTTCACCCAGATATTTAACGTTTAGATAGACATAGTATCTGATATCAATCCCAGCAATACAATATTGTTGGCGACATTCTTTATAGTCGTGGTGCGGATTCTATTTTTCGACATTGTATAACTCACAAAGAGGCTAAAAATGTTTTAAATGATTGCCACTCTGGAGCGTGTGGTGGTCATATGTCTAGGTCTGACACAACTCAAAAGGTATTGCGCGTTGGTTATTTTTGGTCGTCTTTATTCAAATGTTGTATCATTGTGGTCTGAAAATGCCAAAACTGCCAAATCTTTTATCAAAAGATGCGTGCACCTCTAGTTTCTCTTCACCAATCATTGTTGTCGACCCTTTTTCAGAATGGGGCATTGATTTCATTACATGTAACCCTCACTCGACTAGGGGCCATGGGTATAGTATTCTCACCATAGATTACTTTACCAAATGGGCTGAGGCAATGCCTACATTTGCGGCTGATGGAAAAACTGCATCTACTTTCATATTCAATTATGATGACCGAACTTTTTGATCAACTTGGCCTACGCCATGATAATTCTACTCTGTATTACCCATAGGCCAATGGTCAAGTTGAGGTCGTCAACAAGGTTTTAACCACCATGATTAAACGGATTTTCGAGACTCATAAATCGAACTGGCATACCTTGCTTTTTTTAGCATTGTGGGCATACCAAACCTATGAAAAAATTGCTACAGGGTTCACTCCTTTTCAACTTGTCTATGGTTTAGAAATTGTGCTACCCATTGAATGTGAAATATCGTCACTCAAATTAACCATTAGGTTATTACTAGCTACCTATGAGGAGGAGAACTAATTTCTATACTTAGCATGATTAGATGAGACTTGGTGCACCGTTGCATTGGCTGCCGAAGCTCATAAAAAACGTGTGAAAGCTAAGTATGATCAAAGTTTTAATCCTCACATTCATTTAGAAGGTGACCTAGTTTTACTATACGATCAGGCTAACGACAAGCTTGGTGCTGGTAAATTCAAACCAATGTGGCCTGGTCACTATATTGTCAAGCGTGTGCTTGCAAAAGGAGCCTATGAATTAATTGATTATGACGGGGTCTCTTTAGATAAAACAAAAAATGGTATTTATATTAAGAGATATTATGCTTGAATTTCGTGTGAAGATATCTCTTGTACAATATTTATTTTTTAGAATAATGTGCCTTAGATTAGACAAGTGTGCCTATATTAGTTTTGTTGTTACTATTATTTATGCTTATCTTGATTACTCTTGATATTGCAGATGTTGACATCCCTTCAAACATACATTGGTTTTTCTGATGGTGCCTATTGTAGTACATGGAATATCTCTTCCATGGCTTGGGTTATCTATTCACCCATCGATGATGCAATTTCTATTCATCAGATATGCCTTGGTCAAACAACAAACAATATTATAGAATATGGTGCAGTCATTGAATTATTATCTAATGCCATTTCATTTGGTATTCGACATTTTATCATTAGGTTAGGTTCACAATTCATTGTATTACATTTAAAAAAAGTTTATGAAATTAGAAATCCAGTGTTGTTAAGATTATTTTTGAAGGTTCGTCTCTTGGAACGACAATTTGATTATATCGAATATCAACATATTTCAAGAAATTTAAACACATTGGCTGATGCATTAGCTAATTGTGTTTTAAATAGACATTTTCAACATTAACAAATTAAACCAAAACAACATTCAATCCACAATGAACAAGATACTTAGAGAATGAAAGTAGTAATATCATCAGGATAGGTAAGTTTGTGTTCAAAAAATATTACATCGTTTGTGATCGTATGTTCAAACACCTTATGATATAATAGATACTGATACAAAAAACAAGAAGTGTCGATCTACATTGACCATCAACTATCCGTGATGATGATCGTGGTAACAAACTATATCACGTGCCACCTTGCGCATAAATCTCCTGAATGGACCGGGAACACCTATCACATGTCTCTGGAGCCTGAGAGGGATATCATCCGTTCTCAATGGTAAACCTCTGAAAGTTTTGCTCCATGTCTTCCTTGATCTCTGTTTCTTGATCCTATGGATGTGCTATGGGTTGTGCCTCTCGCCTGTCAAAGAGACGAAGCGTTGCTGGTCATTGTGGATTGACATCTGCATTTAATTTTTTTCTTCAGTATTGGACGATAAAAATAAAATAAAAATTAGATTAAAAACATCAAAATAATTCTCTAACCTGTATCGTCCCACTGTTCCCCTAGAGGCAAATATGTTTCAGGATCACCCCTATAATCCATTCTTGCATAAGGAAAGTCTTCAATGGTGAAGACTTGGTTCATAAGCCACATGAAATAAGTGAGAGTAAACTGAACTATTGAACCACCCTCGCCACCATGGCGAGCCATTAGTGCTACCCCATCACACCATTCGAGGTTCCTGATTCTCATGATCTACTAGAATCAGTTGAGGAGCGACAATTGGAATTCTCTCTAAAGAAAATGAAATAAGAATGGAGCCATATCTGAAGTTTTTCAACTTCACATTCTTTGCTCTAGTCAATTGGCCTTTCATATTGGCCAATACTCCTTCACACCAGTTGAATATAGTTTCTCCGAGACACTCGACTGTAGTTTTCATCTGTGATTTAGTAGCCAAATGAGGAGCTGCACTCCCACACAACTAGGTCACTATGAATGTTATGAATTTAAGTTCCAATCGCAATAGAGTTTTGATATCTATGTGACCATCCTTCAACTCTACATTATTGCTACAATATTGTTCCTTGTAGCGGGCAGTGGGAAGACCTCCCTGTCTATTCCTAAATAAGGATATGCTTCTCCCTCTTCGAGATAATCCGGTAAGGAAGTATATATCCACTACCTCAATCTCGAGACGATGGCCACCAATTATGAAGCATTGGTCTTGAACATCCCACGTATTCATAAGCCAAGTCATTAACTCTACTTGTGCCTTCATCCCTTGAATAGCCCAAAATTTGTACAAACCACAGTTCTTCAATGCACGCATGGTTGCATTGTCACCCATGGCTTCATTATCTATGATCTCGTGTTCTCTTTCTCGCCACTCCAACATGGTTAAAAGACCTATAAATCAACAAATTTAAAAGTTAAAACCATTTGGAAGAAAAATTGAACCATTTTTGAAGAGAAAATTTAGTTTTAAAAATGTTCACGGCACCTACGTAGGTTCTGTGTCTAGACAATGTGGTCGTCCACATGCGCTTTGTGCATAACTCGTGACAACTCGGCAATTTTTCCTTTAAAAAATCATTCGGGTGCGTATTTATCATATGGATCTCTCGCACACCACCGAGGGAATATTTTAAAACATAAATTTCTCCCAAAAATGAAATAAAAGCTCAAAATAAAAAATGAAACACATAAAAATGTAGCTAAGGATGATGTGGATTACCTAGTTCTGACAGCTCGAGAAATGAATGGTCGGTTCTCCTAATATCTGCTCCGGAATTTTTTGTCCAAAAGCTCTCTATGCACTATTCTAAAAAAAAAGGTGAAAATGACTTATTTCAACTCCATTTTATAGTTTTTAAATGAATTAAATATTATTATTTTATTTATTTTTCACTTTTACAAGGTTATTTTTAAATATTTTTACTTTTTGAAGAAGATATGTGTAATATTTTGATTTTTTGTGCAGGATACAGTATTTTTTGGTGAAAAGAATTATTTTGACATTGAGTATACTTTTATCACTTTTTCGGGCTCTGTAAAATTACGAAAAAGCAAAACCTTGGAGTCCACTTTTAAGCCCTTTTTAGACTCTCGAAATATGAAAATATCTTCCAGTACTTGACTATTCGAACTTGTTAAAGTAAATGAATAGACGTCCCTTGAGTATAAGTTTACCCCTTTTCCGGACTGAAATGGACTAATTACGAAAAAGGTATACATTGACTAATCATGGTCAATAAAGTTCTATTCTACATTATTTTATCCTTTTTCAGGTATGAGAGACTAAATTTATGAAAAATAATAAACCATGGAGTTTACTTATGTTTTTCTTCTAACTCCCTAAAACTAAAAAACACCAAGTTTCTCCTATACTGGACTCGTTAAAATTCAACAGTAAAGGACCTGTCGATTACATCAGGACCGAACCACTCCTTCTTAGGGTTTAATTTTAATACTAAGATGGACTCATCAGAAGGATGAGCTTACACAAACAATTAAATTTTATCCTCCCCAAGATTGTCAAAAATAAAGAGGTACTTGCCAGTAATGGTGGGGGAAAAAGAGAGAAAAAGGATCCAATTGTCATCAGGGAAAATTTTAAGGGTGGAAAATTATTTTAACGTTTAGAAACCTTGGCGAATCTTAGTATTGCCTAATATGCAAAATATAAAATGTTCAGCGATATTTTTGTAAAATATTAAAATTTCTAATAATTTCATATACCCTCTATAAAAAATTGGCGATTTTTAAGGTAAAATAATTTTATGCTATAAAATTTGGGCGAATCACTCTTTGTAAAAATGGAAATTGGTGAATATTTGTTTTGGAAAAAACATGAAAAATTAGCCCACCTGTGAATATTAGCCCCTAAAATTTTCCCTGATTGTCGCCCTTATTTAAAAAGTAGCATACCACCCTTGAACATGAAACTTTATCACACTTGTAGATGGGTTAGGAATTCCTTTGTCTAAAATTTAATCAAACCACATTGAAAGTCTTTCGCTGGTTTCTAGGTATTAGCTTTAGGTCAAAATACTGCCAAGCCATCTACAGTGCCATTATGTGTTCGAGAGAGAGTTGAAATAAACCATTCATTGCAAACATTTGTCTCCATTCACGTTGACCATCCCTGAGTCAGTCCTTGCAAAATATTTCTTCAAAACATGATCTAATGGTTTCGTGTCATGGGCTTTCCTACGAAATATCACTTTCTATTGACTTCAGCTCATGATCTAGAAATTTGATCTAGAATCCTATCAATACCTTCGTATATGCATGCCCTAATAATAGGTTTCTCTCCTTCGATGACAGGTTGCATCATTGACCTTCGATCGAACGATTATATGAGTGTTCTACTGCAAACCAAACCATTTATTCACACTTCATAGATTGTACTGGAGTACTTTGAGAGCCATTTCAATTATTGGTGGTTTCTCTCACACTTGTTAACTGTTCACATCATTGATCGGTAATCAAGTGGTTTCTACCATGTTCAACTTTGACACAATAAATCACATGGATAGATTCGTACTAGTTCGAGAAGCAGAAATAAATACCTTGGATCTAGTTTCCACCATCCAGGCTGTGAGGAGTTTTATTATTCATGATGCAGTAGAATGCTCATGACAGATGGTTGCGCCCATACTATGTCTACTTTTGATGTAATATTGAAACCATATTTGTACTAGAACATTTAGTTAGTTTTGATCTAAGTATGGGAATGCCTACCTCGACAATGATATATATATATATATATATGTTTGCACTGAATGTTTTTACAGGTTTTCAATCAGTGTCTCTAATCCAATCCTCGAAACAATAAAGCACTTCACTCTTAAGAATAACCTCAGACTTCGCACTTTATTGGGAAATTTGTTACACGTCATTTTGTCACCATGATATTTGAATATTCATATGGGTCTATTACCACCTATATTATGTTCCCTTAGAGGTCAAAAACACCAATGTTCCTAAATAAAGTCTTGGAATTGGAGAAAATCTCTGTAAAATGCTTAAAATTATACCTACGTGATTTTTATATCCTTTCCTTGCGCATGCGCTGCTGTTCTGTCCATAAGCTGTGGCAACTCCTGCATTTTTTTCCACTATAACCTGCGCACCCCCATAATAATCAAATAAAAGGAAAAAGTAAATTCTAGAAGCGTAGTTGGTTTAATATTCTCCTAACCAGAAGCTTCTAGAGTCGCAATCAGTTCGAGCTTTATCCCTCCACTCATGGAGCTTATCCCTTGGGCCATGGAGCTCAAATCTCTTCATGAGAGGAATCCATCCCCCTCTTCATGGAACTGAAACTACCTCCATTTCCCTATAAATTGAGCTCAAGTTTCAGGTTGAAGGGTAGATACCAATGCAATTAGATACTAATTTATACAGTTTCTAAGCTGAAGAGAGTTCATAAGAGTGCATACTTTCTACACTAGTAAGTTGTTGTTGGCATGACAATGATCACACCCTTATGTCTATAAATCCATGTTGGTATTCGGAGAGGAAGGCTTATCAAACTGAAGGAGAAACGATTGTTCAGGACCCCAAGAGAAATATGTACGACATCAAGGCATCAGGTTGTTAGATTACTCTTTTTATTCAAGATAATACATATGAATATAATTTTCTCATTTATTTGTTTCTATACTTATTAGAATAACATCAATACTTAGACTCCTTGATCACTAAGTTGGATTAACATTTCTTGATTATTATATGTTGTAGATGCTTTGATTCTTTGTCTTATCTTTGATTGCAAGTTCTACTTATTAGAGAAGCCAATTTGGAGCAACAGGATGAAAGACTACATCAAACGTCTTGATTTCAAGGTAGGGGCATGTCTTCTCTACTTTCTTATAATAATTCTGAAATACAATTAATCTAGAGAAAAAGGTTTCCGAATGGATCTTTGTTTCTAGTTACTCATTGGAGTACTAGGTGTTAGTGCTCGAATCTGCCTTAGGTTGAAGGAAAGCAGGATTCAAGGTAACATCAAACCAGGCTCGGCCTCGTAGCTAGCCCTACGAGGACAGGAGAGGGCTCTCTCCGGGTCAATCTCGGCAAAGATGTCCAATAGGGCCTGAGATGACCTAAAGTGGATACTGATTTTAGGCTAGTAAATAAATAGGAAAGAGGTATTTTAATAAATTTTTCTGGGTTTCACCGGGCTGTATGGGACAAAGAACAGCATGAGCGGAGAAATTAAATCAAAGACACAGATTATTTCGTGAGGCAAGATAGGCAGTAGGTTTAGCAATCAGATTGAAATAATATGGAGTGGAAGGACTGTTAAGAAGCTGAAGAGGGCATAATGAATGAATCCTTTTCAGACAGAAGAAGAAAAACAAAAGCATGAATGCCTTCCCAAGGCAGAGCAGTAAACTGAATTCTACCTTTCTTACTTAAAAGCATTCAACTGGAAATGATTTTGAATGAACTGTGAAACATAACAAGATACATATGAAACAGAAAGAAAAGACATTTGCTAAACTCACACCACAAGAATCTCAGGAATCAGAGCTGCATCATTTCATTAATCCTCTGTCAAAGCTGTACAGTCTAGTGCTGAGAGTTTCTCCCACACGTTTTTCAGAACTCAGCCCCCCCTTTACAAATGTTTTTACAATACAATAAATAGACTCTGCTATGAAAAAAAATATCTACCAAAAACAAGGGTTTGTTTCAACTGGACTGATAAAGATAGAAAAGATAACAACGTTACCCTTGAAATTCTCTGATGACCAACTAAAAGACCAAATCTGGAGCGTAGACCCTTTGAAATGCAAAAAATAGGAAATCGAATCTTATTTCTTTGCTGTAGTAGGTATTCTTCTTTTAACTTTGGCTTTCGATCTTTGATTCGATCTTTGACTTTTCACCTTTCACATTTTCCATTTAAATAAAAGCTAATTTTTAATAGAAATGGTTTTGAACCAAAAACTTCGCCTTTAATAAAGGGAAAATGAACGACCCCAGCTGCTAAGCTCGACAATACCTTCCGTGAAAGTGAAATCTGAGTAATGAACTCTGCACTGACCCTCTTATTCACGAAATGCTTTGATTTCTGACATGAAAAATATAACGATTTCTTACATGGAAAAACCATCTATGGATCTTCTTGCATAGGAAACAAAACCATATCCGATACGTTCAGTTTTGAATTCCCATCCAATTCGAAAAACCCGCTTGGATCAGAAGAAATGAAGTCATTTTGATTTTTATTGAAGCTGGCGATGAATTTTTTAGTGGGATGCTCTGTGCATCGCGTGCACTCTCAATGCGCCGTGCCTGGTGAGTGCGCCGCGCCAATGCAAAATTACACTATGAAAAAACGCTCTATGCGTCGCGCTGCGGGGGTGCGCCGCGCTAAAACTAACACAGACAAACTGCCTCCAAATTTACAATTTCGCTCTCTCAAACTTCAATTTCGACTTTGCTCTTATCTTTAACATGCAAATGGTATTTAAATGGTGAAAAATATCTTGTAATGGGTGATGGCATGGGTTTGATTTTTGTCTTGCAATGTCCCACTTTTGAAAAATTGTAGAACTTTGGCACTTTTCAAACAAACTTTGTTCTGCAATTTTCCTTTTTGATTTTTTGAATGATGAGACTCTTTGTCTGCTTGCAGGGATGATTTGCAGTGGATCAAGGTGGCGCTGAAATGTTTCATGACTAAAAAATTTTGAAAAATCACATATTTAAAAACAAATTCAATGATTTCTTCTTCAAAACAGAGTTTTGAAGAAGAAACATCTATGAGCATTATGAATGATTAGAATATCGGAATGAAAACTTATTGAAGCTCCCTTTGGCCTGCAGGCGTTATTGAACACTTTGAGAACAACAATTTGTGAACCCTAGACCTAATGAACAAGTTTGACTCTTTGCTTATCAAGCAACAAAAACAAGACGGTAAATGACTTCATTACTGATTTAATGAACTTTGATAAACAGAGCTAAGCCAACAAGACAAGGCATGAGGGGTACAATGAGAAAACCAAGCCCTTCCGTCAGTAAATGGCATGCCCCTAGCGGAATGCAACTGAGATAATCGAGCGAGACACATAAACATGAAATGCAAAAAGAGTTTTTGATCTCTGACAGAGGACTGACAAGACCGACTCTAACACTAGGGAGATCACTCTTGTCCGCAAGAGGGATTAATGCATGTAACACCTATCTAAAAGGACTCCCCTAAAGGATTATTATGATTATAGTTATCTTATTTTTGTTTCTAGACTATGAGTGCACACTCAATAGACCTCCGCATAGATACTATGTGGAAGCTCAATAAACCTACACATAGATAAAATAAGCCTCTAATTTTTAATATTATAGTTATTGTTAGGTCCATATATTACTGGTGTAGTCCCTTATTGTTGTTAGATTAGCCCCATTATTTTTATTGTTGTACCCCTGTAACCCCCATATTTTTATTATTGTGACCTTACATTATTATTCTTAAGTCGGCTAGGATTATATTATGACCCCATGAGCTCCTATATATAGAAGGATATTTTATCAATTGTATCATCCAAGAATTTTTCATTAATGTAATGTAAAGGAGGTTTCCCCCTTGAAGCAACTTATTTCTAAGTCTTTGATCTCTATTTTCTTCCATTTTTGGAGTTTGTTTCTTAACATTTGGTATTGGAGCTTTGGATTGTGGGGTTTCGTTGCTTCAAATAGGTCATTGTGGAATTTTCGCTATAATTTTTTTTCTACAAAGATTTAGAAGCTGAAATGTTTTCCATGAAAAGACGACATCTCGAGTAACTTCATGTAAATATTTCAGATCTTGGTTCACAATATTTTCGGAGATATGATCTATGGAAGTTAGGGTTGTTTTAGGCTCCCGAATTTCATCTAAAAGAGGATACCTTGGGAAAATCATTATAACTCGCTCTCTCTCTGAGCATCGGATTGGAATTACGTAAATAGTGGCCGCAAGTAAAAAAACTGTCATTTCTTGTGTATCAATTTCAGAACAAAATAAGGAAACAATGATAGGTGGCACGTTGTACAAGTTCATTCTACTGAACCAGTCCATAATTCGGTCATTGTGGGATATTGGTCATAACTTTGTCTTAAAGAATCAAAATTAGGTCAGACCTGTGGCATTAGAAAAAATATTCATTGGGATAATACGTGACCAAATATAAAATCTCAAGGATTTAAAATTACATAGATATATCTGTTTCAATATCAAGCTCCTCAAAATCAAGAAAAAAGTGTGTGTTTTTTTTCAAATTGCATAAGTCTTGTTTGAAAAATAAATTTGAAGTGATTCCAAGGGAATATTGAAGTGTAGAATAAGTATTGGGTTATAAAATTCCCCTTAAAATTAATTCAAAACCCATTAATCCCTCATAATACTCTACTATTACTCATGAAGTGGAAGAAGTGCAACCTAATATATCAAAATTACAAGAGGAAGTGCACCAAATTTTTCTCTCGCAGAGAGCAATAAAAAATGAAATGGAAGTTTTGAAGAAAGACATGGAAGCTAAGATGGATGGTTTGAAGAAGGGCATGGAAGCTAATATGCATGGTTTGAAGAAAGGTGTGGAAGATAAGATGTATGGTTTGAAGAATGTCATGCAAGACATGGAAGAAAAAATGGAAGACATTAAGAATGATATAAAAGGAGACATGGAAGGCTTGATAAAGTTGATACAAGAAATTATTCCTAATGGCGAAAAAATAGTAGAGGAAACTCATGATGAGAAAAAAATAAATGTTAATCATGATTTCATGAACTCGAATGTTGGATGTAAGATCCACCATATTCCATAGATCGATATGGGGAAATTTGATGGCAAGGATCTCGTAACATGAATACTACAGATGGATCAATATTTTGATCTCAATAATGTTCAAAACACACAAAAGGTAGGTAGAACAAAATACACTTTTATGGTATTGATGGCTCTACTCCTGTAAAAAAATTGTCACTTGGTCAATTTTTATGGAGGAAATGATAGCACATTATGAGGATACAAAAAGTAACACCTTCTTTAGCTAATTTATAAATCTCAAACAAAAGGGTTCAGTGGTGGAGCACATTAAGGACTTCCAAAAATTGAATATAAGGGTAAATGATATTCCAGAGTAACACAAGATTGATTTCTTCATAGGGACTTTAAAGGATAGCATACAACATGAGGTTCGCCTTTGGGAACCTAATTCATTGGAAAAGGAATTCAGGTTGGAAATAAAAATTGAATGTAAAATTATGGCGACAAGGAAGCCTACCACTCGCATCTATAACAATGGAAGTGTTGCTACTCCTAGACTTCCATGAACTACAAGGTTGACACCACAAAAATTGGAAGAAAAAGGAGAAAAAAGGCTTTGCTATAGTTGTGATAGCAAATACACTAAAGGTCATAAGTGTGCTGAGAAGAAATTATTTTACATAGATTGTGAAGAGGAGCAGGAAAATGAACAAGAAACTTCAAAATAAGAGGATATACACCAGGAACCAACCATAGAGAAATAAGAAATGAGTTTGACCATATCGTGTAATGCATTGGTAGGAATTACCACTCCTCAAACTCTAAATATAGAAGGACATAATAAGAAGAAAAAGGTAATAGTGTTGATTTATTCAGGTAGTACCCATAATTTTACTCATTGTAAGGTAGCCAAGGAATTGAATTTCATCCTATACCCAGCACCATAATGTCAAGTGATGGTTGAAAATGGATGAACTATAAATTTCTCTAGAAAATTCCATAATATCAAGCCAACCATGGGGGAATATGTATTGAATATTCCAATTATTTCCATTCCAATGGGAGGTGTTGATGTTGTACTAGGAGTACAATGGTCACAATATTTTGGGATGGTAGATTTTAATTTTCAAGAAATTTTCTTGAATTTTTTTTTCGGAAGGAAAGGAAGTCGAATTACGGGGTATCACATGGAAGCCGAGAAAATAATAAGCTCTAATGTCATGAAAAGGTTTCTGAAGAAAGAAAAAAGAGGCGTAATTGCACAATTATGCTCACTAAAAGTTCCAACATTAGAATAATCTATTTCTCCAGCTCTCCAAAAATTATTGGACAATCATTCAATGGTGTTTGAAACCCCCAAAGGACTCCAACCTATTCATGATCATGACCATGCTATTCATTTGATTCCAGGAAGTGTTCCTCCAAACATCAGGCCTTATAGAGATCTTTATGTCCAAAGGAGAAAAATTAAATGTATGATTGCAGAAATGTTAGAGGCTGGTATAATTCAACCTAGTAAAATTTCTTTCTCTTCTCCAGTAGTATTGGTGTAGAAGAAGGATGGATCATGGCACATGCGTCCAGATTATAGGGAGCTCGATAAGCTCACAATTAAAGATAAATTTCCCATTCTTGTGGTTGATGAATTATTGGATGAATTGCATGAAGCTATTTATTTTACCAAGTTGGATCTTCGTTTAGGATATCATCAAATTAGAATGAATACTGAAGATATTCTAAAAAATAAATAAATTTGGAACTCATGAGGGTCATTATGAATTTTTGGTCATGCCTTTTGGCCTTACCAATGCACCTTCTACATTTCAAGGGTTGATTAATTCCATTTTCAAACCCTTAGAAAATTTGTGTTAGTATTTTTTGATGATATGCTAATCTACAACAAGTCTTGGAAGGATCATGTTCAGCATGTTTACACGGTGCTCAAACTATTAGAGGAGAAACAATTATATGTAAGAACCTCCAAATGCTTCTTTGGAGTATAAGCGGTGGAATATATGGGTCATATTGTATCTCACGAGGGTGTTAAGCTAGACCCTAACACAATTAAATCCATTAAGGAATGTAAATTCCACACAACCATAAAGCAGTTGCGAGGATTTCTCAGATTAACATGGTATTATCTCAAGTTTGTTAAGAATGATGGGATAATATCAGCATCTCTAAGAACATTATTGAAGAAAGATACATTTTCATGAATTCCCGAAGCAACCAAGGCCTTTGAACATCTTAAAGAGGCAATGTGCCTAACACCGGTCTTAGCTACGTCAAAATTCACAAAAAGCTTTATTGTGGAATGTGATGCCTTAGGAAATGGAATTGGTGTTGTTTTAATGCAATAAGGAAGATCCATTTCTTTTGAAAGTCTTCCAATCAAAGGAAAGTATTTACAGCAAACTATATATGAGAAAGAAATGTTGGAAATACTACATGCACTAAAGAAATGGTAACCTTACCTAATGGGAAGACACTTCCAGGTACAAACTGATCATGATAGTCTTAAACACTTTTTAGAACAAAGACTATCTTGAGAAGAGAAGCAAAAATGGGTCACAAAGATGTTGGGTTATGACTTTGAAATCATCTACAAAAAAGGGAAGCTAAATGTTGTTGCAGATGCACTCTCAAGAAATGAGGAAGAGGTGGAAGCATTGCTTTGTGCCATTTCTATTATCCAACCAGATTGGATAACCAAAGAAATGGATGAATGGAAGAAGGAAGAAGAAGTGTGGACACTCATTGAAAATCTGCAACAAGATCCTAGTACATATTATACATTTAGTTGGAAAAATTATTCCTTATGGTATGAAGATCTCTTATATCTTTGTAATAATTCCCAACTAAAACAAAATATTCTTTTGGAATTGCACACTTCTCCTTTAGGACACTCGGTATTTTTAAAAACTTATCATAGGGTGAAGAAATAATTTTTTTGGGATGGCCTTAAATGTGATATTCAAAAGTTTGTGGCAAATTTTTTGGTTTTCCAGCAAAATAAAGTTGAGATAATTAAGACCCTAGGTATTCTACAACCTTTACCCATTCCAAGTCAACTTTGGGAGGATATTTCAATGGATTTTATCATAGGTTTACCTAAGTACGAATGAAAGAGTGTCATCATGGTGGTAGTTGATAGACTTACCAGGTATGAAAACTTTTGTGCATTATCTCATCCATTTAAAGCAAGTACATTCGCTATTGCATTTATGAAAACAATTCAAAAGCTACAGGGAAACCCAAATATTATGGTAAGCGACAGAGATCCCATTTTTACTAGAAATTTTTGGACGTAATTATTTTCTTGTTTGGGTACTCAACTAGCTCATAGTTCATCTTATCATCCTCAATCCGATGGTCAAGCTGAGATAGTGAACAAATGTTTGCAAGTATATCTTCGTTGTTTTGTATCTGATAAACAAACACAATGGGTCAAGTGGTTACCTCTAGCTGAATGGTGGTATAACACTTCCTTCCATACTGTAGCAAAAAATGACCCCATTTATGGCACTTTATAGATATCATCCATCGTCCATTACATCATCTTTAAGAGAAAATTCTAAGGTTCACTCAGTGGAAGATCACATTGAGCATCAACAAAAAGTTCTCCAACTCTTAAAGGATAACCTAAATTTGGCACAAAATCGAATGAAACAACAGGAAAATCAACATTGCAACAAGATAATTTTTGATGTAGGAGACCAGGTATTTTTACGGCTACAACCATACAAAAAAATGTCCCTCAAGCAAGCTAAGAAGGATAATAAATTATCGCCAAAGTACTATGGTCCTTACAAGGTGTTGCAATGGATTGTTACTATGGCATAGAAATTGGAGCTTCCTGCTTCTTCGTGAGTGCATCCATTTTTCCATGTTTCATGCTTAAAGAATGTATAGGTGACAAATTTCCAGTTCAAACAATATTTCCAGAACTTTATGAGGAAGGAAAAATCATATTGGAACCTGAATCAATCACAGAAACAATAACTTGACAACTATGAGGTCGATCAATTTCAGAGTATCTCATCAAGTGGAAGAAATTAACCGTTGAAGATTCTACATGGGAGGATGGGAATTTTATACAAAAGCATAGAGAGCTACTCCAGCATTGAGGACAAAACTTTTTTGAAAGAGAGGGGCATGTTAGGTCCCTATATTACTAATGTGGTCCCTTATTGTTGTTGGTGTAGCCCCCTTATTGTTATTGTTGTACCAATGTAACCCCCATATTGTTATTATTGTGCCCTTACATTATTATTTTTAGGTCAGCTAGGATTATATTGTGACCCCATGGACTCCTATATATAGAAGGAGGTTTTTTCATTTGTATCATCCAAGAATTGTTCATTTATGTAATGTAAAGGAGGTTGCCTGCTCGAAGTGGCTTATTTTTAAGGCGTTGATCTTCTTTTACTCTATTTTTGGTTTTGGTTTCTTAACAGTTATCCATAAGAGTCACCTAAATATATTTCAAATTTTGGACCTGTAAGACTTCAAATATGATTTTATACTTTTGCTCTAGTTTCCTTGTGGTAAACCACAAGTTAAGACTATATAAGTTTTTTGATGAAAATACAAACCCCATATCCATATATATATATATATGAATGATAAGTTTCTTTACTATGGATAATTTTTTATCATATAACTTATATTAATTTAAATTTTTTATATTTATATTAATATACAAAATAAATAATAAATATTATATATTTTTTATATATAAATTTTTTTTACATAATTTTTACTCATTAAAAATAACTATAATAAATTAAATTATAAATAAAACACATATCATGGACATGGAGTTAATAGCTAATCAACTAAATACATATCATGAGGATGGAATTAATATATAATTAATCAAACTCCAAGTAAAATACAAATTATGAGGGTGGAAATCTATGCAGCATATCAATAATAATTTTTAATAGTAATAGTTATTATTATTATATATATATATATATATATATATATATATATATATATGATAAATTATAAATTATAAATATCAAAAATAATAAATTGGAGAAGACCACATGATTACATGTGTTAACTTTATGGAAAATTGAGTCTCACTGGCATTAGACAAAATCATCTTGACCTAGGTTGCTCACATTGGATTACAAGAATATAGAATTTTGTTTCATACCATCTGAAACATAGCATTTAATGGAAAATTTAAAAATGCAACCTTCACGAAGGCATGAAATAAATACCCCTGGACATTGTGAAATATATACTCATTATGTTACCTAATCAACGAAATTTCTAAAAATTTAAAATAGATATAAAAAAATATAATGGACTATGAAACTCAATCAAACGAGGTCAAATCATGGGGTATAACCACAAACAAAGACTAATTAAGGAATACTTATTGAAAACCACAAGTCAAGCTGATAACAATCCCTTCGTTGGCCTGCTATATTTCCTCGGGATTCTACTTGTATTTATGAATGCTTAAGGCCAATACGATTATTGAATGAATGAATGGTTTTTAATTACGTCCATAAGACCTCATGGTGTAAGGGACCACCAACTATTAACTTAAACCATATTTTTGTTCTTTTCCATGTTGATTCTTTTGTTATGGATTTGGAATAGGAAAAAAATTATTTTGTGAAGTCTTGCCTCCTCAAAAAGCTTATTGAGACTATTCACCTTTAGACTGTTATCAAGTTGACAATGAATACCTTCATATGCTGCACATTCTTTGATAAAATACCATTATGTTTCTACCACTACTCTTCTGTAAAAAATGCAAGATCGTCTTCCCAATCTTCTCTAGGAATCTCCCATCTACTAGTTTCACATCTTAGATGATGGGAGCTAGTCGTCAACTTCGTAATTAAAAATTTAGCTTTTCCCTTGATAGAGGAACTCAAATACTCTGTATCACAATGCTTCCATGTGGGGTTAAATTATTTGACATAATATAGTTTTTTTTTTGCCTACCTATTTTGTCCACATGGAAGTCCTGAATTTTTATAACCACTTTTTTATCTCCTTCTTAGCATGAAGACGAACATGCAGATTTATGTCCCATTTTCCTAACCACTTTTTATTTTTCTTAATCCATGTCTTTTTCTAAAAATTTAGCTCTTTTTCAACAACCATTTTGGGCCATCGGTGGTTATCCATATTTTCAACCTTATTTTGGTAAATTAGCAAATGAATTATCATTGATGCCTCTAACGGAAACATACCAACCTTAGCTAAAAGGATATCATATGGGAAAATTGATTTGACTTTGAGGGTACCTTAGATTAGATGCTTTTGGATTATTTCTATTTTTTCGTCATTTGTGGCTTGACATGTTGCACCCCCGTATCTCGCAACCATAGAGGACAACTGACACCACTAATAAACAAAAGAGGGTTTTCTTAGTCTTCCAATCCCATAGTTCTGCTTGTCTACACCTATTTTGAGGAAGGTATGAGGCTTTCCACCCTCCTTGGATTCTCTTTAATCTACATGTCTCCTAGTTGAATCTATAGTGGAATTCAATTCCTAAATACTTGTACTCATCTACAACCTCCAAGGCACCACCCTCAAAGAGAAAAGTAACATGTTGTTTCTTTCTTTTCAAAGAGAAAATCATGGATTTAGTTTTTTTGGTATTTACTTGCATCCCCACATCTCGAAAAATAGTTCTATATATTTCAAGTGCTCTCTCTAACCCACTGTAGATTTAGTGATAAGAATAATGTAATTTGCATAAAAAATTTGTCTCACTATATATCTTTCTAATTGAATTCCTTCTCCTTTAGTATTGCTTATCCACCCTTCAATATTATCAATATATAGATCAAACAATGTGGGGGAAATAGGACATCCTTGTTTGACTCATATGTCACTGCCAAATAATTCATATATGCCTTCCTTCGTTATGATTTTGGCTCTAACCCGCTTATGAATATTATTAACAATTTACCTATATTCCTTTGGAAACCCTAGTTCTTCCATTTTGTGACATAGCTTATCTCTAGGGACAGTGTCAAAGGATTTTTTTTAAGTCAACAAATAAATAGAATGCTTCCCCACCTTGGTTGTCCCAAACTTTTTCGATGAAATGTCTTTGGGTGATGCAATGATCAGTAGTAGAATGTTTAGGCCTAAAGCTAGCTTGCCCCTTTTCTCTTTTTCCCTCTTGCCCACTGGTTTATTCTACAGTCCAGCATGCTCCCAAAAAGTTTTTCAAGAAGAGGGTTGATCATAATACTACGGTAGTAAGATGGTTTATTGATGTCTCTAGTTTTGTGAAGAGGTATAACAACACTAGTTGTCCATTCAACTAGAACGCTAACTTCATTTAACTTGTTAAATATCTCCTTGATGTGTGGAGCTAGAAGCTTCAAACCCCATTTTAAAAGTTTTGCTTGGAGACTGTTGATGTCTTGTGATTTGCGATTTGTTAGTTTCTTTATACCTTGTTCAATATCGCAATTGAAAATAGCTCTACCGAGGAGACAATTATGGGAGGCTTATTTTTCTCATTTTTCAGCTCATATAGAAGTTTTTCATAGTCTAACCACTAGGCATTTGTGATATCATTTTCTATTTGTTTTTTCTTTTGTTGTAATTCATTCAAAAACCTTTGGGATTATGTTTTCCCAAAAAAACAATTGTTTCCTTCTTGCAATCACATATTATTTTTTAATAAATTTCTCATATATAATATTGTTTTCTTTTCTTGAATTTTATTTGAGGGATATTTTCGCATCCTTGCACTCCTTTTCATACCAAATATTAGCTGGGAAGACATTTGAAATCCTCTTAACATGTTTGGATCTCCTATGTACCCTTAAATATTTGTGTATTAATGGACTCAACATATTACTGTAAATATATATTTTAGCTCTTCCATTATCCTCGTAGCCCCTATTGTTTTTTTTGTCCAACTAAAGGTGTTCTTTAAGAGCGGCCTTGAAGAGATCTTGATTTTCTTGATTTAGAATAATTCTTCCATGTTAATGAAATTTCTTGCATGAGTGTTGGCTATGTTCCCCCTTTTGACCTTCTATATTTATACCATGCTTAATAAGAAGTGGAAAATGGTAAGAGTCCAACACTATAGGGCAGCACTCAATACTAAATTTCAACAACTTGGAGATAGAACTTTGACTAAATATAACATAGTCTATTGTGTTTTTCTTGTTGTATGTTTTATGAGTGATACTATTGGACATCGGCTAATATTTCATGCCATTAAATATAACCATTTCATTTAGGCTAAAAAGGCCTAATAGTATTAATCCAAAGTGTGAAACCTTCCCCTTCCCATCTTGTCATGTCCTCTTCCAAGGGTGTTCTTCATTATCTCTTAGCCATAGCAGATTGTTTTCCTCTCTCATATCGTTGTCGAAATGAATAGATTGATTGTTTGTTGTTATAGCATTAAAATCACCAATTAGAAATATTTCTCCCTTACTGCTAAATTTTTGAAATATATACTTTTAACATTGCATAGGAGTCTTGATTATATAGTTTCCTCTTTTTGTAGAACTTTGAGCTTTCTGGAAAAAAATAACATGCAATCAGCCATATTGTTGCATCAATGTCTGTTATTTTCACCCATATAAATTGTTTATTTGGATCTTCTTTCTCCAAATTTATAATATCGATCCACATTTCTTTTATTAGGATTGTTATTCCTCCATGTCCTTTACCTAATTTATTTTCTTCATTCCAAACAAAGTTTTTAGTGTATCCTTCAAAGTTTGGAACTCTACATCCATTATCTTTGTGTGTTTTCATAAGGCAAATAATTTCTTTACCCTCAGCTATGGGCCCCAAACCGAGTACCCGTATCCATGGGTAACCTCTACAATTGCATCTTACCATGTTTTGGTACTCTCGTGGGGCCTTGATTCCCTATTTATTATGTATTAATCTATGAATGACTTGGGCTTTCTCGTTTTTCAACCATGTCCGCTCTCCTACCTCTCTTGCTAATTTACTTTCTCCCATTCTTTCCTCCATTCTTCTTGATGGGAAAATGTTAAATCTTCATCTGAGTATATATGAGAGCCTTTAAGTATCCCTTTATTCTTTAGGATCCTGGACTTGTACTTCATTCTTCTTAGAGTATCTTTCACATGTCTATCCCTTCTTGCTCCCATATTCTTTCCTATCATGCTTGCTTTTTGAATCCCACTAGACCAATGCAACTCAATGCAACTTATCCTTGAGAAAATTCCTCACTAGAATATATGTTCTCTATTTTTCCCCAAAGTCCTTAAAGCCTTTGATGATGATATTTACTGATTTTTCTTCTTTTTCCTTTTTCTCTCTCATTTTTCTCTTGATTTGTTTTTCTATAATTTCCTTTTATTCAATTTTCGGTTCTTTTACCACCCAAGTCTATGATTTAGCCCCTTTTATTTTCTCCATTAGCTTGTTTTTTCTTATTTCCATGTCTATGATTATTGATTGAAACTTTTCCATCTGAATTGTGCTAGCTGCTCCCATTGGATCTAAATTATTTTTTCATGTTGCTCTTTCCCATTAAATTTATTGATTTAAGTTGATTAGCTCTTGTTGCCATTTATCCATTTTGTTTTGTAGGCTTCTTACATGCTCTTTTAGCAACTTGTTCTCTTTCAATCCTCCCTCTTTCTTTTGTGATTTCCTTTATATGGTTGTCTTCTTTATGTACTTTTGCCTCTAAAATTTCAATCCTCTTTTTAATTTTCATGAGCTCATTTACATAAATTTTTGGAGACCATACCAAAGGTGAGGTTGTGGAACTCTATAGTTATTTGTTTCTTTTTTCTCCATACTCTATCTTCACTTTGTTTAATGCATAGGTTTCAATTCTAACTTGCTTGGTCTTGTATGTTTCCTGGGAAGAAAGGGCCTCTTTCTTTTTTCCTTTGTTACATCCTTGGTCAATCTGATTCACTATTGTATGGCACCTTGTAGTTGTTTCCACATAGTTGTTTTTTATTACTTTTCGTAAAATCATGATGATTCTTTTTTTCTTGCAATTGTTTCCTTTTCCTAACTTGTCCACACTTTAATATCCCCGAGTATTGTTTCTCATTTACAAATATCCACTTATCTCTTGAGCTACCTGTTGAAACTCTAGTAAAAGGGGTTTACATTCTGTGTCATTATATGTTTATGTAGGAACTCTCATTGTCTCAAATGTTTATGTAGGCATTCTCATTGTCTCAAAACAATTTTGAGTCCATTTTAATCTCCCAAGATTGTCTGAGCATATGGTTTCAACTGAAAATTGGTTTTTAACAGCAAAAAATCTATGATTTCATGTTTTAATATTGTCTCACCCCACTTCAAGAATCGACATGGTTCTAGACAATACTTTGAGGTTACCTAACCCCTTGATTGTAGTTAAAAAATATTTCTCATCTCCAACATGCAGAAAAAGTAGGGGAAAGTTAAAATTTCTAAACAAAGAGGAGAAAATGTGGTAGACATGTTCCCGTAGATCCCTGCAATGGTCCCATAAAGAACTCTTCAGTTGACATACAAACCCCAAACAATGCCTCTCCTTGACCTCCACAACAAACCACTTTTTGGTTGACCCATAGGCCCCGAAGCAGGGTTGGAATTTGAAATGAATTTTTCCTGTCATAAGGAATTTTTCCATAAAATACATTTTAAATTTTGAAATGATTGTCTCTGGTGAAGTGTTTCGAAATGTGAAGAACATAATTTTGACGGGTTATTTTTTATTAAACATTATTAATACCCTATCTTGCACCATTCCATTAGTCGAAGTTTCCTTCACTTGGAATGGATAAGTAATATAGTTTTAGGATGGTAATGTTGATCAAGTGCATAATTGTATTGTCACCAAACCAACATTAATTTCAAATATTTTCTTAGAAAATTTTTAAATCTCAATAGATCTTCTATTACAAATCTTAATTGTTTCTTACGAGATTTGTCTATGGTCTCCCTGTCTTTCCTCCCATTGTATTTGGATTCCAATAATTTAAAAATTACTACTTGTGAGCTTGATTTTTCTATCTAATCAAGTTCATGAATCCAATATAAGTGTTGTGTGTGACCATAGAATTCTTTAATTCTTTGATCACCCGAGACTGTAAAACAATTGACGCTTTATGTGATGGTTTGATCATAAGAAATGACTTGAAACTCATTGGCATTTGAAGCTAATGTACTTCGTCCCTTGCCAAAATATTGCAAACAAAATCTGTTGAACAATCAGATGGAGGAAAAATCAAAATATAGTTGTTACACAGTATTTTGTCATCGTCCTTGCAATTCCCATCCTGAACATTGGAGGACCATTTTAGTGACTTATGTGTACTATCATACAATGACATTAATGGTAATAGATGAAAGTACACAAAATTCACTGAAATGGTCCTCCAATTGTAGGTACGGTGAAAAAATATTGTTTAACAAGTGCCCCCTAAAGCATGAGGTCTGAGAGAGAGGGAGGGGTGAAATGCTTTATGAGAGAATGTCCAAACTAAAACCCCATTGTCGAAAGGCCTGAAAGAAAAAGTACAACTGATATCTTGTAATATTCCTAAATTATCATGCAGCTAATAGGAATATTAATTTTTCCTTTTAAATCCAGTTAAATGAATAAATGGGCAAGGAGGCTCATAAGTTGCTTAAGTATGAATAAAAATCCCTCATAGTGTGAAAAGGGATCATGAAATAACCAAATTAAGCATCCACATGTGTGAAAAAGGTCTAAACTATGTGGACAAGGTCAAGTTTTACCAAGTCAACATGATTTATTCTCAAAGAGTGGATCCTAAATAAAGCCAGCTCAATGTGAATAGAGATCAATCCAGCTAGTCAAAATGAAGGTACCTTGAGTGTGAAAAGGGACAGGGCATGAATGTTCAGTCAAGGTTGACCAAGTCAACAAAGCTATCTAGATGCATTGAACCACCTTTATGGACAACACAGTTTTGGTGGAGGAGCCTTTGCATGGAATCAACCTCATAGTGGGTGGGACCCTTGGTGAGGAAGCTCATCAATTATATAATGGAGGAGATGGAAAGAATATGGATACATTGGAGATTAAATTTTTATGTGGTCTGCTTAGACTTCGTACATACTTGGCTATTTAGCTAAGTTGTTGCACTATTTAGTGCAAGGGTTTTCCCGGGTGGGGATTCCCTACTCTTTCTTGGAGATCTTGTTTGAGAAATCTAAGAGGAGACTTATGATCTAAATTTTTCACTACCTAGTGTTGGGCCAAGCACTTACCTTCAGAAAAAAACACAGTCCCCTCAGAAAATTGTGTTATTTCTTAAGGTGTGCAGTTGGAGGGGTCAAAACCCCATTTTGAGGAGCTAGTTTCCCAAGAGGAGGATCAACCTTTCTTTGGGGAAGCTAGAGGAAGCATCTACAGCCATTTATTTGCATTTCTAGCCATTTTTATGCAGAGCTTCAACTACACAGTTTGATTCATCTGCATATCTGTAACAACTCTTTCATGTATATCATTTATGTCAAGAAACTCTTGTCGGGTCTTCTCGGATCTGTATAAAAGAGATTAGATCTCTGTTTTTATGCCTCATTGAGTAATATAATAAGAAGCTCTAAATTATTTCTCTATTTTCTGAGTTTTACCTCCTTTAGACTGTGCAGTCTCTTATGTAGCAACTTCGGTATGTTGCAGTCTTGGGGTTTTGTCAATTTTAAGTTATTCTGAGCATGGGAGGCCTGTTTAACTAGGCTAGAGTCATTTGTTTCTAAATTTTTTTTTCATGCATGTCATATATTGCCTATTCTAAGGGAAACAACCATTATTTTTCACTGTTATAACTCAATCTTCAGAAAATAACGTTTTTGAGGCAAAAATTGTTTCCTTTCCCCACTTGGTGACATTGTATAAAGGCATAGCTTGTTGTGTTATTGTTCTATGGAAGCTATGTGTTTAAATACACTACATGATTTGATTACTTTCTGCTCTCCAACTTTGGAATACCTTAAGGTATTCTTATTGTTGTCGAAAATCCCAATTTTGGGATATTACAGTGGTATCTGAGCAACAATCTTGGCTTAGCCAGTGAGCTTCAAGCATTATGGAGTCTTCTCATGGAGAGGAGGAGATTTTTAAAAGAAATCAGAGAAAACCCTTGTTGTCTAGAGAAAAGAGGTTCTCAAAACTTCTCTTTCCAAATCTGCAGGGTAGAAGCAAGGGCATCAAAGAAATGAGGAGGGAGAAATTTGAAAATCCCTCAGCAAGATCTATACAAGAGGAAGATTATAAATCCTCATCTTATGGATATGAGCACTCAGCCATATCATCATATCTACCACGTTCTATCAGCAACTTCTTCATGAAGAGGAAGAAAGGATATGTGCCAAAGAGAGATACTCTTGGTGATTATTTTCAGGAGTATGAAGCTCAAGCTAAGGAGTTCAAAGATCACTTGAACTTCCAAGGATTTTTCCAAATGAAGGAGGAAAGGAGCACATGGAGCAAGAAGCGGGATGAAGGTAGATTCTTTCTATCCACTTTTGATGGATCACCTCTATGTCCAGCTAGGGCTTGGTGAAGGTGCTAGACACCTATGTGCAACAACATCAAGTTTCAAAAAATGAGGCCATCAAAGTAGAAGTGCTGCATTTTGAGGGTAAGGTTTATGCTTGGTGGTTGTTTGAATCCTTTTCCTTCAAAAATTCAAATACATCTACTTATGCATTGTTTATTCAAATAATAGTAGAAAGGTTTGATGGGGAATCATGTAAAACATTTCCTCTAGAGGATATCAAACCATATCAAACAAAAAAATTTCATATGTTGGGAGGATTTATAAATCCAAATCCATTTCTGAGAACCACTGAAGAGGAGGTGAGATTTTTTGATACTTTTCCAAGGGAAAGATCGCCTTTGGAAGAAGGGCTTTCTTCTCAAAGGGAAGACATGAAGATTACTCCTTCAAAAGAAAACCAAGATCTAGGGTCTCTTGTTGGAGGTAAGGCAAATTTAACTATTGGAGAGGAGAAAGGGAAGACAAGAGAAGGTAATGAAGTCATGAAAATGGCACCTCAAGCACCTCATGAAGAAGAGGATGGAGCACTTGCTTCAAGAAAAGAAACTCTTGCACTCTTGCAAGGAGTTCCAAAAGGTCTCACACATAGAGCTCTTGGCATAACACATGAGCAGCATGTACCATCATTGTCAAATGATGAGATCTTGAGGATAGAAGGAGGAAAAGAGGAGGAAGGGCATCACAATATGAATAACATGTACCCTTCTCTATTTCAAATATTGAAAGAACAAAGAAGGCAAGAGGACCTATGCAATAAAGGTAGGGGCAAATCTGTCCACCTACATCCAGATCCTACTCTATGCCTTGATGCCTCTTTGTAAGGAGGCATTTCACCAGGAAAAATTCTTGATTGGAGGAAAAATAAAGAGTTCTCTCAACTATATGCAGCAGCAACATATTTTTCTAGAGAGGGAACCTTGAAAGGAGCCACTACAGCACTGAGAATCATTGATGGAAGGCTAAGCAATTTTCTGAAATTGGCTTTGCTATCCACCATTCATCTATTTGCGTCGGAGAGGATAGATTCAGAAATATGTCTTGATATGAGCATAGTATCAAAAGGCTACTCCATAGCTTTGGAGCAGCAAAGGTTACTCCAATACATAATGAAAATTTCTGAACATAACAAAAAGATATTTTCATTTTTGTATGCAGGAGCAAAATTGTGGAAGTTTTGGAGAAAGAGAACCTTTAGAGAGAAGGCTAACTCTCCTAAAATTCAATCTTGTCTTGAGAAATATCGGCTGTAGAAGAGGCAACAAAGGAAAGTTGGGAATGCTCCAACATGTGACCTTGACATCCAGCATGTTAAGGAGGAGATCCATCATATGATAGTTACCTCATTTCAGACCTCTATAGCGCTAGACCCTTATTGGGAGTCCCAACTCTTGGTAGAATATTCGAAGGACCTATTCACATGTAAGGTTCTTGATGGGCAAGCAATGGATGGAAAGTATAAAGTAGTTAATGGAATCATTTATGTTCATAATCAGATCTACTTAACTAATGGTTCCAAGCTCAAGAAAAAACTACTTAACACAACCTATGAGGTCCTGCTTTCAAAACCCACTGGTTTCATTAAAGCATATCATACTATCTTAGATGGATTCATGTGGGAGAACTTCAAAGAGGATGTGCACTCTTATATGAGGAAGTGCATGGATCATTTGCTACTTGAGGGGGAACAAATCTCTTGGGAAGATTTATCATTACCACCTCCTTATTCATTGAGTGTGAGAAGGAGCTCATCCATGAGCTACCCTATTGATATTGAAAAAGTGCATGATAAAAATTGTATGGATAAATCTCATGATTTATCTATTATATACTTGTATTTTATTAACACTCATGTGCAGGTCTTGGCTCCAAGAGGGGGCACTTTTTTTGTTGGGCTTCATGAGCTACTTTGGGCCATGAAAAATGGTGGTGTTGGCCATTCCTTGGAAGATCTTGGAGAGATGATGTACTCCTCATGGTGTGATTCATCAACACCAACCATCCTACACCTTCTCCAAGCATGCAAGAAGGATAAGACAGCAAGAAAGTGTTGGGGAAAGCACTTGTCATATCATATCCTATGGTAGTTAGGAATAAAATTGCATTGGTTGCACTTGAGGTACCATTGTCCTTATCCATTATTGCATATGGCAGCTAGAATGACTCTAATTTTGATTCCATTAGCTGAAGATGTTCTTATATTTATTGGGAACATGGTTGGAGGAGAGACACATTTGTTGGATGTGTCCTTGGGGGAATAAAGTCTCTACATTTTCTGCACTTCATGTTCTAAGGGGAGCATGGAAAACTATATGGCCACTATTGTATACCATTTGTTTCTTTATGATGTGGACCATATGTTTGGTTGGAGCACTTGGGGCATGCCTCTCATGAGCCATTGGGAGGAGCTTTTCTATGAATTACCAAGCTGGGAGGTAGTCCATTTTCTTTGGATGATAGCATGGAGGTGGAAGGCCCTCATTGATTATGAAATTCCCCATGATTGTCTTGGGAAGGCCACAATGAGAAGAGGGGAGATTTTGCAGCACCCTTACAATTTCTTGAGGATAAGAAACATTTGGGAGGGGGAGACTGTAATATTCCTAAATTAGCATGCAGCTAATAGGAATAATAATTTTTCCTTTTAAATCCAGTTGAATGAATAAATGGGCAAGGAGGCTCATAATTTTCTTAAGTATGAATAAAAATCCATCATAGTGTGAAAAGGGATCATGAAATAACCAAATTAATCATCCACATGTGTGAACAAGGTCTAAAATATGTAGACAAGGTCAAGTTATGACCAAGTCAACATGATTTATTCTCAAAGAGTGGATCCTAAATAAAGCCAGCTCAATGTGAATAGAGATCAATCCAGCTAGTCAAAATGAAGGCACCTTGAGTGTGAAAAGGGATAGGGCATGAATATTCAGTCAAGGTTGACCAAGTCAACAAAGCTGTCTAGATGCATTGAACCACCTTGATGGACAACGCAGTTTTGGTGGAGGAGCCTTTGCATGGAAGCAGCCTTATAGTGGGTGGGACCCTTGGTGAGGAAGCTCATCAATTATATAATGGAGGATATGGAAAGAATATGGATACATTGGAGATTATATTTTTATGTGTTCTTCTTAGACTTCTTGCATACTTGGTTGTTTAGCTAAGTTGCTACACTACTTAGTGCAAGGGTTTTCCCAAGTGGGGATTCCCTACTCTTTCTTAGAGATCTTGTTTGAAAAATCTAAGAGGACACTTATGATGTAAATTTTCCACTACTTGGTGTTGGGCCAAGCACTTACCTTCAGCAAAAATGCAGTCCCCTCAGAAATCTGCATTATTTCTTAAGTTTTGCAGTGGGAGGGGTCAAAACACCATTTTGAGGATCTAGTTTCCCAAGAGGAGGATCATCCTTTCTTTGGAGAAGCTAGAGGAAGCATCTACAGCCATTTCTTTTCATTTTCAGCCATTTTTATGCAGAGCTTCAACTACATAGCGTGATTCAGCCACAGATCTGCAACAGCTCTTTCATATATATCATTTATGTCAAGAAACCCTTGTCGGGTCTTCTTGGATCTGTATAAAAAGATTAGATCTATGTTTTTATGCCTCATTGAGTAATATAATAAGAATATCTGAATTATTTCTCTATTTTTTGAGTTTGATCTCCTTTATACTACACAGTCTCTTATGCAGCAACTCCGGTATGTTGCAGTCTTGCGGTTTTGTCAACTTTAAGTTGTTCTGAGCATGGGAGGTCTGTTTAAATAGGCTAGAGGCATTTGTTTCTGAAAATATTTTGCATTAATGTCATATATTTCCTATTATAAGGGAAACAACCATTATTTTTCACTGTTATAACTCAATCTTCAAAAAATAACGTTTTTGAGGAAAAAATTGCTGCTTTTCCCCACTTCATGACATTGTATAAAGGCATAGTTTGTTGCTATGATTGTTCGATGGAATCTATGTGTTTAAATACACTACATGATTTTATTACTTGCTGCTCTCCAAATTTGGAATGCCTTAAGGTATTCTTATTGTTGTATAAAATCCCAATTTTAGGATATTACATATCTCCTATACATGAACATGTAGTATGAGTGCAACCATCCATAATAGAGTACATGTAATAATAAGATCCAAGGTATGGATGCAACTATCCAATCATAAGGATCATCAAATAGACTGAGGTATGGTCGCAGCCATCCAATCAGAAGAGTCATGCATATAGTCATGATAAACCAAAATGTCCCGCAGCCTGGATCCTATCAGAGAAAATCCAGGCTCTTACGCTCCATCTCGAACCGAACAAGTACAAATTCAAGCATGTGAATGAATGAACTAAAGTTGAACATGCAAGAAAGTCACCTGATTACCAGCCTGTTGGGTGCCAAAAGGTGTCTTTTAAAACTCCTAATCACCTCATATTAATTATCAACCCGGGTAAGTCTTTTTGTTTAAAGAGTGTACACAATATGTGCAAGCTATAACCTAGAGAGTAATGTTTCCTAAATTGTAGTATAAATCTTGACACAAGAATAAATGGAAGCATCTAAAAAAATCCAATTGCAATTATTAAAGGGAATATCAAACTTCAATATTCTATTGAAATAAAATCTTCAGCAATCCAAAGAATGGCATCATCAACTGGGAGCACAGTAACAATAACTCACTCCTACTTAGTTGATTCAATTCTAAATTATATTAACTTTCTGCAAAGCAATTAATACAAAAATGGTATCACTTCTGAGAGTCTCATAGCAATAATTAATCTCTTACAGATGATTTAAGCAATGCAATGCGTTGTCTTAAATAACTCACGATGTAATGAAAAAGATTCAGATCAAATGGTAACGAAGTATATCATAAACAGAATGCATAATATCTTAATACAGGAAAATAATAAATAGCTAATGAAATGAACTCATGGTAACAAGAAATTATCAAATCAATCACACGCTACAAGAATCAGAAATATAACATAGAGAAGCAGTTAACGCTACCGAGGGCCGGACCCTTAGCCACCAGTAGGCACTGCTAAGTTACTTCAGATGATGAGAATGAACACAACAACTTCAATTCATCATTAAACTGAGTAGCATTACAATGTGATTGTGCTTTCCAACAACGTAGTTTTTAATTGACTTTACAATTTGAAAAGTAACAACGACCCCCCTTCTTTCTACAATAGTTTCCTTTTTATAATCAGAAAGGGTAAATAGCAAATATTAAATGTGATCCCTCATAACAAAATTGGATTTTTCCCAACAACTTGATCAGCAAGAAAATATATTTCCATCAATCATTCAATAGGAACAAGTTGAATTTGGTATTGCAACTGGCATAATTTGGAAAATGGCCGCAATAGCGAATCTGGGAAAATCGTCTTCAGAGAACCTTTTGTTTCTCTTAATACTAGCCGAATTTGGACAAAGTTCTCTTTGAAAGTTAATTTGGTCCATTATGGACAAAACCCATGTTTCGGATTTTCCAGATTTTTCTCCATTTTCCCACAACTTCCAATGAAAAACTGTCACTTCTTATTCCAGCAAATTTCTGAGTTGGAGTATTTAATGATGAGCTGGAGATCAAATCTGCAATTTGGAAAATATCTTGGAGGCTAAAATGGTGAGTGATGTTACAAAAAATTTATTAATAAACCATCATTGATAAAATCATGCATAGTAATCATCAATTTATTAAAAATAAAGGAGAAGAAATAATATTTATCCATAAGAGCATAAATAATTATAAAATGGAATTATATGATAAACCATGATAAATGACGTGATAAAGAATGGGAGAAATGGATGATATAGGTGTTAGAAAGTGATAATAATAATGACAAACTAGCGGCCCAAAATACCCCCAAACTGTATATATTGCATGTCCTCATGCAACCCAAAGTCTCGTTATTAACTAAGCAATAATAAAAAATTGTTCATCTCAACCCATGAAATGGATGGAACAAACGAATTCTTCCTCAAATAATGAATATTCAATTTTAGCAATCTTGATGAAGGCATAACAATTTTTACATTTGAAGTTCAACTATATGTATATGAAGTTGCAGCAAAATATGATATAAGTAACAACAAACTTCATTAACCATTTTCTCAAAAACTAGATTTCTATTATATTAATGCTTCTATGATCCAAAAATCAGATCGTTTTGATGCACAGATCATGAGATATAAAAAAAATGGCTGTAGGTGATAGTACATGATTTTCAAAATTTTATGAACTAATTTAGCGTGAAATTATTTGGGTTTGTGTATTTTAATGATACCTCTTTGTTATCTAGAAATCACAAGAATTCAGTTCATAGTTTTAAAGATATATGAAAATCAATTTTTGCACTGTATAAAAATGAGATTGTATGCCTTAAATGAGAAAGAAATTAGAAAACATACATCATGTGTAGCAATGCCTCCCCCAAACTGAAGAATTAGCATGCCCTCATGCAATGCTGGAAAACGAATAGAGGTGGTTGCTACAATCTGTTGAAATCTATGCTTGGTGTAAAACAACATGGAAGAAGGGAGGTGTTGAGAATGAATAAGATGGTCATAATAAATAAATAAATGAAAGGAACACTCCCTCAAACTGAAAGATTTTGTCTTTGAAGAATGGGAAGTGGTAAAGATGTGGAATGAATGATGATAAATAATGCTCAATGGATTTTGCATGAAATTCTCCTAAATTCGTAATAAATCAGAAAAGTATGCTATTTTACCTCAAGTTTTACCTCCGAAAAAAAATGTGGAATGACATGTATGGACTGGTATTTTTTGAAGCTGATGTAGGCTGAGGGGATACTGAAAATGATGCAAAATGTGGAAGCCATGCAAGCACATCCTGTCTGAACAATTGTGTGTGTTCGCGAGTTGCGTGAGCCTCTGTTGTTAGGGGCAATAGTGTGGCCTTGCTACGAATACAATTCCCTCCATACTTGTTGTTCTCCTGTAACAAGTCACTGTTTTGCATGAAAATTTCTTGAATCCACAGTTTTAGTTTTGAATAGCAACAGATAAGATTCATGTAAAAATTTTAATCAGAATTTTTTTTGTATAAATGCAGTACTAATATTTTGTCAAATCATCAAGTTATGATAGAGTTCAGTAATTATATTGTATGTTATCCCATAATGAATACATTCCCCCTTCCAATTGGAAAAGGGATTCCATGACCATAAAGCATATGAAAGGTGTTGTGCTGACAGCAAGGCAAGGGAATGATCAATACGACAGTAAATGAAGCAGAGTACACATATCAATGATAGGATGGAAAGAGGTATGGTTATAATGAGATCAGAGTGTGTAAGGATAGTTATGAATAAAAGATAGGATGCTTTGGATTGATGATAAGTTATGAAAAAGAAAAGGACAACAATATGCCAAAAAGATGCTTTTCTGACAGTATTCTAGCCAAAAATGATGCGATTGATCAGAAAAAAATTTGCATCCGTAAAGGTTCAAAACAGGGAAAAATTAAGGAAATAACTTCTCCGATAAAAAAAAGAATAAGAAAAGGGTATTATAGTAATAATTGACAATAAAATATAACTTCAATACCATAAGCAGAGCCTCTGTTGCCAGCAGGCATCCATAGCCTCGGCAGGGTTGCTTTTTAACCCATATGAGCCAGGATCCTCAATTTATAAATGGAGAGTTCCAGTGTTGTTCTACAGAAGAGATCAGTGTGCTGGCGTGGGAACCAGATAACCACACTGCCATTCACTGGGATGTAGCAAAAGTGATCAGGTCGGCTCATGATGAGACCTCCTGTTCCAAGGATATTTTGGCTATCTAATGGATCATAACCCTGGTGTGGTGGCCATAATGGGAATGTCACTTCGTTACAGCCTTATGAACATGGTAGGCTGACTTGTAATGAGACCCCCTATCCTCCATCTGCAAACGAAATTTTTCTATGATTACACAATTTTATAATAAAAAGAGGGAGCCTCAGTACTCCTTAAGATTAGGGATGGTGGAAGAAGTTGAACATGTCAATAGAAATTTTTTTTTACCCATAATATCATTTATTATAGACAGAGAAGATTATAACCAGGAAGAGTGGAGCCAGCATGGTATTAATATGATCAATCAGTATCATGTATAGCAGAAAACGATGCAGTAAAGTAGCATTAAATAACTGTGTCCCTTTTCTTAAAAAGAATCTCTCATCCATAATATGTCCTGTTAAAGATCATAACGTTAAGGGTATTCAACTGCCTCAATAGACTCTATAATTCTTGTCCTCATAAAAGTATTGGACTTCATGCCATGCAAGGGAATCATAGAAATGGGCTGGGATGGCTAGGAATGATCATGCAAGGAGAAGAAAGTGTTGTTCTAAAAAATACTCACAAAATGTTGTTCCTATGAAGGAACAACAGTTGTTCCCTGTAGGGAACAGCAAACGAAAACACACACGAAAAAGTGTTGTTCCTTATAGGGAACAACAGTTGTTCCATGTAGGGAACAACAAAGAAAATTCACACGAAAAAGTGTTGTTCCCTATAGGGAACAACAAAAGAAAATACACACGAAAAAGTGATTTTCCTTATAGGGAACAGCAGCTATTCCCTGTAGGGAACAGTAAAGAAAATGCAATAAAAAATGTGTCGTTTCCTATAGGGAACAACAGTTGTTCCCTGTAGGGAATAGCAAAGAAAATTCACATGAAAAGTGTTGTTCCTTATAGGGAACAACGGTTGTTCCCTATAGAGAACAACAAAGAAAATTCACATGAAAAAGTGTTTTTCCTTATAGGGAACAACAGTTGTTCCCTGTAGGGAACAACAAAGAAAATTCACATGAAAAAGTGTTATTCCTTATAGGGAACAACAACTGTTCCCTATAGGGAACATCAAAGAAAATACACATGAAAAAGTGTTGTTCCTTATAGGGAACAGAAGTTGTTCCCTGTAGGAAATAGCAAAGAAAATGCACACGAAAAAGTGTTGTTCCCTATAGGAAACAGCGGCTGTTCCCTGTAGGGAACAACAAAGAATATCGGGAGAGGAAAAACACTGACAAGCAATCATCCTTACTACTCTAAATAACAAAAAGACAATCGTAAAAAGAAAGAAAATCAATAGAGAAAAAACAGGGAAAAACAATTGTATTTATAGAAAAACAGAGAAAAGAAATCATATTTACAGCTTAAAAAGAAATAACTTTTTACAGAAATGAAGCTGCCGAAGGATTGCCTTCTGCAATTGAAACTTGCATGGTGGGGTCCTCATTGTTCAATCACCAATGGTGCGGAAACTGCAATTTGAAGGAATCAACACCTAAAACACAAAAACATAAGAGAAATCAGAAAAGAAACAACACTTTATTTAAAAACAGTATAGAAATAAATAAGTTAAGTTACAATAGCTGTGATTTTATTTCTTAAGGGAATATCAATCTGTCAATGGAAAAAGAAATGATCTCTTGCAAAAATGTTTTGGCAGCAGTGACATGAATCTTTGAATGGGAATCAATTCTTTATTTTTTTTCTATTATGAATCCATTAGGTAATGAATGGGATGAAATGCCCTTGTTTCATTAAAATTTCTTTCAAGAATCGCTCGTCCATAAATTGACCTTCTTTATTCTCCTAAGACCTGCAAAAAATCTGTGTCTACTTGCAATAAAACATTAAATCATGGAGAAAGAGAGGTGATCGGGCTCCCCTAATCCAAGAACTATGAAAAAAGAAAACAATTAGCTACTCTACAAAACAAATCCATAGAAAAATAAAACAAATTTTATTTGTCACCTGCGGGAGAGCAGTGGTCGACCATACTAACCAGCAGTGTTTTAACCATAACTTCTTTGTTTTTTGTCCAATTTGAGTGATTCCAAAGCCAAATGAAAGTGAATTCAGGGAGATGTCTCCAATAGAAACAAGTTTTAAAAATTTCATGTAATGGTATGTTAAATTTTCTTAGAACAACCTGCATAATAGAGTCATTTTCGATTTTCCAATTCATAACAACAATTGATATTTCAAGCATAGATTTTTTCATTTGATGACGGATTAAGATGATTCAAATTGGAAATGAAATTATATTCATTTATTTATCTCAAATAGAAACAATTTTTGAAGACAAGAAGAATTTATGGGTCAAATACTTTAATGAACAGCTGGAAAAACAAAGTTTTAAGAGTGATGATTTATGATAGGCAGTCAGTATTTGGGTCATATTTTCCTCATATGATATCAAAATAAAGTGATTAAAATTGAATTTTAAACTAGATTCATAGAGGAATATACCATAGAAACAGGTTTTAAAAATATAGTCATTTAGGCCTCCAAAAACTCGTTGTCTTAACTATGTTCCTGAGTTTCCTACTAGATGCCCTATCAATATTTGGGTTATAAATTTTTCATTTCAAATCCAAATGGAGTGATTCAAATTGGGTTGTAATGTAGACATCAAGGGATACTTAGGATAGAAACATTTTTTTAAAATATTCACTTTTCGTCCCTAAAAACATGATTGTCACGACTTTGTTCCTGAGCTACCTACTAGACGCACTGTCAATGTTTTGGTTCTAAATTTTTCGTTTCAAATCAAAATGGAGTGATTCAAATTGGGTTTGAAAGTAGAAATCAAGGGCTACTTAGGATATAAATAGGCTTTTAAAATATTCACTTTTGGTCCCTGAAAACATGACTGTCCCGACTTTGTTTTTAGAAATTTCATCAAGCTCGTAAGCCAAAAAAATATGATATTCAATAAATTTTTCCATATTAGTGATAAAAATGAATATGAGTATTTGTAGAACTGTTATTTGCAATATAATACATATACATATAAAAATAAATTAAAATATTTATCACCAATGTTGATTTTCACAGTGTGTTGCAACAAAAACAATTTTTTTTATTTATTTTTATTTTTTTATAATAATAATAAAATGTGATTATTTATGTCCTTATTTATTTATTTTCTATACTAACCTACTCTTCTTTGTAAATTGAATATGCTTACGTATAAGGGTATTTCCAGTGGAGCCATTTTCGAAATAAGACCTCTATTATGTACATACCCAAATTTGAAAAATGCATGTTAATAAATAGTAGGGTATGAGAAACCAACTTCCCTTGAAAAGATGGTGCCAAAAAATTTTGAAGTATGGAGTGATGTTGCAAACAAATGGACTGAAACCAATCTTCAATGTATCCCTTACTTTCTTGATTTCCCATAGCCGTCATATCATGAAGTTCTTGAGTGTTTAAAACGGTTTGTTGATGCAGGCTAGAAGAAACCTCATTTTCTTTCATAACCTCTACAATTTTTGGATTTGATACATCCTGAATCTTAGTATACGTTTTCTCCAATGGTGCATGTGAGATAGAATGGGTGGGAAGGGTGGGTAAATTTTTTAGTTCAACACTGTAAACATGTTGTATTGGTTTATTATGGTGAGGGTGTGGAATGAGTTGAGCACGAAATTGTGTAGGGAATGGAGAATTTTGATGATGTAGTTGATTGGGTTGAGTGGATGATTTTTATAGGCAAGCAAGATGTTGCGGAAGAGCTGGTAGAGAATATGGAGGATGTGTTTGTGCTACAATATGAGGGAGAGTAATCATGCAATCATAAGATGAACCATGCCAAACTTGTAGACAAGATTGGTGGGGGTTATATCGAGATTGACATTGCTACACTAACATATGAGTATTCCATAATGGATTATACAAGTAAGAAAATGGAGGGGAAGTGTTTTGAACCATACCTGTAGGCCACGATTTCCATGGTTTTGACCTTGTTGCAGCTTCCCCATCTCTTTGATATGATACTTCCATCCTAGATAAGGAAGAACAACTATCCATGGGATGCTCCTTTCGATAATGAGGGAAAAACACTTCATCAAATTCTTGATTTTTCTGAACCTGCAAAAAATTCAATTGTGAATATAGAGAGCTAATAAAATCATATTTAAAATTTTCAAATAAAACATTGATTTCAACTCTTATGTCTCTTGTTCTTGTAGTAAATTTGGAAAAGAAAGAAGAAACTTCTCTAGAATTCTTAACAGCCTTGGAAATTCCTCTTGAATACCTTATGCACAATTCACAAGCATCATCATATGATAAATGAAAAACATCACCTTTTCCTATCAGATTTAAGAGTAATAAAAATTCATCTTTGATTCCTTTAAGAAGGAGTGTTTTCAAGATCTCTTTTTCCAAATGCTTATGCTTTGATTTTTGAAGGTTATATTGAAATCACTCTACATAGTCCTCCAAGCTTTCATCTTCCCCTTGTATCAGACTGAAAATATATTCATTGGATTTGCAGAAGTCTTGGTACTTCTTTAATAATATGTTCTTCATGTCCTCCGATGTTTGGATGCAGTTCCCACCAAGGTTCATGAACCATCGGAGAGCTGCTCCTTTTAGAGTAAGAGGAAACACTTTCAACCTTCGACCATTAGTACAATAATCATATCCTCTACAAAGTATTTCAAACTCAAATAAGAATGTATCTAGATCATCATTTGTCAAACCATGAAAATTTGGTAGAGACGATGGGGGAATTATGTGCATTTGTGTCACACCTCCTATATCTTTGATAGGGAATTCAAAAGTTGTACTGTGAGCCATTTCTTACCATAATAGAAGATGTTATTCATGTGTTTCTTTGAGTATTCTCCTTCAAATGTTCCTGTCGATTGGTTAGTGAAATGGGTGGTGCTTACATCACCACTTGAGTGGAATTACAAGATTTTTTTCAAAAATTATATCTCTAAAATTCCTACTTCAATTCCTATGCAATTTTGCTGAAAAGAGGGCAAAGGAGCAAGAGATTTACTTGCTCGTTACGTAGGTTCTTACCTTCTATTTTTAATACCCAATTCTTTCCCAACAAAAAATATCAAACATACATCACTCTCTGTGAAATGGCAACACTCTCCCCGGCTACGACACCAAAATGTTGGGTGCTAAAAGGTGTATTTTAAAAATCCTAATCGCCTCACATTAATTATCAACCTGGGTAAGTCCTTTTGTTTCAAGAGTATACACAATATGTGTAAGCTATAACCTAGAGAGTAATGTTTCCTAAATTGTAGTATAAATCTTGACACAAAAATAAATGGAAGCATCTAACAAACTCCAATTGCAATTATTAAAGGGAATATCAAAGTTCAATCTTCTATTGAAATAAAATCTTCAACAATCCAAAGAATGGCATCATTAGTTGGGAGCACAGTAACAATAACTCACTCCTACTTAGCTGATTCAATTCTAAATTATATTAACTTTCTGCAAAGCAATTAAGACAGAAACGATATCACTTCTGAGATTCCCATAGCAATAATTAAACTCTTACAGATAATTTAAGCAATGCAATGTGTTGTCTTAAATAACTCACGATGTAATGAAAAAGATTCAGATCAAATGGTAATGAAGTAAATCATAAACAGAACACATAATATCTTAATACAAGAAAATAATAAATAGCTAATGAAATGAACTCACGGTAACAAGAAATTATCAAATCAATCACACGCTACAAGAATCAGAAAAATAACACAGAGAAGCAGTTAACACTACCGGGGGCCGGGCCCTTAGCCACCAGCAAGAACTGCTAAGCTACTTCAGATGATGAGAATGAACACAGCAACTTCAATTAATCATTAAACTGAGTAGAATTACAATGTAATTGTGCTTTCCAACAACGCAGTTTGTAATTGAGTTTACAATTTGAAAAGTAACAGTGATCCCCCTTCTTCCTACAATTGTTTCCTTTTATAATCAAAAAGGGTAAAGAGTAAATAGTAAATGTGATCCCTCATAACAAAATTGGATTGTTCCCAACAACTTTATCAATAAGAAAATATATTTCCATCAATCATTCAACAGGAACAAGTTGAATTTGGTATTGCAACTGGCATAATTTGGAAAACGGCCGCAACAGCGAATCTAGTAAATTCATATTTAGAGAACCTTTTGTTTATCTTAATATGAACTGAATTTGGGAAAAATTCTCTTCAAAAAATTTAATTCGGTCCGTTCTGGACAAAACCCATGTTTCGGATTTTCCAGATTCTTCTCCATTTGCCCACAACGTCTAATGAAAAACTGTCACTTCTTATTCCAGCAAATTTCTGAGTTGGAATATTTAATGATGAGTTGGAGATCAAATCTGCAATCTGGAAAATATCTTGGAGGCTAAAATGGTGAGTGATGTTACAAAAAAATTATTAATAAACCATCATTGATAAAGTCATGCATAATAATCATCAATTTATTAAAAATAAAGGAGAAGAAATAATATTTATCCATAAGAGCATAAATAATTATAAAATAGAATTATATGATAAACCATGATAAATGACGTGATAAAGAATGGTAGAAATGGATGATATAGGTGTTAGAAAGTGATAATAATAATGACAAACTAACGGCCCAACACATCCCATGATGAAAGCTATTAACACTACTTTGATCAACATTCAAATATCCCACCATTATGGGTAATTTTTCTCTTTCTCCACCAAACATTGCTCAGATCAACATGATCTCCATGTCTTCTGATCCATGGATCATTCCTTCACCTGAGCAGGTTGACTCATTTGGTGAAGCGATGCTGTTAAGCCCAATAGAAATTTATTATTGTGAAGTTATTTCGACTTTGGCTCCTTCTCCCTCTGATCATACTCCTTTGAGTGTGTCTCACGACACGTATTCTCAATCCCCTTGGCTTGGTACCTTGGATTCTCCTGATACCTTGAGTGAGATGTTCCCTAATGATGAAGCTATTGTGGAAACCATGTCTCTTGAGGATCCTCCTTGGGAAAATAGTAATAATCATTCCTCTTTTATGCCTGGCCTTGAGGCCATGTCTACTTGTCCTGAGAAATTTGCTTCCCAAGCTCCTTCCCATTTGCTTTAGACGCCAGTCTTGATGCATGAAGTCTTCGCGGAAGGTAACATGGGAAACATTACGCAAACAATACCTATCAACATCTCCATTAAACTGGGGTTTGTTGAGAACATTCATGTTGGGGTGACATGTTCTCTTGATGAGATCGAGGTCTATACTAGTCTCTTCTGAGAGTTTTGAGATGTTTTCTCTTGGTCCTATGTAGAAATTCCCTACATTGATCTAAGTATAGTTGTGCGTGAGATTCCTACTTATCCAGACGTGAAGCCTGTTCACCAACGTCTTTGTCCCGTGCACCCTAGAAAGGTTGCCACAATCAAGCTAGATGTTGAAAATCTTCTCAAAGCCAGCTTCATTTTTCCAATCCCCTTGACAGAATGGGTTTCTAACACCGTTCTTGTGGAAAAAATGCAAGGCACTATTCTGGTCTATGTCGATTACCGCAACATTAACTGTGATTGTCCTAAGGATAACTATCCCACTCCTTTCATTGACCAAATCATTGATGAATGTGTTGGGAGTGAGATCTTTTCCCTTATGGATGGGTTTTTTGGTTATAACGAGATCAATATTTTATCAGCTGATCAACATAAGACCGCCTTCATCTGTCCATGGGGCACTTTTGCATATAAGAATATCCCTTTTGGCCTCAAGAATGTTGGTACCACTTTCCAACATAAATTTCGTACACTTTTCATGATATTAAGCGCATTGTTAAACCTTATCTTGATGACCTTCCGTCTCATTCCGCTAAGTGTAAGGATCACCCGGATCAACTCCGTCAAATATTTCTTCGTTGTAGACGCTACAACATTCAGCTCAATCCGCATAAATGTGTCTTCTACGTTGATTCCAGTAGACTCCTTGGGTTTATCGTCTCCAAAGACATAATTTTTCTCAACCCTCTTAAGGTTGAAGCTATTGTTAATCTTCCCTCCCCTTCCTCTTTACATCAGTTGCAGATTTTGCAAGGGAAATCTAATTTCCTGCGTCGTTTTATACCTAACTATGTTGAGGTAGCCAAAATTTTCACGCGATTTCTTAAGTAAGATGTCCCATTCCTCTAGGACGAGATTGCCCAAAAATAATTTGATGCACTGAAGACTTTTCTCATCAATGCTCCTCTTTTGCAACCACCTAATTATCATTGTGACTATTCCCTATATTTGGCTACCGCATTTAGCACTATTTCCATGGTTCTGGTATAGGATGACGAAGGTGTTGATGAGCACATAATTTATTGTTTAAACCACAATATTATCGATACTGAAACCCGTTACACGCATGTCAAGAAATTGGCGTTGGCTGGATTGAAAATGGTCGCTATTCATAAATGTCACGACTGTTAGATTTACCAGCGCAAGATGTGCACGCCACCCGCTCACCTCCATCTCATCATTACCATTGGTCCCTTTGCAAAGTGGGGCATCGATTTTATGACGTGTAACCCTCACTTGGCTGGGGGGCGTGCTTATATTATTGTAGTCGTGGACTACTTCACCAAATGGGCCGAAGCGATGCCTACACTCACAGCTGACTGTAAGACGGCTACACAATTTCTTTTCAATCATGTGATTACCAGGTTTTGTGTCCCTCAAGCCTTTGTCACTGATCATGGCTCCCATTTTATCCATTATATGCTGGCAGAGTTGACTTCCAAGTTGGGCCTGCATCACGATAGCTAAATGCCATACTACCCTCAGGAAAATGGCTAGGTTGAAGCCGTAAATAAAGTTCTACTCACTATGCTTCAATGTATTAGGATGTGCAAGTCCAATTGGCATCTCATGTTTTTTTCAGCTCTTTGGGCTTACCGAACCTTGGTGAAGGATGCAACTGAATTCACCCCATTCCAACTTTTTTATAGTCTGGAAGCTACCCTTTCGATTGAATGTGAAATTCCTTCTCTCAAGCGGGCTATCAAATTACTTCCTAATACCTTGCCAGAGGAAGAACGTTTTCTATATTTTGAGAGGCTTGATGAAACTTGCCGCTTTGCTACTCTATTCATAGAAGCACAGAAAAATCAGGTCAAAGATCATTTTGACCAGTTAGTTTCCCCTCGTACCTTCGTAGAAGGAGATTTATTCTTCTTGTATGACCAGGCTCATGATAAGTTGGGGGCAGGAAAATTCAAACCTATGTAGCATGGGCCCTACATTGTTAAGCGTGTTTTGCAGAACCAGGCCTATGATCTTATTGATTATGAAGGCCATCCCTTGGATTAGCCCAGAAATGGGTTGTATCTCAAAAAATATTATGCATGAGTCTCTCATGCATGTCCTTTTATACATAAGTGTTTTTTTAATTTTTGTACATTTTTGGTTGGTGTGCTTTGCAAGTAGTTTTTTCCTCCTTATTATGTCTTTGCTTAATATGCAAATTTTTGTCACTCCCTATGTCGCTTTCGCTGATGGTGCTTCTCGCAGTATTCGAAATATATATTATGTGGCTTCGCTGATTTATGATCCTAATGGTGAGTTGATAGACCTTCAAGGTATTTCTCTAGGACAAACAACTAACAATGTCACTAAATATAGTGTCGTTATTGAACTATTAACTGAGGCCATTGCTCTCGACATTCATGAATTCATTGTGAACCTAGACTCTCAACTTGTTGTTCTTCAACTCAATAGGAATTATTCTGTTAGAAACCCTCAGATTTTATGATTGTATTTGTGTGTTCTTTTATTAGAAAGGAATTTCTATTATCTCACATATCAGCATATTCCTATACGAATGAATGTACTGATGCAGTAGCCAATATTGTATTAGATAGACATTTGTGGAATTTGTAAAAATCATTACATAGTAAGATTTAGATAGAAAAATAAGAATATATATATATATATATATATATATATATATATATATATATATATATATATATATATATGTATATGTATATGTATATGTATATGTATATGTATATGTATATGTATATGTATAGGTATAGGTATAGGTATAGGTATAGGTATAGGTATAGGTATAGGTATAGGTATAGGTATAGGTATAGGTATAGGTATAGGTATATATCTTTTGCATCCACGTGCATCATAAGTTCAAAAATATGTGTGTTTTGGTTACATCCTAAGACATCATGTCTCTCAAAAATATATAGAAATAAAGCCTAGGCGTCTAATCAACATGGTGCTCATGATATCATTTCACTGCATGCACAACCTGTCTTAGTAATCGATGGATGCGGTTAGACACCCATGCAGTGTGCCTCTGATATTCACAAGGAACATCCTCTAAAATTGCATAATTTGGGATCCCACTTGTGAGTCCCTCCAAATTGCACGCGATCTACTCTTCCTCACTTCCCTCATCTTGAGCGGCCACCTCGAAATCGTGTGGGATCCTCCGTGCTATATGGGACATCCCTGCAGGTCTCTCTAGACCAACATCTCAAAACACAGATAAACATCAGAACATACATAAAAAAAAAAAAAAAAAAATCATAATGCTCATCAAAATCAAAAAATGAGATTTTACCCAAAGCTTCATCTCAGTCCTCTCCCTCTGGGAGTAAGGTCTGGATCACCCATGAAATCAACTTCGGTATACGACCAATCCTCTACAACGAAGATCTGTCAGTAGAGCCAGTGGAAGAATTCTGACTTCCATGACATATGCTGACCAGCTCTTGATCGAGTCATCAACTCCACCCAACAGACCATTTGTGGCTCTCATGTTGGTGGTGCAGGTACTATCACCTCCTAGCGTTGAAATATCAACAACCATTCTAAGATGAATGGTATTATGATTCACCCGTATCCAAATTTCTTTAGCTTGCCCTTCTTGCACTTTGTTAGTTGACGCTTCAAATTGATTGTTATGGCTTCTGCCCAGTTAAAAATGGTTGGAGTCATACAATCCATGGTAAGATGAATTTGTGTCTTTGTAGCTTCGTGAGGGGCCTGAGATACAACAACTTGTGTTATAGTGTGCAACACTACCTTTAATGCCAAATCAGGTATTGTCTAAATATCTACTTTCCCTCTCTTCGATCCTTTCCTTGCTCCTTGACAAACTCTGTCTATTAGCATGCGCATGCTCTCACCCATGGGCCGGGTACCTGTCATGATTGGTTTTTCTCCCCTCCATGATAATCCAGTGGTGAAATATACGTCAGAGACTTCAATATCCAACTCTTGGTCGTGAACCAAAAATTTATCTTGATCAATGTCCCACACACTAATAAAATATTGTAACAATTCTAGCTGAGCTCGTAGGCATGGTGCTATGAAGAATTTCAAGAGCCAACAGTCTCTCAGGGCATCCATGCATCTATCATTTCCCATGGATTTTTCATCTTCTTCCTCGTGTTCTCATTCTTTCCATTCAATGACCATTTTGACTTTCAATTACCTACAAAACTATCATTGGGACTTCCATTAGTCAAAAAATTAACCTTTGGACCATTATAATTTGGATATTTTGGATAATCTTCGTGAAAATTTGATTGCGGAGGTTGGCGCTGCTATTTTTCTAACAACAGCACCGATTGGCACTTTCCCTTTAGGAATTTTGGCAGGTTGGCACAGCTTCATGCCTGGAACCCGCGTTGACCACCACGCCCAAGTCATGATTAGATTCCCCAAAAATGAATCAAAAAATAAATGGAGGAAAAAGAACATAGTTTAAAATGTAGGAAAATATGAGAGCTCTTACCTGGAGAAAATGGAGTTGCGAATGGCCTTCTAGATTGTTTTCTGTCAACTATACAAGATTATGGTTAAGAATGGTAAAATTCTCACAAAGAAGTGAAAAGGTGAAAAGTAATTTATTTTTACTCTTTTTATCAATTTATAACCTTTTTGAAACCCTAATTAGGTTTTAGGCTTATTTTTTGACTGTTTTAGCATTTTTTCCTGAAAAATGGGTTTTATATTGGTTTCTTGTGCAACAACAGGCCCTGAACGTGTTAATGATGAAGTGACAAGTTGTATTTTATTACTTTTTCGGACTTGGTAAAAACATGAAAAGGTCACTCGCTCGAGTCATCTTTCAGGTCCTCTCTAACACTTGAAAATTGAAAAGATTGTTAAGATTCTTGTCATTTTGAACTCGTTAAAGGCTGTGAAACGTCATCTACCCAATATACATTTACCCATTTTTCGGGCTAGGACATATTATTTACAAAAAATGAATACCTTAGTCAAACATGGCTAAGAGGTTCTCCCAGACATTGTTTCCTACTTTTCGGATCTGTGAGACTAGTTACGAAAAGGGAACCGCTAGAGTTTTCTTTTTCGCTTATTTTAAAACTCTCTAAAAATGAATAGATGTCGAGTTCTTCCTTTGTCAAACTCATTAAAAATTAATCACATCTGAAATTTTCACCATGACATTATCGAGTTCCTCCTTCCTATGACTCGTAAAATGTACTAGGATGGATTTGTCCGAAGGACAAACTTATATGGCAAGCATATGCTATATCCTTCAAGCTTGTTTCCAAAAATAATTGGGGTACTCGCCAGCAATGGTGGGGGGAAATGGAACTAGTTCTCAGTCGTGTCGGTAGTATGTCGCTCTTGAACATGACACTTGTTTGCAGTTAGTGTCAAGTTGGGTACATCCCACATTTGTCAATTTTCCTCCATGGGATTGGGTTATCTGTTTTGACTTCTCATCTGCTCTTCGCTACGTCGCCATGACCTCAGATCCCTTGATGTCAAATACTGCCAAATTATGAAGGTGTGTCGTCGATATGTTTAATAGAATTCCTTATGCTATTTTCAACCCCTGATCCTTTTTATAGTCTTGATTCACCATCATCTTATTCCGATGTCTCATGTCAATGATGTGGGAAACATTATGGCCCTCCTTCGACTAGTCACTTTCTGTCGACTTCAGCTCATTATCTAGGAAGTCAACCTAGAGACTCGTTTCTAGTACCTTACAGCTTGCATGCCTCAATGACAAGCTCTTCACATTTGATGACAAGTTCTTGTCACTAGCCTTCGATCGAGTGATCCCGTGGATGTTCAACTTCAACTCATTTTTCACATTCCTGGATTGCACTGATTGTACCTTGAGAACCATTGTCATTACTGGTGGTTTCTCTCGTGCCTGTTAAAAACTTTCATCATGGGCTGGTAATCATGTGACTTTCTTGCATGTTTGACTTTAGGTCATTCATTTGCATGCTTGAATTTGTACTTGTTCGGGTCAAGATGGTGCGCAAGACCTTGGAATTTATTTGATAGGATCCACATTGTGAGACATTTTGGTTTATCATGACTATATGCATGACTCTTCAGATTGGATGGCTGCAACCATACCTGAGTCTATTTGATGATCCTTCTCATTGGATGGTTGCATCCATACCTTGTATCTTATTATTACATGTACTCTATTATGGATGGTTGCGCCCATACCACATGTTCATGTATGAGAGATATCACTTGTACTTGTTCTTGTAGGTCTTTCGACATCGGAGTTTTGGTTTGGGTATGTTCTCATAAATAATTTCACCACTCCCTCTCTCTCAGACCTCATGCTTTAGGGGGCATCTGTTACACAGTATTTTGTCACCGTCCCTGCAATTCCCATCCCGAACATTGGAGGACCATTTCAGTGACTTCTGTGTACTGTCATATATTTCCATTAATGTCATTGCATCCCTTGGCATGTCAAGAACATGTTCTATGTTGATCATTCCTCAATAAGACCTTCAAAATCACATGATTTTGGGTTGGCGCTGGTAGGTAGTTATAGCCTCGCACCCATGGAGAAATTAACACTAGGGCCTGTGTCGATTGGCACTCTATCTCAGAAGGGCACCTATGCTGAGTTGTTTTTGGAATGTTTTTTAAAATAGAAACAAAGTTTCCATGCTTAACAACTTTGTGAGAGGATTCATCATGGTTTTTTCAACTGAATCACGTCGAGTTTCTCCCTTTGGCTTGTTGGTTCCTACAATTGTGCACCTCCTCAAAGAGATAGACCTCCTCTCCACCTTATGTGGGATCCCAACCCTCCTCCTCTCCTCCTATAAATACTTCCTCCTCACATTGATTTAGCTAGCTGAAAAAAATATTAACATAATATTTGAACACTCATAGCTAGTGTGAGGAAAGCACATAATACCCCATCGTCGAGAGAGAGTTTAATCCCATTGCCTCATCCAAGCCGATGATGAATGAATGCTTTAGACGTGCCCGACTGAGCCTGTCAGAGGAGGCTTTCAATTTCAAGGCATAAGGTTGTAAACTTATTCTTTCAATATCAATAATACATGACTAATTTCTGGTTCCAATTTTGTGTTTAATTATATGAAAAAGGTTTGATTCTCCTTCACTAATAAAATAGCTATAAATGAATGTATATTCTCGTATGTTGTCATCTATCAATTGATCTTTGTGTAGGTGCATGGACATCATTGTTGACGAAATGCAAAGTGTGAAGACAAATATCGTAGGATCGCTGCCACATGCCATGACAGAAGCGTTGGACCGAGGTAGGTCATCTATCCTAGTCCATATTTCATTTATAAACTAGGAATCCAGAGATTTAGCATGTCCCCTTGTTGCTAGAGGGATCGCCTCTGTCTGCAAAGGGGATTTTTCTGCACGACAACATCCTAGAGACGATAACTTGTTCAAATATGAAAAACTTTCAACTAAAGGAGTTGCACCAGCTCCAAAATAATAGGAATCTAGAGATCTCTCTGCCGTTAATGATGAGATAGAGTTAGTAGAGATTCTACCTTCCTTAAAAAATTAAGGAAATGTCTCCCATTAAAATTCCATGTGATAGGAAAAATTCTAAATTCCAACCCTGTTGGCCATTGTGTCAAGGAAATCAATTGTGCGGGAGAGAAGAGAACAAAGTGGCGGTTGTATGTAAGTTGGGTTTCAAAATTTCCATGAAGCCAAGTTTGTTATAAGAATAGCACCAAAACGAAATGTCAATATAGTAGAGGCATATTGTATGATTTTGTATGATTCTGAAGTTTTTCAATGAACGGGTGGGTTCTCTGTACTGAGAGGTAAAAAAACCAACCCAAATTAATATCATTATTATCATTATTTCTTGCTCCATGAATTCCTTGGGTTTTTTTTTTCCGATTCTATTGACTCGCTTGGTTATGCATGCATTTACTTATCTTTTACCTATCCATTGTTGTTTATGTCCTTAATTATTGGTTTGGAAAATTTCAATCTTCAAAATGTTTGGATTATATATTTGAATTACTACAAGTATAATTCATATTTTTTTTAATGTCTAGCAAAAGGAAACTACCCACAATGACTTGTACCATCTTCCCACATATTTTGGTGCTTGCACTTTGTGGGTAATTGGGAAGTGAAGCCCTCTATAAATGTTTCAAAATCTATTTCTTGATCACCTCACTAATCATGGGATAACAATTTCCTTAAATACAATTGCAAGAAAAAATTCTACTTTGCAAGCCTTAGACATATGCCTCCACATTTATTTTTGTGAGAATGAATCTTTTTCTAGTTATCAATTTTTGATGGCCTCAATATTCATGTATTCATGATTATATATATATATATATATATATATATAGATATTGCATACTGGTAAAAAAAATATTTACAATAGTTGTACCATGTTCTAGAAATTTTTTTAGCTTGCACTTTATTGGTGAGTGGAGAGTGAAACTCTCTACAATTGTTGCAGACTTTATTCCTTGATCATATCATTGATCATGGATACTAAGTTCCTTAAATAAGATTGCAAGATAACTTTGTTTTAGAAATTATACTTTGTAAGCATTGGATATAGTTCTCCACATTTACTTTTTCAATGGCAAACCTCATTTCAATTCTCAATTATTGGTAGGCCACAACATTCAGGGAATCATGCTTCTATATATAAATATATAGATATTGCTTTTTGATAATTCAATACTAGTAAATGAATTAGTCGCCATAATTCCTCAATGATGAACCTTATTTCATTTCTCAATTTATGGTAGGTCATAACCGTGAGGGAATCATGCTTCAATATTGGTAAAATAATTTGTCACCATAGTTGGTGAATAATTTAGGACTCATGTGTCCATATTCTTTTATATTCTTAAACATTGTGAATAGATTTATTTTAATCGAATATATTATGAGTTGAATTCAAACAAAAAATGGGTGATTGATGCCAACCCTACTACATCAGTCATCCACCATCCCTCACACCCCTGTCTTGACTATTCGAAGTCCAAATAGTTCCCTTGAAATCCAATGAATATGCATATATATCTTATGTAAACATAATTAAAAACCCCATTTGAATGAAACAAACAATAAATCCATGAGAGCTAGTGCATAATCGAAGCTACATAGCCGAAAGCACAAAAAATATTCCTTGTCATAATTAATTTGGACCACAATATTTCTTGTTGACACAGGCTCTCCTTAAGTGTATTGGTCACCCACCCTTAATGGATGGTACGGGATATAAGAAGCCTCTCACAGTGTCACCAACACACCACTCATTTGTGAAAGCTATCTTATGTCACAACATTACCTATGGAACAATGCAAGTGTCATTTCCACTATAGTCTATGTTATCACGCAGATTGAACCTTAGGCTGAAGAAGGCAATTCCGTGGTAACCTCAAACCACGCTTAGCCAAGTAGCTATCCCTACTAGGCCTGGAGAGGGCTCTCTCCATATGTATCACAGTCAAAATGACCGAGGAAATAATATATTAGGCTAGGTATAGTAGCTCAAGGTTTTTTTATTTTGATTGTGTAGGGCTTTGCTAGATCAGGAGGAGTCAAACAGTTAGGGCAAGGAAATTAGGTAAAAAATTGCAGGGTGTTCTAAGGGGAAAGGTAGGTAGAAGGTTTGACATTTAAATGATTATTATGGTGATATGAATAGACCATTTAGGAGTTAGGAAGAGCATATGAGATGAATTCTCCCTAAACTGAAGAAAATAAACAAATTATGCTAAATTCCCCAAAATAGAGCACGAAAACATGAATTCTGCTTTTCAACTTGAAATTAAGCATATCATAGACATGGAAATGGTTTATGAGCTTAAAATACATTCATTAAAATGATCACAGAGAAGAAAATATGTCAAACAAATCCTAGCACATAGATCCCAAATAAATAGTTGCAAATTTATGATTAATGTCCAGGCCAAATAGATACAAAATTGGGTCCTTGAGATGCCAAAGCTCCAAGTGAATCCAAAAATTATAATGACTGAGAAAATACATCATATAGACCTCAAAACCACTCTTCCTAGCCTCAGGGAGTCGAATCCATGAGATAGGGATCAGTTTCACCTACTCCCAAACAAGAATCTGAAGAATAGGGAAACTCAATAATTTGCCTCTAAAAGAGAGGAAACTGATTCATTTGACCTCTAGAGGACTTATATGATGTATCTACCCTAGATAACAATAAAAACATGAGATTTACATTTATCTTTACCTTTTACATCAATAATTTTCCATTTCCCAAGATAAAAATTCAAAAAGTCAAAATTTGCTGAAGTTGATGAAAATGACATTTTCCTGGCAAAAGCGCAGTGCCATAACAGAAACAATAGTCTCTCTTGCAAGCCACTTTGGAGGCCTTCTTAGTGTCCAAATAATCTCCATGATATCTCATTGGAAATCTATTGGAGTCTAGTTTCCAAATATGCCTTTAGCTTCCAAAATGGTTCCCATCGGCCCTGTCAAAAATCATTTCTCCCAATACTGGTATTAGCGCAGTGCCAATGTCAAAAAGGAGGCAGAAACATGAAAAATTGATGGTTTTTTGCACTTTTGAGGGACCAGTTCTCCGCCAAAATTTCTCAAACTTGCTAGATTTGATGTCCTCATCATTCTAAACATTATGGTGGCGACCATTTGTCCATTTTATTCTCCAAGGAGAAGCGCAGCGCCAAGGGCGTTGCGTTTTTGGCAGTGTGACTGTGTCAAAATTGCCCAAAAATCCAAAAAATGCACCAAAGTGAAAAATGTGCTAAAATTTGTCAAAATTGTGAAGTTACTTGCTGATAAAGGTTTAGAGGCATGAATAGACACCTCATAAAGTATGTCTAACCTGTCCTTCTCCTTTTTCTCGATCAAAGCTTGAATCTTTGCATGGGCTCGTTTGAGCTTGGCCCTTGCAATTTTGTTTCTCATGGCATAGTGCTTTACCATTTCCTATGAATATAATTGTCCTTATTGGCCTTCTCTAGCAAGCTCTCCAGATTCAATTTGGCTCTATCAAGCCATGACTCTCTATCTCTACTAATCTCAAGGGCAAGCAAATCACTTGGAGTGAGCTGCTCTGCCAACTCAACTTCTTTTTGTCTCTCACGGGCTATAGCTCTTTTGAGCCCTCTAGTCTTTGGTCTTTGTCTAGGAGGTTGATCCTCCTCATCATCAATCTCACCAAATCTGTCCAAGGTCTCCTCCAACAAGACTTTAGCCCTCTCTTCCTCTTTCTTTGCTTTGATGGTCTTTACCTCACTGATAATCTGCTTGGTCTTCAGCTGTTGATTTTCTTGCTCAAGAAAACCAATCACATATTGTGCTCTGTCCAGATTAGCTTGAAGTTCATTAATATTTTCCTCTTTTCTTCTGATTAATGCACTGGTGATTCTATCCTCATCCTCCTCATCAAGTTCAACCAACTGAAACTCTCGCGATGTTTCATGTTTGTCCTCCTACTCCTCAATGATTGGCTCTTCAGCCTTTTCCTTGCTATTTTCTACCTTTTTTTCTAATGAAGAAGGCATGGCCCCTTTCACTCGAAGTGAAGTAAACACATGCTTGTGGCCTCTCTGATAGGTCTTGGGAAATGGATCAACATCATTCACATTAGCCCAAGTTGCCTCAATGTCCCTTTCACTGTAGGAATTATATAACATATGCATGTATATATCCAGATTCTCCTGATCTAACAATATTTTATCTTCTTGCTAAATACAGAATCCTTCCATTGGTAATCTTTTGTGGAAATTTAAACTCAATTGAAAACACATGAAGTAATAAAAACAATCACACATAACACAGTTGTTTAACGGGAAATCCTGAAGCTGAAAATCCAAACTATCATATATTATATATCATGGAGATCATGTCACAATATCATACAAAGCTTAGTACATCAAGCTCTCAGTACAATCAATCGTCACACACTATCGTGAACAAATATGAAAATCCATGCACTGATTTCTTGCAACCTACTAGCCTGCCTCCACTGTGAAATCCCTGCTGAAGAATAGCTCTAAATGAATTAGAATTACCCTTGCCTTGACTGTGCAATCCTCATTGGCAACTCCAACGTGTGTGTGGTGCAATCAATGCATCACTATAGTCACAATAGATAGTCCATCTTTCCCTTTCACCTATCTCTCCACTGGAACTGACATGCACTGTAGTTAATTGATGTATTGTTCAGTTGATTAATGAGTTATTATGTGTGAATTAATTAACTAATTAATTTACTCCACTCTCACTAGTGTATCATTCAGTTATACTAGATACAACTAGCTCAACTAAGTTTAACTCCATTAACTGAGTTAAACTGAATAACAACTCCATGAACTACTCTTCCAACTCTGTCATAACTTTGCCACTTAAGTTATAATTGAGTCCTCCATGCATGAAACACCAGTAAACCCTAGGAATTGTGTAATTCCTTCAGCCCACTGATTTGCCAAATCTATGCACTGAAATTAAGTGCTCCAAGAGAATAAGTTGTTGTTTATTGTCAGATTATTATTAAAAGATAATAATAATCGACACTTCTATTTTTAGATCGACGATCTATAAATAGACTTTGCCCAATATTCTAAAAATAGAATTTCATCTATTTTTCCAACTTGAGAAACCATCCACAAATAACATCCTGCAACTTCTGAAATATGCTCACCATGTCTAAAAATAGACATAGTTTAAAAATAGACATAGTCTAAAAATAGACTAAAAATAGACTTGTGCCAAAAATAGCCTGCGGGCCCACTTAGTGAAGGCGACTATTTTCACTAAGCTCATCATCTTGTTGAATCTAAACACTCCCTCTCAACAAGATAGGGATTATCCTTCATCCTAATCTTGTCTCTATGGTATTCGAATTTTCTCCTGGTGAGGGCCTTCATCAGAATATTTGCATCCTGATCTTCCGTAGGAATGTAATGAAGCAACATGATCTTCCGCTGCACACAATCTCTGCTATGATGATATTAGATATCAATATTTTTAGATCTATCATGAAACACAAGATTAATCGAGAGTTTAATGCAATTCTGATTATCACAATGTATCACTATAGGATCTAAAAGTGAACCGAACAAACCAACCAGGATCTTCCTCATCCAGATAGCCTCACATGCAGCTTGACTTGCTGCCATGTATTCTACTTCTGCTAAACTGAGTACCACAGATCTTTGTTTCCTGTTGTACCAAGAAAATGTCGTAAATCCGATACTGAAAATCCCTCCTGATGTGCTCTTTCTGTCTGTTGGGTTTCCTGCCCAATCTACATTCGTGAAGCCATGCAACTTCAACTCATCCATCTGTCTGTACCATAATCCATACTCAGATGTGCCCCTGAGATACCTCAAGACATGATTTCCTGCCTTCCAAAAGAACTTGGTAGGCTTAACCATCGCTTGTGAAAGTTGGTTCACCACATAGCATATGTCTGGTCTTGTATTAACTAAATACATGAGCGATCCTACCAACTGTCGATAAACAATGGCATCCACTACCTCTGTTGATGTAGCATCCTCTTTCCTCCAATTTCCTGGAAGAGGAGTATCAATAGGCTTGCAGTCTTGCATGTGAAACTTCTCCAGTATCTCCCAAGCATACTTACCTTGAGACACTAACAATTCACCTTCCCGCTGCCATATTTCCAATCCAAGGAAGTAATGAAGGAGGCCCAAATCCTTCATCTCAAACTCCTTTGCAAGATCTGCCTTGCATGAGTGTATCAACTGCTCATCACCCGTTAGTATTAAATCATCAAGATAAAGAAAAATGATTAAAATATTACCCTCCACCACAATTTGGTACAGGTTTTCATCCGCCTCACTCTTAGTGAAGTCAAGTCCAGTGAAATAGTTGTCGATCCGTGTGTACCAAGAACGAGGTGCTTGCTTCAACCCATACAACGCTCTTTTGAGCCTGCACACATGTGACTCGCTGCTGTAGATCTCAAATCCTTCAGACTGCTGAATATACACCTCTTCCTTAATGATCCCATTAAGGAACATAGTCTTCACATCCATTTGATGAATGTGCCAACCCATCACGCTGAGAGAGCAAGGATGGTCCTTATGGAAGAATATTGTGCGACAGGTGCAAAGGTTTCTTCATAATAAATTTCTTCGATCTGTGAGAAGCCCCGGGAAACAAATATTACCTTATACTTCTTGATGCTCTCATCAGTAGCTTGCTTTACCTTTTAGATCCATCTTGATCCTACAACTGATATACCCATCAACCTTGGAACAATCTCCCAAGAACTATTTCTGACAATGGAGTCATACTCCTCCACCATAGAATCTACCCATGTGGGCTCCTGCACTTATTCTTCAAAATAAGATGGCTTTGTCATGATACACTCTCTCATCAGAGCCATGTATCCAGTAAATAAGTCAGGTGACTGTCTCTATCTGCATTGTGATGTAGGGACTCCTACATTCTGTGTCACATCAATCTCTCAGCTTCTGTGGTTCGCTTTCTGCCTTGTCTGATTTTTGGTTCTGCATGAGTGGACTCCTCCACTCCATGAATCTCCTCTTGTGGTTGATCCACATCCGGAGGCTCATCTTTCAGAAAAAGCAGTTCCTTCACTGCTCCCTCTCAAGCATAGCTCGTGCAGCACCCATGATTGTTCTTTTCTTCCTCTCCACGACCCCATTCTGCTGTGGGTTATGAGGCGCTATGAGTTCTCTTCAAATTCCTTCTTTGCTACAGAAGTATTTGAATTCACCCGAGATGTATTCACCATCATTATCGCTTCGTAGAGCTTTCACTTGCTTCCCCAACTCCTTCTCCCCCAATGCTTTAAACTCACAGAACTTTGAAAATGTTTTTATCTTCTTCTACATGAAGAAGATCCAGCATCTATGAGAATATTCATCAAAAAATATAACATAATACCTATGTTTTTCTATTGAAGAAACCAAGAAAGGTCCACACACTTCTGTGTGAATTCTCTCTAAGATCACCGAAGCACGGTTCTCCTTCTCATGAAAGGTATTCTTCACAAACTTACCTATAGTAGATCCCTTGAATTGATCCGACTGCGCAAGGGTACCCTTGGGAAGTCCAATATAAATCTGCTGCAAAATCTTCAAAGCGCCATGGTGAAGATGGCCCAATCTCCTGTGCCATAATTCAGCCTCATCTCGGCTCACCACTTCTTCTGCTTTGCCCACCATTGCAGCGCAACCATCTACCTCCAGCTTGTAGAGATTATTAACTTGAATCCCTGTCTTCTTGGTTTGACCCGTTGTTTTATGTCAAAGGAAGGCTTTTCCCTCACTGAAAACAATGTCATAACCTTTGTCTTCCAACATTGCGACCGAGACCAAGTTCTTCTTCAAACCTGGAACATGCATAACGTATTTCAACAAGAATGGATTATCAGACTCCCTCTCAAAGGTAATGGTCCCATTGTCGGTTGCACCGTATCGACCATCGTCACCCATCTCTATATGCATCCAGAGGTCCTTCTCCTCCAAGTCACTAAACAACTCCTTGTCTCCAGTCATATGGAAAGACGCACCACTATTAAGATACCACACCAATCCCATATAGCTTGAAACCAAGCATGAAATCAAAGAGAAATCAAGTTCAAATTGTGAGGCTAAGGCATCTCTAGCTACAGCTCCAACAACTTTCTTGATCTTCATCTTCTGTGGGCAGTTAGTGGCGAAATGCCCATGTTCATGATAGTGAAACACTTCACTTTGGACAAATCCTACTTCTTTCCTTTAGCATCGGATTTTGAAGGAAATTTCTTCCCCTTTCCTTTCCTTGCTTTGGAAGCAAAAGCACAATTCTCTTCATCTTCATTCTTCAATGAAGAGCCATCCCTGGTACCCCACCTTATCTCCTCCTGCACAAGATCCGACCAAAGTCGCTCCCATCCTGGCAGTTTCTCCTGTCCATTGACAGAGTCTTCGTAGTTATGCCAACTCTTCAGAAGCCCAATGAGATCCAAGCTCACCAATTCCTCATCATCAACAATAATCCCCACACTTCCCAATTCATCCCTACAGTGGACAAAATTCGTGAGGTATTTTGGAATACTGTCGCCCTTCTCCATTTTTATTTTTCTGAGCTTGTCTTTCAGCGCCAACTTCCTTTGGTCGCTGTTGCTTTGGAGAAAATATGTTAAAGCCTTCCACATTAAGAATGTATTGGCTTTCCCATGAAGGATGGACACAATATGGTTCTTCACACCTTCCAACAGAATTATTTTTGTCTTTTCTATCTTCTTTTGCCATGCATCAAGTAATGCAACATCGCTAGATCCCGGCTTAGGAACATCACTATAAATGAAATCCTTCAGTCCATTATTCTCCAGCACCACCTCCATCCTATCCTTCCAGGCTATGTAATTCGAGCTCCCATCAAGGGCATACTCCAATCACAACCCATTGAAAGAAATTTCAGTGTAAACTCAACTTTTGTACCAAGAATTTTCTGTAGCAAATTTGAATTGTCCACCAGCACAAACTCAGGAATTCTTCAAAATTGTAGTCTTCAAGAATTAACACTACTCTGATACCATGTAGAAATTATATAACATATGCATGTATATATAAAATTTCTCCTGATCTAACAATATTTTATCTTCTTGCTAAATACAGAATCCTTCCACTATTAATCTTTTGTGGAAATTGAAACTCAATTGCAAACACATGAAGTAATAAAAACAATCACACATAACACAGTTGTTTAATGGGAAATCCTGAACCTGAAAAGCCCAACTATCATATATTATGTATCATGGAGATCATGTAACAATCTCATACAAATCTTAGTACTTAATCTCTCAATACAATCAATCGTCACACACTATCATGAAGAAATCTGCAAATCCATGCACTGATTTCTTGCCACCTGCTAGCTTGCCTCCACTACGAAATCCCTACTGAAGAATAGCTTTGAATGAATTTGAATTACCCTTGCCTTGACTGCGCAATCCACATTGTCAACACCAATGTGTGTATGGTGCAATCAATGCATCACTATAGTCACAACAGATAGTCTATCTTTCCCTTTCACCTATCTCTCCACTGGGTCTCTACTGGAATTGACATGCACTGTAGTTAACTACTGTATTGTTCAGTTGATTAATGAGTTATTATGTGTGAATTAATTAACTAATTAATTCACTCCACTCTCACTAGTGTATCATTCAGTTAGACTACATACAACTAGCTCAACTGAGTTTAACTCCATTAACTGAGTTTAACTAAATAACAACTCCATGAACTACTCTTCCAACTCTATCATAACTTTTCCACTTCAGTTCTAACTGAGTCCTCCATGCATGAACCACCAGTAAACCTTATGAATTGCGTAATTCCTTCAGCCCACTAATTTTCCAAATCTGTGCAATGAAATTAAGTGCTCCAAGAGAATAAGTTGATGTTTATTGTTGGATTATCATTAAGAGCTAATAATAATCGACACTTATATTTTTAGATCGACGATCTATAAATAGACTTCGCCCAATATTCTAAAGTAAATTTCATCTATTTTTCCAACTTGATCAACCATCCACAAATAGCATCCTACAACTTCTGAAATATGATCAACATGTCTAAAAATAGACTTGCGCCAAAAATAGCCTGCGGGCCCACTTAGTGAAGGTGACTCTTTTCACTAAGCTCATCATCTTGTTTAATCTCAACATTCACTGCTTGATGCTTCAGTATCATGATGTGATGATGGTGAAGAATTACAGAAAGGTGAAGAAGTAGGATCAACATGAGGGGAATGCCTATGACTAGGTGATGATGTATGAGTAGTAGGCTGAGATGGAGAAGTGGATATGGGAGGATGAGATGATGAAGGGATACTCTGATCATGATGACTAGGTGGGGTAGTGAAAATTTCATTTTCAATGAATATGTCCCATGAAATTTTCTTCTGCTCAAGTTGATGCATGACTACGATCTTACTGACTGAATGATGAAAAAGACTGCATTTTATGATTATAATGCCTCCTCTGTACAATGTATGCCATCTTGTCAGTGCTTTTGGGAGAGATAATAAGGTGTATGAAGCATTCTGACTCTAGTGAAGTGCATGAGGAGTTGGATATGGTAGGAATAAAGTCAAGAAAATCTCCCCTCACAAGTGAAATACTTCATGATTATTTTCATCATGGGAACATACCAGTCAAGGAGATGAGAGAAAGGGAAAACAATTTTCTTATCATCCTTATATATAGGTTTGAGGTATGGTTCATAATAGCTCAGATCAAGGTTTAACTTTTTAAACCTTTTCTCTCCCACATTAGGGATCCCTACAGCAGCTGAAATAGCACTAGTGGACATGGTAAAAGTGACTCCAAAAAGAGTGACATGCCCATCATGAAGATTTGTGATGAGCAACCATGTCAACACAGGGTGATACTGAATCTGCTACACCCTATCACAAAAATCAAAGCAACCAACATGTTTGAAACAAGACACAGTGAGAGGAGAGGCCATGATTTCCTTTGTGGTTATTGGTTCATATCTGTTAATTCTCCTTCCTTTGTGATCACTTTTCTTTGGTGATTGTTCCTCACTGATATCGTTGTCCTCCTCTTTAGACATCTTGAGCTTGAAATTTTTGAAACCCTAGGGATGAGGTAGATGGGGATGGGGAGTGAAATAGGTCTAGGGAATAGGGATAGGGCTATGAAAATTTAGGGAGATGAGGGCAAGGGCTATTGAACTCAGGGAGGTTATAGGGGATCAAAATGCTCAGGGAATTGGGAATTAGAATTTATTTACAGGGTTGATAGGGTTGCCTAGGAAATTGAGATGCCTAGGACTTAGGGTTTAGGGGAAAAGGGATTTATTGAGAGTGATATGGTGCTATAGGGAAGAAGGTTTTTAGTGATATAGGAAGAGAATGTCAGGTTTACGAGTGCCAAATTTGGGAACAATGGGAACAAAAACTGAATCTAGGGTTTATATCTTATCCAACTTCCAAATTTCACATAGAAACCAAAATCACCATGAAAATCCTCTTAAAGACAACAAGGAGGTGAAATTCATATGTTACTTACTTGTCAAAGGTGTTGAAGAAACTTTTCATGAATATTTGAGGCACTTTGACTGAGTTTTCAGGCTTAGGGACCAAACTGGGCATCAGTGCAACACTCAAACATTAGCATAGTTCCCCTCTGTATTAGCATAGTGCCATTGTAAAATGCACTACGTTTTTCGGGCATTAGCGCAGCGCCACTGGGTATTAGTGCAATGCTCATACATTAGCACAACGTCGAGGTGAAAAAACGCAACGCTAAGAAATTTTTACCCAAACTTCTCAAAAACTCATATTTTCTCCTCTGCTGAAGACTCTTGATGACTGAATGGAAACAATGACTTGTTTTGAAGTGCTTGATGGGCTTTATAGCTTTAGTGGATTTGAAATTTAATTTAAATTACCCACTTTTCTAATGTTCACTTTTCCTCTTTGACACTGATACTCTTTTGCTTTGTTACTTTTGGCATTGTAGGCTTGATCAACTTGGAGTTTGGCTTTCCTTGCTTACTTGGGTTGGACATGATTGCACTTTGACAGCTTTGGGATTTCATTTATTACATAGAAAGAACATGAAATTACATTTGGATAAATAAAAATAAATTACATATTGAATTTTATATCAAAATGACATTTTGATATAAAAATATTTAAACTGAAAAAATATAACTTTGAAAGTATAATAATCATATCATGATGATCTTATTTATTCCCTCTCATATATGTGCTGACCTCATCTGAATGAAGCATTGACCTTGAGAAATGAAAAACCCTAATGACCGATGGGACTGTATTTTTTACCTGACTTTTGAATAAGATTTTGACTTTAAAGACTTCCAATTGAACAGAGAATTTCCATAGGTGTTGTTATGCTCAAGGAGACAAGAGAATGAGTCAGCCAATATGATCTACTGAGGGAGAATGAAGCTCATTCAACAAGGAAAACCACTAGTGGAACAATTTTATGTCATGACCTAATGGAATGATGAAAAATTTATTCACAATGGGACCCCTAAGATGCACATGCAAATGTGTTTTGATCCTTGTTGGAAGTATGAAAATACTAACACTAACAGTCGACATCAAATCTCCAATGTCTAAACAGATCACTTAAAATCTTTGAAAGATATAGCTCATGAAAAAAGACATCTACTAGTATTTATGAAATATTAAAATTTTTTTAATACACTATGTTTTCTTGACTACAAACTCTCCATTGCGGAAACCCACATTGATTCTATGTAATTATGGTTGTGGAGGGGACGCGGAGGATATCCCATGTTATAGTTTTACTAATTTGGTCATCTTATATGTCCCATAAGATCTCCTTAATCATATCTCATATATAAAAATGCTATGGAATGTCAGGGTCAATGACATTTGATTTCAGAGTTATGGAGAATTTATTGTGATAGTTACATGCAATTTCAAACCAAGATTATGATTTAATAAATATTTTATGCATTATGGTATTTTTTTTCTTATAATAAATATATGAAATTTTTTGGCATAATTATATTATTAAAGGGTAATAATTTAATCAAACCTTTGTTAGTAAAAATTTAATCTATTATCAAAACATCACTCTTGAAGAGAAAAATTTTAAACATAATGTTGATAATAAGAAACATAAAAACTAAGTTGTAAAAAAAAAAAATTTAAATAGAAAAATTTTAAACGTAAGGTTCCTTAATCGAAAACATAAACACACAGAATGTAAAAGAAAAAAAAATTAACAAAAATTTTAAACATAAAGCTCCTTGATGAGCAACCTAAAAACCAAAATGTAAAAAAAGTAAATAGCAAAATTTTAAACATAGCTTCTTGATAGACAACATAAAAACCCAAATCTAAAAAAAATTAACGAGAAAAACGTTATGGACCACATAAAAACTCAAAACATTAAATAAATAAATAAATTCAAACTGGTAAGTGAAAAGAATTGAAAAATTGAAACGTGAACTAGAGCAAAGAATTGCTCATCTCAATATTACGAAATAGTTAAATAGGAATACATTGGAAACATCAGCAATAAATGACTGGAGTAAAACTCGACTAAACTGGACTCACTCAAACTGACCTATGACACTTGGACTGACGGTTTCGACACCTAGCAGGTGGTTGAGATTACGTTCTTTAACACTCCCCTTTAATTTCAACCACATAAAAATTTAATTCAGATACCTGCTAGTCTATGTCTCAGCGAGGCTTACAAATTTAAAAAAATTGACTTCAATTAGATTTGGTTTTCTTCTTCTCTTTTTCCAGATTATGTAGCCTCTGAATTGTTTCAGATTTTTCGCTTTGCTATATTCTTGAGAACTCAGTTTCTTCAATTGCTAGTGCAGGTCTTCTAATGTTCCAGGCTGTCTAAGCATGTTCTGGACATCTTCAAGAAATGTGGGCTGCTGCCACATATTGTCTTCTATAGTGCTATTTTCATCATCAATCTGCTGCAACATAGGATTAGAATAAAATATTATCGCTTCAAAACTCCAATGCATGGAAATTTCATTGACATGTTCATCATGCATGTCATCTTCATCATTCATATCTACATCTTTTGTGTAGATCTCATCCAGGCAGGGTGTTGCAAGCCATGTTTCAATAAAATTTAGCTCTTCTTCATAATCAATCTGTGTACCTACACACTGGAAATCAATGTTAGAATTAAAAATATCTTCAGAACTACATTGGTTCTGGTATTTTTTCTCTGCAGTGAGAGCTTTCTTCAGTTGTTTTTTCTTTTCTGCTTCTGTCTCTATCTTTGTTTCTTCTTTCCCTTTGCAAACAAATTTATTTTCTTGTCTCTGCTACTTTCTCTGTTTCTTCCTTCTGCTCTGCAATGAGAGTTTTCTGCTGTTGTGCTTCCTTTTTTGCATCTTCCTTTGTCTCTATCTTTGTCTCTGCCTTTATCTTTGTCTTTATCTTTTTCTTTGTCTCTTCTTCACTAACCTGTGGTGCTGCAAACAGGTTGCTTTCCACTAACTGCAGTGGGGTTATCTCACCAAATAGCATCATGTCAATATCTTTTTTTTGTTGCATCATCTGCAACCAGTCATCATTCGCAAAAAATTCTCTGTCAAAATCAACAATATTAGTCTTTGGATTTACCATATCATCAGCAAGATCAGTTGCTGGAATTGCCATATTTTCATCAACAAGCTATGTTGCTGGAATCAACAAACCTTCGTCAGCAAGCTCTGTTGCTGGAATCACGAAATTGTCATCAGCAATCTTTGTTGATGGATTCTCTTCATCCACTTGTGGCCGTGCACAGTGGGGTTCACGAGCATCTTCATGCTGCTTCTCTGCTTCATCTACACTTTCTTCGCAAACATCAACCACATGTGACTATGACCTCGTTGCTTGACTTCCACAAACAGATGAGTCTACATATTCATCAAATACCTTGCTTCTAAAAAAAAAACTTCTTCCTCAAAAAAGATCTCCTTTTAAACATTCACATTCACAAGGCTCTCACAATTTTAAAGTTTTTATTTTATTTTTTTAAAAACCCTAAAAAAAAAAATCCTTTTCTCAACTAAATCTCATCTCTTTGAAAACTTAAAAATCTCTCTTTTTTTAAAATAGACTTCTTCCCTATGCAAATTTTGAAGTTTTTTTTTTTTTTAATTTTTCATTCGTAAAAAAAAGCTTCTTCTTTTTAAATACGTGAAACTTGAAAATTACATAAAAAGGGCTTTCTCCTCTTTTAAATACCTTAACATAAAACTTTCATTAAGAATCCTTCACATAAGCTCTTTTAAAAAATTCATGAAAAAAAAACCCCTTTTTTAAAAAAATACACTTCTTCGCTTTGCAAAACCTTTAAAAGTTACGTTCAATGCTTTTTTGAAGTCACGTTGAAACCCTGATGCATATAACTTTTTTAAAATCATTTGAATGCGTTTGACCGTGATGCAAGCGATGGAAGTGTTGATCCGCGTGTAGCTTAACGCAACTCATTCAGTCAGCTCCCGCGTGTAGCTTTTTTGTTTGTTTGTTTTTTTTTTTTTTTTTTTTGTGGAGTAGCACAGACTGGCATGGTCCCGAATCAAACATTCGTGACAAGAAAAAAAACTATGCAAGGAAAAAAATTGGCGCGTGTATGGCTTGTATTCTTGCGCCAATCTTTTGTTTTGGTGCGTTGGCGCGAGTATTAGCTTTATAGTCGTACCAGCCAACTTCTCCTCTCTTCTGCTCCTTCGTGGCTCTGTTGCTGCTCTCCAGGGAGGCTTATGCAAGTTAGCTCTGATACCATGAAAATAATTGAATCTTCTGCTTTCTATGATACCATGAAAAGAATTGAGAAACTGAAACATAAACTGGAGCAGAGAGTTGCTCATCTCAATATTACGAAATAGTCAAATAGGAATACATTGGAAACATCAGTAATAAATGACTGGAGTAAAACTAGACTAAACTGGACTCACTCAAACTGACCTATGACTCTTGGACTAATGGTTTCGACACCTAATAGGTGGTTGAGATTATGTTCTTTAACAGTAAAGGGCAATCCAAATTCCAACCCTGCCTGACAACGCCTCTCCTTGATGAAGCGCTTCGTGCTTGTGACCCCAATAGCAACTTTTCCCTCCAAAATCTACGGACCTGACTTATCGAGTGAATCCCACTACTAAATCCCTCCAAGATGCTATGGAAGGGAATCCCCTTGTGACTGTGACTTTCCAAAAGCTGCTTCGGGGCCATCTCAGCTTCCTCTACTCTTTCTTCAGATGTCTTCAGGTACCTTCGGCTTCAGTCCTTCCTCTACACTAAAACCATACGCACTGTCAGAGTGCATAAACCCCGAGAGAAACCCAACTAACTTGAAAAAATGGAAAAGTAGGGTTATTGAAGGATTAACGACGAAAAGGATTGAGAACCATGGAGAACAATTATTATGTAATGGTGTGCTTTCTTGTTGAGCCTTGTGAGAGTGTGAGAATAAAGAAAATTCCCTGTCGGGAAAAGGGTTGAGCCTTGTGAGAGTGTAAGAACAAGGCAATGCCTTGTCAGGAAAAGTGTTTTCTTGTGTTATGCCCAAAACAATGGCAAGCTTGTGGTTAAAATACTACGTGTTCTAATGATTATTCACAAAAAAGAACAATAGAGAATTTATTTATGCCTTTGAAGATAAGAAATGTTTAAATTTTGATCTTACAAGTAATTATCTTGGAAATAATTGTCATAAAAATTATCTCTTAATTCTTTTGTGTGGAAATTTGGATTGTACCAAAAGTAAAAAAATCCCTTTTTTATACCAATCATTATATTTATTTATACGAGTGGAAATAGCAGCTATTTGAGCATATATTATTAATTAACTTTAGAAAACAATTTATTTTTGAAAAATAATGTTTATATTATAATAAACAATCAAAATTTAGTTTATCTTAAAAAAATAAAAGTGAAAATTACATAAAGATGAAATTGTATTAACTTCAAATTACATTGTTGTTACTATCAATATTTTCCCTAATGATGAGTTCACTAAAAACATCTTGGTGGAAAAATCATCAGCACTGATAATCCAAAAATCAATAACAATAATTAATATAATCAATCATTTTTCAAATAAAAACAGAACCAAAACTATATATTCAAATACTAAATCGAAATTTAAAGAATAATCAAAGTATTATCGACATATAACTTTATATAACAAATTCCCAAAAGTAAGCTTACATATTGTCAATACCCTTGAATCTCCAAATCTAGAAAATATTATTGAGTTATAAACCTATAAAATATATATAGGAAATCAGGAGTCATTTCATGTGAGACCTGGCTTTACTTGTATTGACATACTTTTCTTTACTCAAAAATTTATTAAAATAAAATAAGTGATTTACATGAAATTCCGTCCTATATTTTTAGGCCAAGATATCAAGAATGGGAAGAGGGCACAAGTTATTCCAACCCACCTTTCACCTGAACTCAAAAGAATTGAAAAAGTACAACAGATTTCATCTTAGACCAATGTCTCAAATGGTGCTACCAATTCCATGCAAAGAAAATTTTTATCAATATATCCTATCAGGAATTCTTGTGAGCAAACCTTTTGGTAAGATGAGGAATGTAGTATCACAATGAATTGAGTTAGGATTCATACTTAAGGGGATTTCACCGTATAACTTTTCATGATACTACAATTTAACCTAAAATTATCTTGAAAAAGTTCTGAGAGCCTGATAAGAACACAAAGAATAATCAATAGATATATTTGTGGTTTTCAAGCTTTAGTACGTACTACAATTTTCCTTTTTCAATAACTAAATGCAAATGCAATCATCCAAATGGAAGTTTATTAAATAACGACCACAAGTGATTTTACAATATTTTAAAAATTATTTCCATGCATTGCGTATCCAGGACATTTTCAGAAGCTAGGTTTGTGCATCAACCACATCAATTTAGAATTCCTAATTGGACCAGAACAAGCACAAATAAGCTATTTAAATTAGGTGTCCTTGCAAGAAATGCTATTAATGTGGATGCCAATTAATAGAAAGAGAATAAATTATAACCCTGAAACTAATTGAAGGGAGGTGTATTGATAGAGTCAAGCTCACCTATGATCATAATATTACAGAACATTTGACAAAATTTACATGTCTAGCTGCAAACTCAAAGTTGGATTACAGAGCAGTTCTCTAGGGGAAAATGTATCCTCCTTTATAGGAAACTTGCGCTAACTCCTAATATGACGATTTTTTTTTTTAACACAGGGCATGCTTTTATATCGTGAGAGTGACTGGTGAAAATTTTGCACACACATAAAGTACTTACTGAGTAAATGGTATGTGAGCCAGTACTACACACAATGATGCTTGGTTGGGGTCGTGAGATGGGTCATTTCTACGTGCTTGTCATCTTTGGGTCTTAGTTTTAGCATGATGTGGCTTCCTTGTGTGGTTTTGGTTTAACGATGCTCTGGCTGCTCGCAATCATGGAAGAAATTAACAGTTCTTCGTATGTTGAAATTCGGAGCATATGCAATAATAACATCGAGTTATTTTCTCTTTATTGGAGAGAAATATTTGGGGTATAGGGGTTAATATGCGAAAAATATTAGCGAACCTAGTCAACTCCCGACATTGGTTAACCAGGTGGTTGGGTATATAACATAGGCCACATGGGAGCTTTGGTTTAGACCATGCTTTATTGGGGTGTTTTGTCTTCTTCCCATATCTAGGTTGGTGATGGTGAAAAGAGGGCAACAAGATTTCTGATGGTTTTCTCTCTTCGAACATGCACAAGATGGAACTAGATGATGCTTCATTCCCTTTAGTTGTGATATTTTCTTAAAGTTTCAAGTCCAATCTAACTAAGTCAAAATTTTCAGTGATGAACCGACCGATGAAATCTAACATATAGTGGAATCAAGGGAGGTGGGGACAATGATGCACATGATGGTCACTTCTACAGATTTAACAAGTATGTCGTATGTGTATGGATAAGTTTCTTTACAAAACATGGGTGATTGGGTACCAACGATTAAATGCCCTTAATTCGGGGCATTGAGTGATCAAATGATCAGTTTCATTTCTCAAAGCGCAGACTCGGACATGAGGTCTAGCCTCTATTTTCCTTGTTGGTTCCTGCGAGATTGGGCATGTTGGGTAAGAGGATGATGCTAGTTCTTCTTGTATGTATACAATGGTTTTGGATCCATCCTCCCCTATATGCATGGGAATTATGAATGTATCTTGGGAATTGGGTTGCATCTCGAGGTATTTTAGGGAAATGATGGGTAGAATTCCCGTACTCTACACATATGGTGCATGCATGGTTGGTACGTAATGCCTTACCTTGGACATTTTTGAATTTTTCTATTTTATGTGGAGTTAGGGTCACAACAATTTTTGAGGCATGTAGAAGAGCTTTCAACTCCTCTAACTATGGGAAAGTGTTGGTAGGATGGCCAACTACATTGCACAATGCACAAGGTGGGTGTGTCCTAGTAACTTTTGCAGTGTCCACCTTCTTATTTTTTAGTGGAATTGGCTGGTGTCGCTATAGGTGTTTCCTAATTTATGATGGCATCCTTGGAGGTGATAGGAATGGTACCTATATATGTGCTACATGAGTTTCTTGGCATGGTTAGTGGGGCCAAATACCAAACTAGCATCGTGAGATCTATGTTTGGAAATTTAAGGGTTACCATGACTTGGTGCAAGACAAAACCAAGCGGGAGATATAAAAAGGGGGTTTGAGTGATGGCATAAGGAAGAATTGTTGAGTCGACAACGATGGCACTTTTGGTGTCAGACTCTGGTTCCTGACTTAGTTCGGTATTTGATGAACTCATCATTCACACTGCATCTCGTGTAGCTTCTTGAGCTTCTCCTAGTAATACAAGATGTTCTCCATGGTATGTTTCGAGGAGCATGGATGGTTTCAATTGACCGAGGATGAACTCTGAGTATGTTGTAACCAACACCACATAAAGATATACAAATGGTAGCACACCATCAAGGGTGATTACATGTTTCTTCTCATAATATGCGATTTGGTCTATATTAACTACTTTCACTTCATGGGGAAACATCATCACTATGAATACCGAGGATTCTACCAAAATCATTGCATACATATAACTCCGTCCAATAAGGATGCTATAATCCAAATGTGCATCTAGGACTTCAATGTCAATGAGCATAGTCTTTCCGGCGAGATGTACTAGTACGTCTTGAAAAATACCTACAGGGGAGGAAGGGAATCCATCATATGCTCAGAGCATGATGTTAGATGGTTTCAGTTCTGGTGATTCTAAATTCTACCAAACCGGTTTTGACATGATACATGTGGATGCTCCTCTATCCACGATGCAGTGATGAATGGTGATGCAGGAGCATCAAGCTCAATTTTTATTATTTATCTGTGTGAAATAGTGGGTGAGACTTTTTAATTATTTTATTAAATTATTTTATTCATTTTAATAATTTAAGAGAGAAAATTGTAAAGGTGACGATTATTGTATATATATTCTTTTAATAATTAAAAGGATATGAGTGAAATAGAATTAGGTAGCAAATTTAGGGAGTAGGAATTGTATGTACAGGACTTTGTTGAGTCCACACCTAGAATGAATCTAATTTAGATTTTGTTGAGATTTATGTGGAGAGATCTTTGGAATGGATTAAATCCATGTTTATGTATAAATAAGGGAGTTTTGTAAGGGAGAAATAAGCTAAGAGAGAGTGTGATATGAGGAATGGTTGGAGAACTTTTGTAAAGGGCCAAGAGCTAAGAGAAGCTCTCCATTGTAATATATGGCCAGAGAATTTTTATATTTTATATCTGTAGATGATTTAATAACTCTTTCTCCTTCATGTGAATTTTTAAGCTGAATATTTTTATAGTTTTATTTGAGAAAAAAATTGACAATTTTCATATTTGAGTGAAGCAGTGAGTTTTATATGCTAGGATCTGCTTCCTAGCAGAATCCCTGCATCATTTGGTATCAGAGCGGGAAAGATATATGTTTTGGATATATGCATAGACTATGTGTGAATATATGAATGCATGTATGATTATGCAAAAGAGGCAACGGTGTGTTCAACCAGTGTAATTGAAGTTGGAGAATACGTATGAAGGGTCAGCGCTACATTCGAAGAGCCAACATTCAAGGGAGGTAGTGTACGTTCAAAGGAAAACGTTGCATTTGTATTTGAATGGAGTAGAAGAACTCTATGGGTTAATTAAAAATGACTGAGTGGTGTTAAAATTCAAAAACTAGCACAGATAGAAGAGGACAGAATTCATTGGTGTAGCAAGACTACAGCTAAAAATGAAAATGCAGGTAATTCTCACACATCGTGTTCAGCATTTGAAGTTGAAATGCATAGACCTTGCATGAGAAATATGTTGATGTATGATGTAAGGGATAATGGGTTGAATCTTACCTTCGATGCCAGAAACTTCAGTGTAGGTTTATATTAGTGTTCGTAATTACATTTGAAACTATTGTTGATTATAATTATTGTTGAATGTTATGATGTTTAAATGTGGCCAATTGATTAAAACATAGCGCAGAACTATGGTTGCCTACCATCGATTCTACGTTCAAGACTATAATGGGATTTAATTTAATTGTTGCATATAATCATAAACGTTGGTCATCAAAAAACATAAGTGTAGTGTTTGTCGTGGGCACCATATCACACCAAGTATAGTGGTAAGCAGCATGCTAAAGATGCCTGTGTAGGGGAGTGATGATTGCGTTACATAAATATGAATTTTTGATGGAAGTACATTAATAGCTGCATGTGTTTTGAATTCAATTCCAAAGAAATAATCGGAGGTGCTGGTGACATATGGGGGAGTCTCCAAGTTGGGATGCGACATTGCCAAGGTCCTCTGTGAACGCGGCGTGGAGGTATGGGTAGCATTTGTAACATAACTCTATATTTGTAACGCTATATAGCCATCCGTTTAAATTAATGCAGTTTGTATCGTTTTAACATAGCATTTGAATGCCATCCATACTGTATGGTTTGTGAGATCAGCATTTAGATTCTGCCCATATGTATTGCAGTCTTCGCATAGATTTTTTTTGCACTCAATGGTGAGTTAAGGGTTGCATGTTTTATGGATATGTGAAACTGTATGAACCAGCGCAAGAGACATAAATCCATTTCTGTGTAAGAGTTCATTGCTTTGTCTCGGATTAACAAGCATGGTGAGAATTGTAATATATACAATTATTAATAGCTTAAAAGAAGAGCTTGAAATTGTCATCAAGTATTAAATCAATTCTACCTTTTTGAAGAAAATAAGCCCAAAATTTTCCTACATAATAATGTGTGGGTTTTGAAATTTGCATGAATGGCATTTGTGTGGAGTTGGGTGAATGGAAATAGTTCTTTTTGAAGATTCAATTTTTTTTAGAATTGCATAAAATGCATGATTGATGAAGGAAATTAAATGGGGATCGGACTTTGAATCTAAAAAGATGATAGCACATGGAGATACAGTGCAGATGAGAGATGGAACAAGATCACAAAGAGATCATGAAGGTGAGCTGATATGTTTTATTTTAACTCCGGTTTTTTTTTTAAGATAATATTTGCATAATTCAGGTTGCAGATCTCAGGAAACAAAGATCATAGTTTTGAAAGTACTGATGAAAGAGACTAGTAATAGTTTCTGAATGAAAGCAAAGTGTGGAGCAGAACCTTGAATAATTCGAACAGAGATTGGATAAGAAGTAAAATTTTGAGTGGGTGAGTTGAAGCCTAGAGGGAGTAGAGAGGATGCTCAAAGAGGTTCCAGAGAATAAGAGAACCGGTGCTTGCCAAAGACCAAGTATAGAGAGAGGATTGGTGAGGTAAGTGGCAACACAGAAGAATACTATTGTAGAGGCTTTAGTATAGCTCATGATGAATGAGTGAGGAAATCATGAATATCGAGACAAATATGACTACTGAAGGTCATTGTAGAGGTTCTGAAGAAGACCAAAATAGAGGAAATGAGAAGGAATATGCCAAGTCAAATGGCATGAGAATGAGTCAAAAGAAAATTGACAGAGAGAGAGCTGAGATAAATTTCCATCTCGAGTTGTTGATGGGAATGTTACAGAGAGGTAAAGTAGACCAGAGATGTGGATGGAGTATGAAGAGGAAAGTCACATGGCATAGATTGCAAGTGATGTGGTAGCATAAAGTGAATGCTTGATTGAAGGAAGAGTTACAGAGTTTAAAGGAAAATTTGATATGTAAGCCAGAGTGTGGTTCATTGCTTCTTGAAAGTGATAATGTGAGAAAAGAGAAACCTATAGAGGAACTGAATCAAGTGAAGGATTCGGAGCAGAAAAGAGATATGTTGACTGAAGCATCAAGTGAGACAACAAGGTTTGATGTTTTTAGAACTAATGATTTGTGTGTGATTGCAGGTACATCACAGGATGTTGAAAAAACTTTGAAGTTTGTTAAAGAGGAAGATTGGAATCTGAAATCTGTTCAGAATGATGCTGAGATAGCAAGATCTCATAAAGAAATGAAGACAGAAGGGTCTCATGGAAATATTCAACAGAATATTGAAACAGAGGAAGAAGGGCCATGTGATGATTGGTCAGTAGCAAATGAAGGTATGGAAAGTTGTGTAAAATTTCCAAGTTATACTCCAGTTGAGATTGTTAAGTTTTACAGAAAGTTAGATCTTCAGAGAAGAGATTTGGAAAAGCAGAGAATATATACTCAGGGTGAGTTGTTGAAAGAGAAAGACACAGAACAGGGAGACATTCTTCAAACAGATGATGTGGAGGAGGGACTAATTGACAGTCTCATAGAGCATTTAAATCAACATACTGATATGCTGATGGACGAGGAAATTTTAGAGCAGTATACTGAAATGTTGCCAGAGGAGAAAGAGGCACTGAGGCCTTATGTTTTTTATTTTATTAATTCTTTTTTGAGTACAAGTTTTATTGCTGATGTTGGAGAAAATCGATTGGGCCGAGAAATTGAACAGATAAGGCAGATAATGATGAAAGTATCCTGGAAGAAGCCATCAACAGTAAAACAAAGAAGAAGCAGCAAGAGGAATACAACAGAAGATTGTGAGAGCATAGCCAGTGGGGCAATGCAGCGTAAAGTGTGGAGACCTGGAGAAGAACAACAGACATAAGCAACAACAATTGGATAATTGCAGCACAAGATATGGGAACCAGGAAGACAAAGATATGAAACACATGATCAAGTGATCATGATTATTTTCAACCTTGGGAGTTTGATGCAGGAGCATCAAGCTCAATTTTTATTATTTATCTGTGTGAAATAGGGGGTGAGACTTTTTAATTATTTTATTCATTTTAATAATTTAAGAGAGAAAGTTGTAAAGGTGAGGATTATACTATATATATTATTTTAATAATTAAAAGGACATGAGTGAAATAGAATTAGGTAACAAATTTAGGGAGTAGGAATTCTTTGTACGGGACTTTGTTGAGTCCACACCTAGAATGAATCTAATTTATATTTTGTTGAGATTTATGTGGAGAGATTTTTGGAATGGATTAAATCCATGTTTATGTATAAATACGAGAGTTTTGTAAGGGAGAAATAAGCTAAGAGAGAGTGCGATGTGAGGAATGGTTGGAGAACTTTTGTAAAGGGCCAAGAGCTGAGAGAAGCTCTCCATTGTAATATATGGCCAGAGAATTTTTATATTTTATATCTGTAGATGATTTAATAGCTCTTTCTCCTTCATGTGAATTTTTAAGCTGAATATTTTACTGGTTTTATTTGAGAAAAAAATTGAGCATTTTCATATTTGAGTGAAGCAATGAGTTTTATATGCTAGGATCTGTTTCCTAGAAGAATCCCTGCATCATTTTGTATCAGAGCGGGAAAAATATCTATTTTGGATATATGCATAGACTGCATGTGAATATATGAATGCAAGTATGATTATGCAAAAGAGGCAATGGTGTGTTCAACCAGTGTAATCAAAGTTGGATAATACGTATGAAGGGCCAACACTACATTCGAAGAGCCAGCATTGAAGGGAGGTAGTGTACGTTCAAAGGACAACATTGCATTTGTATTTGAATGGAGTAGCATAACTCTCTGCATTAATTATGAATGACTGAGTGGTGTTAAAATTCCAGAACCAGCATAGATAGAAGAGGACAGAATTCATTAGTGTAGCAAGACTACAACTAAAAAGGCAAACACAGGTAATTCTCACACATCATGTTCAGCATTCGAAGTCGAAATGCGCAGACCTGACATGAGAAATACGTTGATGTATGATATAAGGGATAATGGGTTGAATATTACCTTCGATGCCAGCAACTTCAGCGTAGGTTTAAATCAGTGTTCATAATTATATTTGAAACTATTGTTGGTTATAATTATTGTTGAATGTTGTGATGTTTAAATGTGGCCAATTGATTCAAACATAGCGCAGAACTATGGTTGCCTACCATCGATTCTACGTTCAAGAATGTAATGGGATTTAATTTAATTGTTGCATATAATCATAAATTCTAGTCATCAAAACACGTAAGTGCAGTGTTTTCCTTGGGCACCATATCACACCAAGTACAATGGTAAGTAGCATGCTAAAGACGCCTATGTAGGGGAGTGATGATTGCGTTACATAAATATGAATTGTTGATGGCAGTACATTAGCAGCTGCCTGTGTTTTGAATTCAATTCCAGAGAAAGAATCGGAGGTGCTGGTGACATATGGGGGAGTCTACAAGTTGGGATGCAGCATTGCCAAGGTCCTCTGTGAATGAGGGGTGAAGGTATGGGCAACATTTGTAACATAACGCTATATTTGTAATGCTATATAGCCATCCGTTTAAAGTAATGCAGTTTGTATCATTTTAACATAGCATTTGAATGTCATCCATACTATACGGTTTGTGAGATCAGCATTTAGATTCTGCCCATATGTATTACAGTCTCCGCGTAGATTTTTTTTGCACTCAATGGTGAGTTAAGGGTTGCACATTTTATGGATATGTGAAACTATATGAACCAACACAAAAGACATAACTCCATTTCTGTGTAAGATTTCATTGCTTTGTCCTGGATTAACAAGCATGGTGAGAATTTTAATATATACAATTATTGATAGCTTAAATGAAGAGCTTGAAATTGTCATCAAGTATTAAATCAATTCTACCTTTGTGAAGAAAATAGGCCTAGATTTTTACAAAAAGGCAAAGTTTGTTGAATTGAAAGTGTAAGTGTAGGATTATTTAATTTTCCTACATCATAATGTGGGAGTTTTGACATTTGCATGAATGGAATTTGTGTGGATTTGGGTGAATGGAAATAGTTCTTTTTGAAGATTCAGTTTTTTTTAGAATTGCAGAAAATGCATGATTGGTGAAGGAAATTAAATGGGGATCGAACTTTGAATCCGAAAAGATGATAACACATGGAGATAGAGTGCAAATGAGAGATGGAACAAGATCACAGATAGATTTTGAAGGTGAGCTGATATGTTTTATTTTAACTCTGGTTTTTTTTTAAGATAATATTTGCAGAATTCAGGTTGCAGATCTCAGCAAACAAATATCATAGTTTTGAAAGTACTGATGAAAGAGACTAGTAATAGTTTCTGAATGAAAGAAAAGTGTGGAGCAGAACCTTGAATAATTCCAACGGAGATTGGATAAGAAGTAAAATTGTGTGCAGGTGAAGTAGAGAGGATGCTCAAAGAGGTTCCAGAGAATAAGAAAACCGGTGCTTGCCAAAGACCAAGTCCAGAGAGAGGATTGGTGAAGTAAGTGGCAGCACAGAATAATACTGTTGCAAAGGCTTTAGTACGACTCATGATGAATGAGTGAGGAACTCATGAAGATCGAGACAAAGATGACTATTGAAGGTCATTGCAGAGGTTCTGAAGAAGACCACAACAGAGGTAATGAGAAGGAAGATGCCAAGTCAAATGGCATGAGAATGAGTCAAAAGCATATTGACAGAGAGAGAGCTGAGATAAATTTCCATCTCAAGTTGTTGATGGGAATGTTACAGAGAGGTAAAGTAGACCAGAGATGTGGATGGAGTATGAAGAGGAAAGTCACATGTCATAGATTTCAAGTGATGTGGGAGCATAGAGTGAATGCTTGATTGAAGGAAGAGTTATTGAGTTTAAAGGAAGATTTGATATGTGAGCTAGAGTGTGGTTTATTGCTTCTTGAAAGTGATAATGTGACAAAAGAGAAACCTACAGAGGAACTAAATCAAGTGAAGGATTCAGAGCGGCAAAGAGAGATGTTGACTGAAGCATCAAGTGAGACCACAAGGTCTGATGTTCTTAGAACTAATGATTTGTGTGTGATTGTAGGTACATCATAGGATGTTGAAAAAACTTTGAAGTTTGTTAAAGCGGAAGAGTAGAATCTGAAATTTGTTCAGAATGATGCTGAGATAGCAAGATCTCATAAAGAAATGAAGACAGAAGGGTCTCATGGAAATATTCAGTAGAATATTGAAGCAGAGGAAGAAGGGCCTATTGTGGTTCCTATGATTTGGCAGATTTGGAAATACCAAATGATAAGACAACATCAAACCACTTTAGGATCTCAGGATCTAGCACTCCTGGATCTAGAGAGGGATCTCTCTATAAAGGCAAAGAATAATATATCTTTGAAGTTCAATTTAATGTATTAGGCTAGTTATAGGGCATAAGGGTTGTTGTTTTGTTTGTTTTTTTATTTGGTTGGGAAAACATGAAAGAAGGGTTCAGTATAAGGCAAAGAAGTGAGTAAATAAGGATTTTGGAAATGAGGAGATAATTCAAAGAAAACACAAGTCCATTGGGCAATGGGGTCATAAAAGGGTTTACTTGCAATTCAATATCCAAGGCTTTCAAATGGGCTAGTCATCTAAATCAGAGGATCTCTTAAAGATGATAGTATGGGATGAAATGATGGGAAATGAAGGTGAATGACAAGGAAACCTTCAAAGGTGACCACTTAGGAGAAAATATAGGGACAGGGCATGCCTTAAACATCTATTATCAAACTCCTAATGAGGCTAACTCTTCAGATGATAGAAAACATTCAAGATGGACACAAAGTGAAGCCTAAGATCAGAGAAAGACTTTAAAAATTCTCTGCTTTTGACATTCAACTTAAGGGATCTTAGAAAAGCTAAAATATTGGAAAAGGACCCTAGTGAGATAGAACCAACTCTAAACCTCCCTGTATCCCAATTATTTCAGTTAAAACTAGACAAGAACATCTAAAAATAGACTCTAAATTCATACATCAGTAAGCATGGATAAAACCAACTACTATACTGGTTAAATTATCATGAATTTGTTCTTAAATTACACAATCAGCAGAAAACATCAAAGATAAGACGAGAAGGAAGCATCAGGGTACTTTACAGCAGTATATCCTAAGCTCGATTATTGATTCTTATCAGAGAAATGAAATGTGATGTATAACAGAGGGGAAAACAACACAAGATAGAACACTTCACCGTTGATTTAGATCAGGATCCAATGAACATGCTTGTCATATTAAAGAGCAAAACCAATCACATACATCATTTTCCAGCAGCTTGATATCAACTAGAAATCATCTCCCAACCTATTTTACAACTTATACATAGAACTCTATCTCAATGAAACAACTTCCAATCCACGATCAACCAACATTTACAATGTATTTCTGAAGATTTATTATAGCTAAAAGAGTGGCTGTAGAGGTAGATAGAACTTTAAATGAAACATTAAAACAGAGGAAGAAGAGTGCTTGAGGCCCATTCTATTTTAATATCCCGTATTGAATTTCAGTACTCTTTGGATGAACTAGGGGTCTTCAACATGCTGATAATTACTTCAGAGGTATGTTCTTGAAGTACTCTCTGGCAATCTGCACTTTGTTTGTACACTGGCACAAGTAAGGCAGATAAATGACTTTCAGGCCTTCCATACTCTGTAACTATTGCTCTGGCAATCTTAGGACTTCTGTCAGGGTGGTGATCTTCTCAAGAACTCGATGGAGAATAAAAAAAATTATGGGAACTTGTCCTTTCTTGGGAAAGAACATTCTGCTGATGTGAAACACTAATAGGGCTTGTTTAATGCGCTTTAGGCCTTATTAGCCTTCTGGGTCATTTATAAGGTCTTAAAACTATATCTCTGTCCTTTAAACACTCGATTAAAGCATTTAATCTTCAATAATGGGCCTTTAATCCCTTTATAATGTCACTGATACTCTTTGCCGCTTCTCTTCAGATCTGTCTGTGAATACACATGTTTCAATGGCGCCAGAAGGTTTGAAATAGAGTTAATAACTATGATTTGGATAAAAACATGCTTTGAACCCTTTCTAGATTTCTCTCCTGCTATCTTTGGCTTTGAAAAGTAGTGTTCTGTCCCCTGTATTACCCTGTCTGTGATTGTGAGACAGAGAATGATTTTTACCATTCTGTAACCCTGCAAAAACACAATAAACATGTTATAAAAATCCATGGGAGTGGATTAGGATGCTGTGGAGGCCCGTGGGGGATGGAGGCATAGTGATGGAAATGGTGGATGTAGTGGAAAAACGACTGAAAATTGTTGCAGAATAGCGAAAAACTGAGCTGATGGAAGTCTAGTGCAAGGATGGTTCTCGACCATCAGATGAGATTAGACAGTGGTGATCAATGGTCGGGATTTACCGGTAAAGTTTTTTTAGAAGGTTAGGCAGAAGAAAATAACTTTTAGTGTAAAACAAAAAAGTTTGATGTTTTGGTGAATTACAAAGGAAAAAGGGTAAAATGAAGGATATCGAGGCCTTGGTGGTGGGACTGAGAGGGCAGAGGAAGAGTGATTATGGACCGTCGGATCCCTGAAAGAGATTGACGATGGAGATCTTTCGATTGAGTTCTTTGGAAGGTACGATGAATTGGATATGAATGAAGATGCGATAAAATGTGGACCGTTGATCTAGATCAAATGAATGGTTGAGATCTTTAGATGGAACTTTTGGGAGCAAAGGGGAAGAGGTGGTTTTAGCTGAAAAACTGTTGGTTTCGCGTGGCTTTAGAGTGGTTTTGAAACTTCTCAAAAAAACGCTATATGCATCGTTGCTTGCCACGTGTCCTCCCAAAACTGCTTTCATCACGTAAATTTGAAACATTAAACCTCAGACGCAAAAATCACGCGATATGTATTCTCAGCCATTGGATGGGAGTCGGGGAGATCTGACGGTGGGGATAAGAGCGCGATATGGAAAGATGCATGGGTGGTACGGTGGGGAGAGCCAATGGTGGATTAAATCCTGACCATTGGATCTTTGAAATGGATGACAGAGATCTAATTGGGGCTTGGAAGAATAGTGGAATGGTGGCAGGGGAAGGCGGTGTGCGATGCAATTTGGACCGTCAGATCTGGCGGAATGAACGGCAGAGATTTAATTGCATTGGAGAAAGGTAGGGGACCAAAACTCCGCAGTTCTTTGATTTTGAAATTTGTGATTTAGCGCGGACCATCGGATCACTGGAGAGATCAATGGTGGAGATCTGATCAAAGGGGAAATGATGGGGGACAATTGAGCGGAGCGTGATTAAATCTGGGTCATTGGTTCTTGTGGATTCAATGGTCCAGGTTAAATCGGCGGAGCGATGATGTTGGGCTCAGGAGCGGAGTGCGATGGTGTCTCAGACGTTGGATCTGTATGGATGGATGGTCGGGATTTAATCAAGGATCGCAGATTGGCAGGGACATGGGATGGCACTTGAAACTTTGTGATTGGTGATTAGCCATTGGATCTGCGGATAATCAACGGTGGATATTGCAGCGGAGGCCGATAGAAAAAATGGTCATCACATTGGAAAATTACAAGAAACAAAGGAAAAAGGTGACAGTGAAAGCTCCGATTGCGATTAGCACCGACGGGCTTAGCACCTGGCCCTGGGCACGGGTCATATGCGGAAAAGGGGCTAAGGGCTAGGCCGAAAGGGGCTTAAGGAATCAATGGAAAAAGGGTGTTTTTAAGCCAAGATGAGTGTTTTTCAAGGGATTTATTGGCTTTCGGTAAAGGGGAAAAGGGTGTTTTAAACCTGTAAAAGGGGTTTTTAGAGGCTTAAAAGGATTTTGGAGGTTTTTTAGAGGGATATGGAGGTTCTAAAGAGGAAAAGGAGGCTTAATGAAAATGAAGGGAAATGAGTGAAAATGGGTGATTACAGAGGCATTTTGAAGCATTCTTTTTCACAAACCAGTAAAGCTTTTTTGATGGAAACAACAGTGAAGATATTTTCAAAGGAAAAAGACACATGGAGGCTTCAAGGATGATATATTTTTAAGGAAAATGTCTCTCTTGAAGGCTTAGAAACATTTTTAGCCACCTGTTTGCTTGAAAAAAATTTATAGGTGGCTAAGAGTGGCTCCACATGGGGATGGAATCTTCTTGAAGGTGTCAAGAATCCCAGGAAATAATCTTTGGGAGTAGGCCAGATGCCTGGTACTTGACACATCTCTTCTTTTCTTTAATCAGCTGCCACAACTCATGAAAACATCATATTAGCAGTAATATTCTCTCAAACAATCTACCTACCCATCCTATAGTCCTAACATTTTCTCTTCAAGGTGCATTTAGACTTGTAGACCTTCCTTATCATTCATTTTTATTGAAAATAGAAAAAGCTAATCTAATTCTACCCTTATTCCTCCATGAGACCAGATTAGACAGTTGGCCTCATAGCTTCTCTACCTACACTAATATCTGCTAAGATTAAACTATCTAGCATATTTCTTTCTCTACGTTCTAAGACAGAAATTCAAAAACAGTCAAACCAGGATTAGACTGTCTGGTTTGTTGTGGGTCCATGGCATAAAGACAACTACACATGAACTGAACTTTGTAGGAAATTGAAACCAAAATTTTGAAGGCTTGAAATTGTGAAACTTTAGAGCATCCTTCTTTCTCTTGTGACTCAGATTTTGAGCTTGTTAGAGTCACTTTTCTTCTTCATTTCAGCTCTGGTTTTGGGCTTGTTAGAGCTGATTCTTCTTCTTTCTTTGCTGGTTCAAGTTTTGGGCATATTAGAACCATCTTTTCACTTTCTTTGGCTCAGGTTTTGAGCTGATTTGAGCCATTCTTTTGGAACTTCAAAGGTTCAAGTTTTGAGCATGTCTGAACCTTTTCTTTCTCTTTTTTTTTTGTATTTTTCCCCTTTTTTTTAAACTGAACAAAGCTATGGTATTTACAATGGAAGTGAACACTTTAAACTGGAACTCAGCAGTAGTAATGTTTGAGCATCCTGCCATTGACAGGACCCCCAAACAGATCTGTACCATCTAAATCTTGCAGAAAGAATGCATTTGGACCAATGGTGGACTGAATAATGTAAGGACCTTGCCACAAATTGTCAAATTTTACATGCTTACCCTTTTCCTCTCTCCTAGAGTCCCACTTAAGTACCTTGTCTCCAATCTTGAAATCACAAGCTTTAGTTCTCTTATCAAACATTTTTTTGTTGTTTTCTTGCACTTTTTGAGCTCTGTTGTAGACCTCTTCCCCTGTTTTCTAGAGATGTATTGTTTGATTGATCCTCCTTACCATACTTTCCTCTTCTGACTGTATTTCTTGGACTAATTTTATCACTGGTACCCATAGGCTGGTAGGGAACACTACATCAGCCCCATAAACAAGCTGGTATGGTGACATGCCAATGTATTTCTTTGTAGTCAATCTGTCTGCCCACAAAGCATGCACTAACTTGTTATGCCATGATTTTTTATTCTCTTCAAACAGCTTCTTGATGATGGCCACCAAACTTTTATTTGATGTTTCTGCTAGCCCATTACCCTGAGGGTAATAAGAAGTAGAATGTCCAAGTGCAATCAAATACCTGTGACAAAAATCAATCATCTTTTTAGAACCAAAAGCAACAACATTATCAGTAATAATCTTCCTAGGGCAGCCAAATCTAGATAGGATGTGGTCTTCAAGGAATTTTATAATGACATAATCTGTGGCATTCCTGGAAGGTATGGCCTCTATCCATTTCATGAAATAGTCTGTGGCTTTGAGAATCCATTTGTGTTGGGCAGAAGAAGCAAGATGGATTTCTCCTATAATATCTAGGCCCCACTGTTGAAACGGAGCTTCAACAGTGATGGGTTGTAATGGTAAAGGGAGGAGTTTTATTTTTCCCTCAAAGATTTGGCACTTATGGTAGGCAACTATCATTTTATGTACATCTTGGAAAAGTGTGGGCCAGTAAAACCCAGCCCTAAGGATTTTGTTAGCTGTGGTTTTCCAGTATAAATGGCCTCCACACTCTCCTTCATGGAACTCATGTTTGACCCTCTTTACATCAACTTCAAGAAGACATTTAAGCAAGAAACCATTTGAATTTTTCCAGTATAAACATTCATTTAAAATGCAATAGTTTCTAGCCTTTAACTTTAGAAACCTGGCCTTTGTCTTTGATAAATCAGGAGGGGCATTAAGCTTTGTAAGTACATACAAGATGTCAACATACCAAGGTGAGTTTTGAAATTGTTCTTCAATAGTAGGGGTAGGCAGTCCTTCATGTTCATCTAAGGAATCTACCATGTTTATGTCAAGGGCTTGTAAGTTGGATTCAACCATTAATTGTGCCAAGCCTGACCCTTGATGAGTTTTGTGGGTTTGATCTCCATATCATACTCTAGTATCACTGCAATCCATTTACCTCGTTTTCCATCTGGAACTTGTGAAAAAATATCTTTCACCATTATATTAGGCACATGAGCAATGATGTGAGAATGTAGGATATGCACCCTAAAATATTTTATGGCCTTTACCAAAGCATAAGCCTACTTCTCCATTATATTATATTTCAAGGGAGAATCTCTCAACGCCTTGCTAAAGAAAGCAATCGGCTGCTCCTGTCCTTCTGGTTTTTTCTGCAACAAGACAACAACCATGGTATGCTCTGATGCAAAGGAGAATATAAGGAAATCTTTTGTGAAATCTGGGCTGATTAGAAATAGTGCTCGGGTAAGGGCAAGTTTAACTAGTTCAAAAGATTTTTTGGCCTCTAGAGTCCATTTAACTTCGACTTCTTTCTTAAGCATGTTTGTCATATTTATCAAGAGTTCTGCTAAGTTGGGAATAAACCTCCTCAAGAAGTTAATTTTCCCGATAAAGGACTGTAGTTCTTTTATATTTCTTGGGTGGCTAATTTGCAATAATCCCTCAACTCTTTTTGGGTCTATTTTAATCCCCTTTTTTGATATAATATGGCCCAAAATCTTACCTTCTTGAAGGCCAAATATTGTCTGTTTGGGAATTAAAGATAGCCCGAACCTTCTGCACTTTTGAAAAACCTTTCTCAGATGTTTAAGGTGCTCTTCATCGGTTTTGGAATAAACTGTTATGTCATCAAGGTAGATTACGATTAAGTGACCTATTTCCTCTGAAAATGCAATGTTCATAGCTCTTTGGAAGGTTGCACCAGCGTTCATTAGTCCAAAAGGAATTTTCACGTACATGAACGTGCCCCATGGAGTGGTGAAAGCTGTTTTTAGTTGATCTTATGGGAGTACTAAGACCTGGTTATACCCTGAAAAACCATCTAACAGAGAAATCCTCTTTGCACCAACTACCCTCTGTAGGATGTGTTCCATTTTAGATAAAGGGTAATTTTCCTTCAGGGAGGCTCTGTTAAGGTTTCTAAAATCAATGCACAGTGTGATTTCCCCTATCTTTTTCATTACATCCACTAGGTTAGATACCCAATCAAAAAACCTCACAGGCAGTATGATTCCTTCCTTGTACATTTTCTTGATTTCCTTTTCCACTAGAGGCAGTTGTACTGGATTAATTCTGCGCAGTTTTTGCCTAAAGGGTTTTTGGTTTTCTTTCAATGGGATCTTATGCTAGATAATATTTGTTTCATAGGCCTTTAAGTCCTCATAGCTCCAAGAAAAAACATCAACAAACTCTTTAAATAAATCAATATATTTCTTTTTGATGTGTGTTGGCAAAGTTTTGGCCAATTTAATCATCTTAGGCTTATCTTTGCTGCCTATATTTCATTCTTAAACATCTGATTTGGTGTGTTCTATAGTGGGTTTCTTCCCCACATCATTAAAATTGAAAAGGTCCTCTAGGGGTTGTTTGTGCTCAACCTAGTCTCCTAAATTGAGTTCATTAATTGTCAACCAGGGTTAGTAAACTGCTGAAGTGTGGTGCTCTATATGTGCCTAGGTGTTTGTTTCTCACTACGTTGTGTCTAGTGTTTTTATGATGTTTTTGGTTTTTTTTTTTTTTTTATGGTTTTATGTTCACAAGGGAAGGAAATAAATGCTGGTGAGAAGAAGCTATTGGTTAAAATCAGAGTGAAGCCTAAATTATGGATGGAAAATGTCAAATGAAAATACTAAAACAGAACAAAGCCTAACTATGGCTAGCAAACAACAAATACAAAGCTTGATAATGACTTCAAGGATATAAATCACAACTTGAGCTTAAACTTGTCCAATTCATTCATTAACGATGTTTTGGAAGAGCTTGAGAAATGGACAGTTAAGTGTAAATGAAGTTTTCCTAACTAAACAACCAGACAATTAACTTACAATGTTACAACATCTCATCCATGGTTAAAGGTCTATTGGAATATATGTGGAAAAGAACATTTGTAGCACCATAAGTTTTCTATTCTAAACTAGCTTCTAATTCTGTTATGCAACTCAATCTAGCACCACTAGGCCTTACTCAAAAGTTATAGCTTTCTCTTTTTAAAATAGTCTTTGAGAAAAGGCTTGTTTGTGAAATGGTAAAAAGGTTGCAAAATACTCTAGGTCTTAGACTGATACCAACTCCTGTCCAAATGATTATGTCTTAATATGAGGTTGGAACAAAAAGAATTTTTGTAAATAATGAAGACCGTGGTATTTAAATTTAACAACTAATATGATTTAAAATGCAATGGATGGCAACTAAACTGGAGTACTAATACAGCGAGCTAAAACTAAGCTAGAGTGCCACTAGTCTTTTTGAAGTACAGTGAACAATGTTAGACTGAAAATCCATTATCAAACTGGAAATGAAATGACAGAGCTGAATCACATGCATTCTACCTCCGGAGTGCTATAACTAAGTTAACATGCAACTAACCTAGGGAATTCTACAACCCATCTCGTTTAGTATGAATGATATTTTGGAAGAGTTTGTGAGAACAAGTGTGGCTGTATTATTCCAACAAATTGAACGTAAACACAAGACTGAAAGCAAATACAACTAAAATCTAAGACACCATAGCTACTTCTTACTCATTGTTATGATATTTTGGAAGAGCTTTGTAAGAGTAATATTGGCTATGCCACTTAGTGTAAACTAGCAACTAAAACCTACAATACCACAGTTATGTCTTATTCATCATAATGATATTTTGGAAGAGCTTATTAGAGTAAGTCCAACTGTGATAATTAACGAAAGAAAATGCAATAAAAACCTACAATACCACATCTATGCCTTATTCATCATAATGATATTTTGGAAGAGCTTATTAGAGTAAGTCCAACTATGATAATTAACGAAAACAAGTATGAACATAAACTTCAAGAACTTGCCTAAACTAGAAATAAAAACAAGACTAAAATACTTATCTATTGTATAAACAAGGCCGCTCAGGAGGCAGGGGCCCTCTACCACCAGAGTAGCATGAAATCTAGTTCAATATTGACTCAACACGTTCAAGGAAATGCTGCTTCTTTCATTAAAGAGGAATCACTTTAAAACAGAGTATTCTCAGACTTCAAAGATCTAGCAGTCAACCATAAAATCTAACAAAAATCTAACCTCGTCTCTCGGTTTCCCGAGCTACATTTATAGCAAATTTACATAACAGAACTTGAGATAATACAGGGATTACTCTCTTTCCATATTAAAATCGAAGTAGAACTCTAAAGGTGGCATTGTAATATGACAAAGGACATCTGGACTGTCCTTGTCCTATTAGGAGTCTATCTCCTATTTTGAGTTCCCGCGTGCATAACCACGTACAGAATTCCGTTCGATCTTCATGGAGAGCAAAAAATGCTGAGGGAATGACGTGGAATACGACCATGTGTGGCTTTCCCTGAGAGGACATCTGGAACCTGCTTAAACATGAAGATGGCTGCAGAATTGGAAACTAGCTACAGAATGTCTGCATTCTGTAGCTAGTTTTAGTTCAAAAAGTACTACAATGACAAAATCATAAAAACATAGCAAGTTAGTCATAATATTCATTCTTAAAGCAATTTTAACTAATTTCATTGATCATTTGAGCCTGGGATTAATAATGGTCAAAAGAAATGGAGTGGAATGTGGTGGAAGAAAGAACATTTTTTTTTGGAGCTCAACATACCCCCACTGCTAGATTCTTGCATGTCCTCATGCAACTATTCCATGACAGTGAATTTAGTATCTCCAACTTCAACTTCGGCCCCATTAAAAGATCTTGAAAATTTTTTAGTAACTTATTTGTGGAAGCCACTGAATTTGTCAAGGAATTGCAACCATCCTTCTTGTTGTAAGATTTCTCGGATTTGGGGATAGCCTTCCAAGTATTTAGTGCCAACTGGTTCTGTTCTCACGATGAGGCCCATAACTCTTCTTCAATCTTCAATTCACCAGCCTTCTGTTCACAGTGAGAATGGTCGTTAACAAGTTGTTTTTGCTCCCCAAATGTTTCCTCTGTTTCTCGGTGACAATGGTTGTTGCAGAATGAAATGGTTAAGAGTTGGCTGCGGGAAGGAGTGATATGTAATGGTTACGGAATGATTTAATGAGGTGAGGTGAAGAAAACGAATCAATGAGTGAAAAGACCGTGGAGATATTTTGTAACGAATTCAAAAATCATCATTAAATGCTTAGTGATGTGACCAATCCAATCACTTTATCACTTTAACCGTTTAGATTTTGAAATGATGATCGGATATGGGTTTCGAAGTGGTGGAATCAGAAGGAGTTTTATCCAAATTTTTGCGGGAGATTTGTTAGCAAAGATCAACAAAATTAATTAAAACACTTTTTGAATAATATACAACTAAACTACGCTAAATTTTTTCATGATATGTCATTATAATCACTTCATACCTTTGCCTTTGCTTTGATTTTCTTGTGATCTTCATATGCTTTGTTTTCCCCTGAAAATCATTAATTTTTGAGTCTTCATAACCTTCTTGATCTTGGCTTGTTCATGGATGTGCAGGATCATTTTGTTGCAAATCAAATAATTGCTGGTCAGTGCCTTCAGGATCTGTAGCTGCAGAATGTCTGTCTGGCTGCAGAAAGTCTGATTAGCTGCAGAATGTACCTATAGAGAACTTGAAACATGGAATGGAAGGGTTTGGAATGTAAGTGGAATGTTGTATGGAATGAGTGAAGAGGGATGATGAAATATGGTATAATGGGATATGTATGAAGTGAATGATGGAGTGGGATGGATCACAACTTATGAAATGGAGTGAAAAAGTGCCCTGCAATTTCTGCTATGTATTATTCAATTGCAGAAAGGAGATCAAACTTAAAGATCTGAAATGGAAATGAAGTGGACCATGAAGTGAAATGGATGAAGTGTGGATGAATGAATGGAATAAGATATGATATGAATGAATGGAATTAAATGAATGAAGTATGGAATGAAATGAAGTGAAATGAGATGGATCATAAGTGAAATGGATCTGCACTTATGATTTTGTAACAACTGCTTGTAAAAAAATAAAAATGGAAAAGTTAGAGTGTCAGAAAGATTTTGATTTTCACTCTATCTTTTCTGTATAAACATGACAATCAGTGATTGGTTTTCATATCTATACTTTATTTATTTATTTATTTTATTTTTTTAATATGTATGACTTCAGAAAATTCAATTAAGTTGATGAAGAAGAAAGATTCATCTTCATTAACTTCACATCACTGTTTTCCTGGAACTTCTTGACAAATTCTTCTCTTGAGAGTGGTTTGTGATACAGCTTCAATATATGACCATTCACAAGAAAAGTAACTTCTTCTTCATCTATAGTCCTGATTTTTATTGCTCCATTGTCAAAAATTCTCACAATTTCATATGGCCCAAGCCAATGTGTTTGAAATTTACCTCGAAAATCCTTGAACTTTGAATCAAACAAGAGAGCCCAGCCACCTTCTTTGAAATTATTTTCCTTGATGTACTTGTCATGCCATCTAGCCCTCTGCTGTTGGACTATATTGGTTTTCTGAACTGCATCTTGTCTGATCTCATCCAATTCATTAATCTGCTCCAATCTATGCTTTTGTGCCTCTGATAGATCAAGTCCTAGCTGAACTGCCATTTTGAAAGTTTGAATCTGGAACTTTATGGGAAACAAAACTTGCTTTCCATAAGCAATTTCATAAGGAGTATGGTTTTTTGTGCTTCTCCATGTAGTTCTATAGGCCCACAAGGCTTCAGGAAGCCTATCTACCCAGCCTTTTCTATGTAAATGGACAATCTTTGTTAGGATCCCTTCAATAACCTTATTAGTAGATTCCACTTGACCATTTTCTTGTGGGTGATAGGGAGTATATTTTCAATGTCTGATTTTTTACCTCTCCATCATTTGTTCCACTAGCCCTGATGTGAATTGAGCTCCTTGATCTGTAACAATTTCCCTTGGGACACCAAAACGAGTAAAAATATCCTCAAAAATAAAATTAACTACAGATGCTTCATTAGAAAAAAGTAATGGCTTGGCCTCTACCCATTTGGTAACATAATCAGTGCAAACTAATATATATCTCTTTTGTCTTGATGGAGGACTAATAGGTCCTACAAAATCCAGAGCCCATTTTTCAAAAGGTTCAATATGTACCTGAGGCTGCAATGGCATCTCACCTGAAGGAGAATGTTTCCCTACCCTTTGGCAACTGTCACACCTTTTGACATACTCTTTAGCATCTTTAAACAAGGATGGCCAATAATAGCCTAAATGAAGGATCTTATAGGCTGTCCTCTTGTCAACAAAGTGTCCGCCACAAGGTTCATCATGACATGCCTTGAGAATCTCAGGCATTTCATCTTCTCGAACACATCTCCTAATGATAAAATATGGACCTGTCCTGTACAACTCATTAGCAACCCATGAATATTTTGCACTGTCATAAATGATTTTTCTTTTCTCTCTCGCATTCATTATTGAAGGAAATTTCCCTGAAACTAAATAATTAGCAATATCAGCAAACCAAGGAGTCTGAGTAGAAATTACAAAAAGATATTCATCAGGAAATTGATCTTCAACTGGAGTGTCATCTTTAATGTTTTGGAGTCTATATAGGAAATCAGCTACTGTGTTTTGTTTTCCAGAACTATCTAGAATGGTAATTTTGAATTCTTGTAAAAGCAATAACCATCTTATAACTCTGCCATTAGTAATTGATTTGTTCATTAAGTATCTAATTGCAGAATGATCTGTGTGAACAAAAGTTTCATAGCCTGTTATATAGTGTCTGAATTTGTTGATGGCATGAACAACAGCTAAAAACTCTTTTTCAGTTACAGTATAGTTTAACTCTGCAGGAGTCAAATTTTTACTGGTATAGTAGATGGCATAAGGAATCAGGTCTTTTTGTCCTAATACTGCTCCTAGAGCTGTATCTGAGGCGTCTATTGAAATATGAAAAGGTAATTTCCAGGTAGGTCCCCTTAAAATAGGTGCTTCAGAAATTTTTGTTTTCAGGGTCTCAAAGGCTAACTGGCAATCATAATTCCATTTGAATTCACAGTCTTTGGTAAGCAATTTAAAGAGTGGAGATGCTATCTTGGTGAAGTTTTCTATAAACCTCCGATAATATCCTGTAAATCCTAGAAATCTCCTAACATCTTTTTGACAACTTGGAATAGATAAGTTAGAGATGACTTCAAATTTTGACTCATCAACTCTAATCCCATCCCCTGAAATATGATGCCCCAAAACAATACCTTCAGTAAACATCATGAAACATTTCTCATGACTAACTGAAAGATTTGCTTCTTGACATCTTTTTAAAACTTTTTCCAAGTTTGATAAAGCTTCTTCAAATGTGTTTCCATAGACAGTGAAATCATTCATATATACCTCTACACAATCATGTATTAGATTTGAAAAAATTCCTAATACTGCCCTTTGAAATGTTGCAGGTGCATTACATAATCCAAATGGAAATACTCGATAAGCATAAGTACCCCAAGGACAGGTAGATGTTGTTTTGTCTTGGTCCTCAAGTTCTACTTGAATTTGATTATAACCACTAAACCCATCTAGAAATGAGAAGTACTTTTTGCCAGCTAATGTATCTAACACTTGATCTATGAAAGGTAAGGGAAAATGGTCTTTAAGAGTAGCTTTGTTTAATTCTCGGTAGTCAATACACACCCTCCATTTACCATTTTTCTTTGGCACAATTACCAAAGGAGAAACCCACTGACTATCTGAAATAGGATAGATAAAGTTGACATTCAACAATTTCTGCAATTCTTCTTTAACAATCTCCCTAAGATTTGGATTCATCCTTCTTTGAGGTTTTCTGATTGGTTTACAATTTTCCTCTATGTAGATGTGATGAGTGCAAGTCTTAGGACTTATCCCTTTCATATCAATGTACTCCCATGCATATGCAGAAGAATGTCTCTGTAATATCTTGACTAACTCTTCTTGTTGAGATTTTTCTAGGTTCTTGTTTATGTTTAAAGTTTTTTCTGGAAATATCTCACTTGTAGAGCTGCCAAATGTATCCATCGAATGAAGAGACATCTGTCTTGATGACAAAAACTCAATGTTGGATTCTTCTTGAAATTGTTCATGTTTATGTTCTGAAGAGGATTCAAAGTTTTCTAAAGTATTCAGAATTTGACTATCTTCACTAATTTCTGAAATTGTGAAGAGAGGTTGTAAGTCTTCTTCATCCTCTATCCATTGAGTATCATCTAAATCTGTAATTGTCCTAGCTGGAGGATACAAAGTGAATTTCTTAGTTTAACTACCATCAGAGATGTACATATCACCGGATCTACAACTAATAAAAGCATCAGCTGTAGCCAACCAAGGTCTTCCTAATATAACAGGATGTCCTCCTAGATTATTCTTAGGAGTTAGGATCATGAAATCCACAGGGTACTCCCAAGAATCTAGGGACACCGGAATGTCTTCTATTACCCCATCTGGTTTGATCACAGATCTGTCTGCTAATTGTAATAATGTGGGTGTAAAGAGAGGATTAGGAAGTTTCAGTTTATCCATGATTTGTCTACTCATGATATTGATTGCTGCTCCTAAATCAATGAGTGTGTTCTGGATTTCAATTCCATTGATGTGAATTTTAACAACTGGATTTCCTGGGTCAAGATACTTTGGAATAGCAATTTTGCCCATCATAATGTCTGCTATTTTTCCTGCCAGTTGAATTTTCTTTGTTTCTCTTATTATTTTTCTTGTTTTCTTCATACTCAACTCCTTTATTGTTTTGGCTAAAATTGGAATTTCCTTGATGGCTTGTAATAATGGAATTTTAATGCAAACATTTCTTAGCTCATCTAGGAAATCATAATTAGGCACCATAATTTGTTTTTCTACACCTCTATCAATTTGTAATCTTTCTGGAAAGGGAGGTGTAGGAATGGATGTTGATGGTTGCTCTAATATAGGAGTTGAAATTATTGGTTCTTTTTGTTTTGATTTTTCAATGTTTGGGTCCTGAAAAGATGTGTCTTCTTCAATACTTTTATTTTCTTGTAGAGAATCTTCTTCAGAGTTGTCTTGTTCTTGTATAATCACAGAAGGTTTCCTCTTTTCAAGTATTCTTCCAGACCTAAGTTGAACATCACTAAGATCTAGAGGAGTAATTAAATAAGTTGGAAACTGTTGGCCTTCTATCATATATGTATTCTGAGGATTTTTATTGTTGGGGTTTGGTATGGGTTGAGCAGGCAACTAATTTGAATTTTGAGGAAATGGTAATGGAAGTGGTTGATTTTGATGTTGTAGATTTTGAGGATTTTGTTGTTGAGAAAAATGTGGATTTGGTGGATAAGATGGTGGATACTGATAGTACTTAGAGTATCTTCCATAGGGATTTTGTGCCCCTTGTGCCCAAGCTTGAGATTGATTTTGAAATTGGGGCCAAGGTTGCTGCCAAGAATTCCAATTTGATGGAGGTTGATTATACATTTGATCATGAAATCCTTGTGTTTCAGGTCCTTGCCAAGGCCTTCTAGAGACAAAATTAAGAGATTCTGTGGAACTTGTAGGAATTTCTTCTTGAAAGACAGCTTTAAGACCAGGAAGTGAAGGACAACTCTTGGTCTCATGTTTTTCTGAACAAATGACACAGGTCTCTACAACTTTTGCATCCAAAGGACATTCTCTTAAGGCATGCTTCTTTCTACATCTGGGACAAAATATTGCTAAAGCATCATATTAAGCTTTTTTCTTGTTTTGTAACTTAAGGGTGTATATTTGTTCACTAAGACTCCCTAAGATGTCAGATTTGAATTCATCAATCATATGCCCTATCTCTACCCTACTTACTGTCCCAGAAGCAGACTTACTTACCCTTGCAAGAGCAGGGTCTCTTGGACCTTTTACAGTTTTAGATTTCCCTCTTGAAAGGTTGATACATAACTCAGCTATTTCAGGTAATGTGAGCTGAGATATATCCCCTTTTCCCATCATGTTAAGGATATCCAACCATTCATCCCTAATTGTTTTCAACAAGAGAGCTTTTAAGGTATCTTGATCTAAGTTTTCCATTTTTTCCCTTTTGATGTTGTAATGAAATCTTTCCAACAAATCTTCCAAGTTTTCATCTTCTTTTTGTAACATCTTAAACACTTCCTCCTTATGATTGACTGGCATACAATAATCCAAATACCTCTCTAGAAATGCTTGTTTCATGTCTTCCCATGTCCTAATAGAACTGTTGATCAAACTCATAAACCACTTCAATGCCGCTCCTTTCAATGTTGAAGGAAATAGTTTAAGTTTTTGAGCATCTTGTAAGTAGTCATAAGTTCTACACAGGATTTCAAATTCAAATAGGAAGGTTTCAGGATCTTCAGTTTTAAGTCCATAGAAGTTTGGAAGGACAAAGGGTGAAATGTTTTTCATAGTTGTATTGGTTTCTTCATCTACTATAGGAAACCCAAAAGAGCTTCCCATTTCTCTTCTACCTCTTCCTCTACCTCCTTCTCCTTCTTCACCTCTACCTCCTTCTCCTCTACCTCTACCTCTACCCCCTCCAAATAATGTGTGTTCTCCATTAAAGACTCCTCCTCCCCCTTCTTCTGCCATAGTTGATTCTTCTGTGGAAGTGGAAAAGTTTGTGTCTCTAGCAAGGGTCCTTGAATCTTCTTCTAAGGCAGGTTCAGTGGATGAAGTGCAAGGTCTTTCTAATGGAATATCTGATCCTAAGTCCTCTAGGAGTCTAAGATTAGTAAGGGATGGATTGTGGGTCTGAGTTGGAGGTGTACTAGCTCTTGGTCTAGATGAAACAAGTGGTGTTCTAGGGATCAAGCTTCTGCTGCTACTTCTTATGAATCTACCCCTTGAGTCTCTCTCTCTACGCATATAATTGTTTTTGGGAGTTAAGAAACAAGGTTACCTAGTTACACTTCCCCGGAAACGGCGCCAAAATGTTTGTGCTCAACCTAGTCTCCTAAATTGAGTTCATTAATTGTCAACCAGGGTTGGTAAACTGCTGAAGTGTGGTGCACTATATGTGCCTAGGTATTTGTTTCTCACTACGTTGTGTCTAGTGTTTTTATGATGTTTTTGGTTTTTTTTATGGTTTTATGTTCACAAGGGAAAGAACTAAATGCTGGTGAGAAGAAGCTATTGGTTAAAAACAGAGTGAAGCCTAAATTATGGATGGAAAATGACAAATGCAAATACTAAAACAGAACAAAGCCTAACTATGGCTAGCAAACAACAAATACAAAGCTTGATAATGACTTCAAGGAAATAAATCACAACATGAGCTTAAACTTGTCCAATTCATTCATTAACGATATTTTGGAAGAGCTTGAGAAATGGGCAAGTTAAGTGTAAATGAAGTTCTCCTAACTAAAAAATCAAACAATCAACTTACAATGTTACAACATCTCATCCATGTTTAAAGATCTATTGGGATATATTTGGAAAAGAACATTTGTAGCATCATAAGATTTCTATTCTAAACTAGCTTCAAATTCTATTCTGCAACTCAATTTAACACCACTAGGCCTTACTCAGAAGTTATAGCTTTCTCTTTTTAAAATAGTCTTTGAGAAAAGGCTTGTTTGTGAAATGGTAAAAAGGTTGCAAAATACTCTAGGTCTTAGACTGATACCAACTCCTGTCCAAATGATTATGTCTTAATATGAGGTTGGAACAAAAAGAATTTTTGTAAATAATGAAGACCGTGGTATTTAAATTTAACAACTAATATGATTTAAAATGCAATGGATGGCAACTAAACTGGAGTACTAATACAGCGAGCTAAAACTAAGCTAGAGTGCCACTAGTCTATTTGAAGTACAGTGAACAATGTTAGACTGAAAAGCCATTATCAAACTGGAAATGAAATGACAGAGCTGAATCACATGCATTCTACCTCTGGAGTGCTATAACTAAGTTAACATGCAACTAACCTAAGGAATTCTACAGCCCATCTCATTTAGTATGAATGATATTTTGGAAGAGTTTGTGAGAACAAGTGTGGATGTATTATTCCAAGCAATTGAACGTAAACACAAGACTGAAAGCAAATACAACTAAAATCTAAGACACCACAACTACTTCTTACTCATTGTTATGATATTTTGGAAGAGCTTTGTAAGAGTAAGATTGGCTATGCCACTTAGTGTAAACTAGCAACTAAAACCTACAATTCCACAGTTATGTCTTATTCATCATAATGATATTTTGGAAGAGCTTATTAGAGTAAGTCCAACTGTGATAATTAACGAAAGAAAATGCAATAAAAACCTACAATAGCACAGCTATGCCTTATTCATAATAATGATATTTTGGAAGAGCTTATTAGAGTAAGTCCAACTTTGATAATTAACGAAAACAAGTATGAACATAAACTTCAAGAAATTTCATAAACTAGAAATAAAAACAAGACTAAAATACTTATCTACTATATAAACAAGGCCGCTCAGGAGGCAAGGGCCCTCTACCACCAGAGTAGCACGAAATCTAGTTCAAGGAAATGTTGCTTCTTTCATTAAAGAGGAATCACTTTAAAACAGAGTATTCTCGGACTTCAAAGATCTAGCAGTCAACCATAAAATCTAACAAAAATCTAACCTCGTCTCTCGGTTTCCCAAGCTACATTTATAACAAATTTACATAACAGAACTTGAGATAATATAGGGATTACTGTCTTTCCATATTAAAATCGAACTAGAACTCTAAAGGTGGCATCGTAATATGACAAAGGACATCTGGACTGTCCTTGTCCTATTAGGAGTCTATCTCCTATTTTGAGTTCCCGCATGCATAACCACGTACAGAATTCCATTCGATCTTCATGGAGAGCAACAAATGCTGAGGGCATGACGTGGAATACGACCATGTGTGGCTTTCCCTGAGAGGACATCTGGAACCTGCTTAAACATGAAGATGGCTGCAGAATTGGCAACTAGCTACAAAATGTCTGCATTCTATAGCTAGTTTCAGTTCAAAAAGTACTACAATGAAAAAATCATAAAAACATAGCAAGTTAGTCATAATATTCATTCTTAAAGCAATTTTAACTAATTTCATTGATCATTTGAGCCTGGGATTAATAATGGTCAAAAGAAAAGGAGTGGAATGTGGTGGAAGAAAGAACATTTTTTTTTTGGAGCTCAACAGGGGTGCTAATCCTCTGGGTATGTTTTTATCTTTGGACTGCAGCACCTCTATGTCTTCTTTTTTCGTGTTTATGTGTTCTTTTGATTGATTTATAAATTATTTGGTTAACATGTTTATTTCAGCGTTGGGGGATGATTTTTCTTCATCAGGGGGCTCTTTATCTTCACAGTCTTCATTGGATTTAGAGTCTGAATCAGGTATTTCAAACTCATTCCTGAAAAGAAAGAAATCCTCTATTTGTTTGTCACCCTCAAAGACCTGCCAATATTTCTCATTATCTGGCACTGCAGGTATATATTTTGTTTGAATAATGATCTATTTTTCACTAGGAGATTTCTGATATGAACTAGCAGCGCAGCCCAATCCATTTGCAATAATGTTTTGACTCCTAGGGACAGATACAAGCTCATACTCTACAAATGTTTTCAACAGATCCATAGCATCATTCCTATATGCCCTTAATCTAGGATGCTTTGGAGTATACTCTCCATTAAGTTGTTTGATGACTAGCTCAGAGTCTTCATGTACAACTATCCTTTAGGCTCCTAGTTTTTTCAATAGATTCAATCCTAGGATGAGAGCCTCATACTCTGCAATATTGTTTGTGCACTTGAAGTCTAGTTTGAAAGCATGGCTCTCAGCATAGTTATTTTCAGAATTGTGCAACCACACCTCAGCTCGTGCATTCTTCCTAGCACAAGATCCATCAAAGTTAATTTTCCATAAGGGATTGTTTGCAAAATTGCTATCGGATTCATCCCTAATGCTATGTTCACCATTGTGTAGTGTTATGTTTTGTTCTTTAGGAATTTCATGGAGTTCAGAGTGACGAATAATTTGTTGTTTGTAATCTTGGTTTTGTTCACTCTGATTTTTTGATTCAGCACACTGTTCAAGAGTTTCTCTCTTGTTTTCTTCTATTTCTAGAGCTGCTATTATGTTCGAATTTGTGGCTTCTACTATGTTATTTGAATCTGTGTTCCCTAGCTCTTATTCATTAGTAAAATCATCATTGTAAAGGATAAAAGAGTCTAGGTCTGTGTGGACCGAATAGAGAGGTGAATTTTCAGGTTTCTTAGGGCTTCTAACCATAAACTTCATGTGTGCCTCCCTATATAACCTTCTAAGCTGGCTAAAGACAGGGATCGTAGCATATGACCCGTCCATTTTCATTGTACCTTGCAGCTTGGCACCCCATGATCTTGACAACAACATGCCATAATTAGGAGGTACATCTTCCACTACAACATCCATAACCATGCACTTGGTTGGGATTTGAGTCAAATTTACACAAAGATCTTTGATTAGGCCAAGGCACTTCACTCTGCTAGAGTCTAAGGAATATAAATCCTTATAAGGTTTGGTTATCTCTAGACCTAGCTTCTCCATAATCACCTTTGGCATAAGGTTGTGTGAAGCCCTACAATCATGCATAGCATTATGCAGGATATTTTTATGGATATTAAGGCTGACATCGAAAGGAGGTATCACCCCTTCCTGAAATTTCCCTTCAATTTTTGGGCCAAAAAAAGAGCAGGTTGATCATCATTTAAATTGACAGTGTCAATGTTTTATCCTAAGTTTAAAGCTTTCAAAATTTGACCTTTATACACATCCTAAGTAGCTAACTCAGTGAGAGGAACAAAAATTTTGATTTTAGCTATCTCACTTTCCAAATTGAAAGGAGACTGACTTTTTGAAAGGTTCAATTCTGTTTTACTGCTCACTGTTTTATTGGTAGAATCAGCTTGTTGATTCTCACTATGTACAATGTTTGAAGCTGTTTTATCAGGAGTATTAGCTACAATGCTAGTGCTGCTAGTTTCTTGACTTGGTTTATCAGTAGTTTGGATGTATTTTTCTTTGTTTTTGCCAAAAATTTCAGCTGTTGATTTGTTACTTTCTGCAGTCACTTTAGGAGTCTTTTCATCTCTTTTCTTAATGGTGATTTCAGAAGATTTTGTTTTGGGAGTGTCTATGTTCTTCTTTCTTCTGAGATCATATTGTTCTCGGACCTGCATGATGGAATTTTGGAATCCCAACCTATAATCTTTAGATTCTAACCCTTCCTCACCCCAATGTGAGCATGAGGTCTGATTATCCTCTGTAGAAAAGGTGTGATCCTGGTTATCTACTTCCACCATGTTTATGGTAGTTCCCTCTAATTCTTATATTATTCCTTCATCCTCATCAAGGAAGTTCTCTTGGAATGGAGGTATGACTTGTTGATCAGAGTCCCTTTGTCTGTTTGGGGGGTTTTTTCTCCTAAAATTTTGGTTCTGGTTTTGATTTTGGTTTCTATTCTGATTGTTGACATGGATCACCATTTTTTCCATCATTCTTTCCATCCTCTCCATGTTTTTGGCTAGACTATCATATTTGGGATCAGATGAAGAAGCTATGTTGTCACCCCTATAGGTTACCCTTTTCTCAGCCTTCATTCTAGCTCTTTTTTCAATTAGGTTTTCTTCTACACTCACTGCTCCTTTTTGCATGTCCTCTAATGTATCATAATCTCTCTCCCTAAGCTAGTAGGCCATATCAACATCAAAGCCTTCAGGGTATTTCACTAGGGCCATTCCTTGGGGAGGTTTCATGTGTGGTGGAAGAGCGTTGTAGACACTGTTAAATCTAGTAGAGTAGTCATGGACACTCTCTCCTTGATTTCTTTTAAGGTTCTTATATTCTGCTAAGATTTGGAGAGGGTTGATTTTTACTTCCCATTTGTTTATGAAGGTTTGATGTAACGAGGGAAGATCATTGATGCTATTGGGAGGTAAGCCTTTAAACCACTTCTTTACCTCTCCTCCTAAAATGTGAGAAAATATTCTCATTTTGATAGTTTCATCTTCAATCTCCATATATTCAAAGACATCTTCCATCCTATCTACATGATGTTGAGTTGTAGTAGATTCTTTCCCAGTGAAATGAGGGATTTTTGACTGATAATCATTGGGTAGTGGAGCCAAAGGCTGTGGTAACACCAAGGGGGCATACCATGCCACCATGATAGTGTTTTGTGGAGGTAAAGGATTGGTTTGAGCAGCAGGTATGTGGATGACAAAAATGCTAGGACCAGCAACAAACTGTTAAGCTTATTTAGGGTGAGAAAGGCCCAAGTTTTGAATGAAATGAATATCAGGGGGTGTTGATGGAGGGGTTTCTTTGTCCCTAATGTGTTGACCACTATGTGATGGTGAACTTGGAAGCTCTAAGTCAGTCTGGTCTATAGCACTGAATGACTGTGTTCTTGGTAGATCACTTGGTAAATCTAAGTCAATTTGAGTGTCTAATAGAGCTGAAAAGCTTTCAGGTGCTGAATTAGCTCTATTAATGTGTCTGGAAATAGTTGATTCTTTAGATGTGAGAGACTTCCTAAGAATACTCTCTAGGTTATCAATTATTTCAGGTGGGTTTGGATTAGGATAAGCTCTAGTGTGGATTGTTCTTGAAGCCAGTATGTTAGGCCCTCAAGACTCAACAAAGAAAGTAAGCCAGATATGACAGTCTTTAAGAGGCCAACTATCTTCAGACAAAGAAGTTTAATCCTATGTGTTCCTTTTAATATGGATGATGTTGTGATGCAACTAGTCTCCCAGTGGAGTCTTGTGAAAACAAAGATAATCAGTAGGCCTATTGATCACCAATGGAGTCTTTTGGTCATTTAGGAACTGTGGAGTCGCCAGGTGGAGGGTTTTAAAGTGTTTCAAGAAGGTTACTGTCCACCACTGTGATTAACTACCAAATCAGGCTATTATTCTTCTTTGAGTTCTCCCCAGTGGAGTCGCCATTATGTGGGTGACTCAACTAGATAACACACCAAATATTCTTGAATCAAGGGGAAATATGAGATCTTAAAGGTATCTAGGATGAAAAACACTCAAAAATTCCCCAGTGGAGTCGCCATTATCTTGTGGTTCCTATGATTTGGCAGATTTGGCAATACCAAATGATATGACAACATCAAACCACTTTGGGATCTCAGGATCTAGCCCTCCTGGATCCAGAGAGGGATCTCTCTATAAAGGCAAAGAATAATATATCTTTGAAGTTCAATTTAAGGTATTAGGCTAGTTATAGGGCACAAGGGTTGTTGTTTTATTTGTTTTGTTGTTTGGTTGGGAAAATATGAAAGAAGGGTTCAGTATAAGGCAAAGAAGTGAGTAAAGAAGGATTTTGGCAATGAGGAGATAATTCAAAGAAAACACAAGTCCATTGGGAAATGGGGTCATAAAAGGGTTTACTTGCAATTCAATATCCAAGGCTTTCAAATGGGCTAGTCATCTAAATCAAAGGATCTTTTAAAGATGATAGTATGGGATGAAATGATGGGAAATGAAGGTGAATGACAAGGAAACCTTCCAAGGTGACCACTTAGGAGCCAATCTAGGGACAGGGCATGCCTTAACTGTCTATGATCAAACTCCTAATGAGGCTAACTCTTCAGATGATATAAAACATTCAAGATGGACACAAAGTGAAGCCTAAGATCAGAGAAAGACTTTAAACCTTCTTTGCTTTTGACATTCAAATTAAGGGATCTTAGAAAAGCTAAACTGTTGGAAAAGGAACCTAGTGAGACAGAACCAACTTTGAACCTCCCAGTATCCCAATTATTTTAGTTAAAACCAGATAAGAACATCTAAAAATAGAATCTAAATTCATACATCAGTAAGCATGGATAAAACCAACTACTATACTGGTTAAATTATCATGAATTTGTTCTTATATTACATAATCAGCAGGAAACATCAAAGATAAGAAGAGCAGGAAGCATTAGGGTACTTTACAACAGTATATCCTAAGCTCAATTACTAATTCTTATCAGAGAAATGAAATTTGATGCATAACAGAGGGGAAAACAACACAAGATAGAACACTTCACCGCTAATTTAGATCAGGATCCAATGAACATGCTTGTCATATTAAAAAGCAACATCAGTCACATACATCATTGTCCAGCAGCTTGATATCAACTAGAAATCATCTCCTAGCCTATTTTACAACTTATACATAGAACTCTATCTCAATGAAACAACTTCCAATCCACGATTAACCAACATTTACAATGTATTTCTGAAGAGTTCTTCTAGCTGAAAGAGTGGTTGTAGAGGTAGATAGAACTTTAAATGAAAAATTAAAATAGAGGAAGAAGAGTTCTTGAGGCCTATTCTATTTTAATATCCCGTACTGACTTTCAGTACTCTTTGGACGAACTAGGGGTCTTCGACATGCTGATAATTACTTTAGAGGTATGTTCTTGAAGTACTCTCTGGCAGTCTGTACTCTGTTTGTACACTGGGACAAGTAAGGCAGATAAATGACGTTCAGGCCTTCCATACTCTGTAGCTAATGCTCTAGCAATATTAGGACTTCTTCAAGGTGGTGATCTTCTCAGGAACTCGATGGAGAATAAAAAACATTATGGGAACTTGTCCTTTCCTGTGAAAGAACATTATGTTGATGTGAAACACTGATAGGGCTTGTTTCATGAGCTTTAGGCCTTATTAGCCTTCTAGATCATTTATAAGGTCTTCAAAATGTATCTTCGTCCTTTAAACACTAGATTAAAGCATTTGATATACAATAATGGGCTTTAATCCCTTTAAACGGTCACTGATACTCTTTGCCACTTATCTTTTGATCTGTCTATGAATACACAGGTTTTAATGGCGTCGGAAGGTTTGAAATAGAGTTAATAACTCTTATTTGGATAAAAACATGCTTTGAACCCTTTCTCGATGTCTCTCCTGCTATCTCTGGCTCTGAAAAGTAGCATTCTGCGCCCTGTATTACCCTGTCTGTGATAGTGAGACAGAGGATGCTTTTTACCATTTTGTAACCCTTCAAAAACAAAATAAACATGTTATAAAAATCCATGGGAGTGGAGGAGGATGCTATGGAGGCTCGTGGGGGATGGAGGTGCAGCGATGGAAATGGTGGATGTAGTGCAAAAACAGCTGAAAATTGTTGCGGAATGGTGAAAAACTGAGCTGATGGAAGTTTGGTGTGAGGATGGTTCTGGACCATCGGATGAGATTAGACAGTGGTGATCAACGGTCAAGATTTACCGGCAAACTTGTTTTAGAAGGTTGTGTGAAAGAAAATAAATTTTAGTGTAAAAAACAAAAGTTTGATGTTTTGGTGAATTACAAAGGAAAAAGGGTAAACTGAAGGGTATCGGGGCCTTTGGTGGTGGGACCGAGAGGGTGGAGGAAGAGTGATTGTGGACCGTTGGATCACTAAAAGAGATCGATGGTGGAGATCTTCCGATGAAGTTCTTTGAAAGGTCTGATGAATTGGATATGAATGAAGACACGATAAAATGTGGACCGTTGATATATATCAAATGAACGGTCGAGATCTTCAGATGGAGATTTCGAGAGCAAAGGGGAAGAGGTGGTTTTAGCTGAAAAAATGCTAGTTTCGCGTGGCTTTAGAGTGGTTTTGAAACTTCTCAAAAAAACGTGATATGCGTTGCTGTTTGCCACATGTCCTCCCAAAACCACTTTCATCACGTAAATTTGAAACATTAAATCTCGGACGCAGAAATCACGCGATATGTATTCTCAGCCGTTGGATGAGGGACGGGGAGATCTGAGAGTGGGGATAAGAGCGTGATATGGAAAGATTCATGGGTGATACAGTGGGGAGAGCCAATGGCAGATTAAATCCTGACCGTTGGATCTTTGAAATGGAACGCGAAGATCTAATCGGGGCTTGGAGGAATAGTGGAACAGTGGAAGGGGAAGGTGGTGTGTGATACAATTTAGACCGTCAGATCTGGCGGAATGAATGGCAGAGATTTAATCACATCGGAGAAAGGTAGGGGACCAAAACTTTGCAGTTCTTTGATTTTGTGATTTGTGATTTAGCACGGACTGTCGGATCAATAGAGAGATCAACGGTGGAGATCTGATTGGAGGGGAAATGACAGGGGATAAATGAGCGGAGCGCAATTAAATCTGGGCCATTGGTTCTTGTGGATTCAACGATCCAGGTTAAATCGGCAGTGCGATGATGTTGGGCTCAGGAGCGGAGTGCGATGGTGTCTCAGCCGTCGGATCTGTATGGATGGATGGTCGGGATTTAATCGGGGATCGCAGATCGGCGGGGACACGGGATGGCACTTGAAACTTTGTGATTGGTGATCAGCCGTTGGATCTGCTGATAATCAACGCTGGAGATTGCAGCGGAGGCCCATAGAACAAATGGTCACCACATTGGAAAATTACAAGAAACAAAGGAAAAATGTGACAGTGAAAGCTCTGATTGTGATTAGCGCCCACGAGCTTAGCGCTTGGCCCTGGGCATGGGTCATATGCGGAAAAGGGGCTAAGGGCTAGGTTGAAAGGGGCTTACGGCCTCAATGGAAAAAGGGTGTTTTTAAGCCAAAATGAGTGTTTTTCAAGGGATTTCTTGGCTTTCGGTACAGGGGAAAAGGGTGTTTTAAACCTGTAAAAGGGGTTTTTAGAGGCTTAAAATGATTTTTGAGGTTTTTTAGAGGGATATGGAGGTTCTAAAGAGGAAAATGAGGCTTAATGAAAATGAAGGGAAATGAGTGAAAATGGGTGATTACAGAGGCCTTTTGAAGCATTCTTTTTCACAAACCAGTGAGGCTTTTTTGATGGAAATAGCAGTGAAGATATTTTCAAAGGAAAAAGACACATGGAGGCTTCAAGGATGATATATTTTCTAGGAAAATGTCTCTCTTGAAGGCTTAGAAACATTTTTAGCCACTTGTTTTCTTGACAAAAAATTATAGATGGCTAACAGGGCCATGTGATGATTGGTCAGCAGCAAATGAAGATATGGAAAGTTGTGTAAAATTTCCAAGTTCTACTCTAGTTGAGATTGTTAAGTTATATAGAAATTTAGATCTTTAGAGAAGGGATTTGGAAAAGCAGAGAATCTATACTCAGGGTGAGTTGCTGAAAGAGAAAGACATAGAACAGGGAGACATTCTTCAAACAGATGATGTGGAGGAGGGACTAACTGACAGTCTCATAGAGCATTTAAATTAGCATATTGATGTGCTGATGGACGAGGAAATTTTAGAGTAGTATAATGAAATGTTGCCAGAGGAGAAAGAGGCACTGAGGCCTTATGTTTTTTATTTTAATAATTCTTTTGTGAGTACAATTTTTATTGCCGATGCTGGAGAAAATCGATTGGAACGAGAAATTGAACTGATAAGGTGGATAATGATGAAAGTATCCCAGAAGAATCCAGCAACAATAAAACAAAGAAGAATAGCAAGAGGAACACAAAAAAAGATTGTGAGAGCATAGCCAGTGGGGAAATGCAGCATAAAGTGTGGAGACCTGGAGAAGAACAACAGATAGAAGCAACAACAACTGGAGAATTGCAGCACAAGACATGGGATCCAGAAAGACAAAGATTTGAAACACATGATCAGGCGATCATGATTATTTTCAACCTTGGGAGTCTGATGCAGGAGCGTCAAGCTAAATTTTTATTATTTATCTGTGTGAAATAGGGGGTGAGACTTTTTAATTATTTTATTAAATTATTTTATTCATTTTAATAATTTAAGAGAGAAAATTGTAAAGTTGAGGATTATTGTATATATATTCTTTTAATAATTAAAAGGATATGAGTGAAATAGAATTAGGTAGCAAACTTAGGGAGTAGTAATTCTATGTACGGGACTTTGTTGAGTCAACACCTAGAATGAATCTAATTTGGATTTTGTTGAGATTTATGTGGAGAGATTTTTGGAATGGATTAAATCCATGTTTATGTATAAATAAGGGAGTTGTGTAAGGGAGAAATAAGCTAAGAGAGAGTGTGATGTGAGGAATGGTTGGAGAACTTTTGTAAAGGGCCAAGAGCAGAGAGAAGATCTCCATTGTAATATATGGCCAGAGAATTTTTATATTTTATATCTGTAGATGATTTAATAGCTCTTTCTCCTTCATGTGAATTTTTAAGCTAAATATTTTAATGGTTTTATTTGAGAAAAAAAATTGAGCATTTTCATATTTGAGTGTGTTAGGCGGATACATCGTTCTTGCGGACAAGACAGATCTCCATAGTATCACAAAGATAGCTAGAAACAAACAGGAAAAATGTAAACTATTTCCTCTAGATTATACATGATTAATAATTCTATATGACGAAGGGAGGACCTACCTATGGTCCAACGCTAGTTGAATTCTTTCTTTCACTGCTCCAAGCAGTCACTTCTTGAGATCTGCAAAAAAAAACATAGAAATGAATCAAAAGCACCTGCAACATATATCAATTCATAAATCACAAATCTATCTTAATGATCAAGGAATTTAAGAAATAAGCCATATTAGTAAGCATATAAACAAATTATTGAGAAAACAAGATCCAATTGTATTATCTCTTAATTAAAGAAGGATTCTTACAACCATGTTCGCCTTGATGTCGTACAGGTCCTTCCGGGGTCCGGAACAAGCATTTCAGGCCAAAACCATCCATCTACATCATTGTTCCACAAATGAGCAAACTGCTGATATCTTCACCAAAGCACTTGGAAGAGAAAAGTTTGAAAATTTCAGATCGATGCTTGGGCTCACCAACATCCCTTCGGATTAAAGGGGGGAATGTTGACACCTAATCCTATGGGATGGGTGTGAATATTTAATTTTGTATAATAAATAATATTAGGAAATAAGGAAGGCCAAGAGTCATTGGGAGATGAATCCCAATAGCCTCACCTCCATGTATAAATGCATGTACATTCTTCAACTAATACACATTCTGATTTGAGGAGTTACCTCCTGGTTTGACAGTTTGACAAGCCCTTCCACTCTTTAAACAAGCCTAACTACGAGTATGTAATTGTTCTTGCAGCTAGCAAAAAGAGTATGTTTCTTTAGCAATTCCCTTCTCTATCATAACTACCAAGTACAAAGAAATTACTAAGTGTATACAAAATGGATAGAGAAGTTTTACATATATCAGCATGTACCCTTGAGACTGAACCAAAGCTTCAAGTTATAGGAGAAGGAAAGTGGTTATAGCTCCAAAATGGAAGGGATAGAGTCCCCTTATCAAGGGATTAAGTTCCAAAATCCAAGGAATATTCTCCTTTTATGAAGGAATGAATGTTCATGATAATGGAGGGAGTAAGGCTTCAACTAGATAATGCATTCTAGAAGCTTCCAGCTGGGAGAATATTCGACCAGCTGGGCTTCTAGAATTTACTTTCGCCTTCAAATTACCTTTTACAGGGGTCCCCACTTTTAATAAATAAAACGTGCGGTCGGCTCTGAAAAGGATGCGGTGCCGTAGGTAAAGCTAGGGAAAAGTGCGGTACCAATATTTTATGATTTTTACAAGCTTTTCTCCAAATTTAGGACTTGGTTTAGGAACTTTAGGGTTGTATACTTCTAAGGGAGCATTATATAGGTGTTGATGAACCTATATAGACAGTAAAATTTCATGGTGAAAAAATAATGTGTAACAGAGTGAAGCAGTGAGTTTTATATGCTAGGATCTGCTTCCTAGCAAAATCCCTGCATCAAATGGTGATGTTCTGGATTGAAATCTGGATTTGAAAGGTGACTAGAGAAGGGAGTCGCAGACTCGCTTTATCTAGTTCAAAAACCATTAACAGTAAATCAGAAGGGTCAATTGTGTCTAATGCGGAAAGTAAGGTTTTCTGTTGGGTTGGGAAAGATTGCAGGACTTCTAATGCTGACATAACTAAGGGGGATTAAGCCAAGTCATCCACTATGATATAGCTATGAGCGGCCTTTGAATTGTGTCCATTGTGCCTCAAGGGAAGTTTTACCATTTTTGGCATAGCTTATATAGGTACCCTAGGAATGGCCAACGGTGTTATGGTTACGCTTGTGCTTGAGGAAGATGGGTTGGTGTCTAGGGGAGATTCATAATTTATATTTCGCATTTGAAGCAGGATGTCTTATCCTGCCATTTAAATATCACGATTAGAGTTTTTTTTAGTGTTCCCTCCAGATTTTGTCTTCTAGGGTAGTTAATGTTGCTGATTATTAACCACTCCTTGATGGGGGAAAGGTTCTCACATTACTATAGGTTCTTGGTTCTGTCGCACTTGTCATCTATTTCCTTAGATTATTTTTAACTCAAGGAGCTTAGGATAGTGGTGAGTGTAATGACCGTACTTCCCACATATGGTACAAGAATGATTTTCCCTTAGACTTATCATATTTTTTTTTGTTGTTGGTTTTGATTTTGGTTGGGGTTTCCCCAAGCCTGTATTCACAAGGGGCATTGTTGATTGTTTCCCTTGTCTAGGATCTCCCTTTAGTTTTCTCTTTGGATTTTTCTTAGAAAAAATAGGAGAATTATTGGTATTCTCCTAGTAAAATGACAACTACTGTTGAGCTTGGGAGGGTGAAAATAAATTAACCCTTGAATTATTTTCCTCTAGTGGTATATTTTTTTTTTGTGCGGTGAAATGAGAGTATTTGTTTCCTTGTCCCTGATTGGTGTACGCATTCTAGGACAACTCACTTACTTTGGTATTCCTAGATGAGTATTGATCTCCCTGAGGGGGAGGTTATGGTCCTCCCTGTGGGGGATGATATTGGTTAACGCTGTTAATCGACTTTTTACAATGGTGAAGGCTAACTATGGTAGTATCCTGTGTGTGATACATTTTGAGTAGTAACGAATGTTTGATTAGAAAATGAAAATGAATGATACTGGTAATTGTTGTTAGGTTAATTTTGGGTTAAGGATCCTATCAATCCATTAGCAGTAATGGATGTGCCTAGTATCTCTTTATAATTTTGCAGGCGTGGGGCATCTTCAAGAACATGATAGATATATCCAGACTAGGTCTGTATGAGCTCTATGTACTAATATTTACTAATTTCTTCTTCCTCATTTCTCAAGGATGAATTTTCCACATCCTTTTAAATTTTCGATGTGAGGTATCTCAAAAACAAGTCCAAGAGAACTCGACCTTTAAATTTGGCTTTGCACAAGCTACAACATTTTTTCCATTCATGGATATGGTCTTATATGTGAATGATGGGTGTTTGTTTGAAATGGTTGAGGAGTTACAGCCTTGAGTTGTGTCGAATCGGCAGCTGGAATAATGTAAGGAATGCACTAGCTAAGGAGTTAAATCTTCCATGTGACACAACGAGCTAGTCAACATATTATTTTTTTGTAGGCACTGTAAGGGTGCATTGAAATAGTTGCAGCTAAATGGTATCATCTATGATACTATTCGAACAACAACACAGGTGAAATTTAATGACATGGTTTATTGGTTCTTCACCTTGCTTTCCTTCGAACTTTGGAATTTCTGTAGGGATATTAGCAGGCATGGATGGTCAATTAAGGCCATGTGAAATTGCGACATTCATTAGCTTACTTATATCTGGTAGATTAAAATATGCTAAGAAAGGAATTTGTGACTTATCTGACATTTTGAAATGATTTTGGAAAATTATATGCAAAGGGGTGACGGGTCCTTTGTGCGGAGGCTGGAGGAGGACTACCCTAGTGGGTGCTCCTAGGGATTTCCGGAGGAGTGGTATGTAGGCTCCCCAAAGGGGTAGTGATTGGTGACCCTTGCGAGGTCGTGAAAGGTGTATTTTGTCCGGGAGGGATCTTGAGAAAAGTTTCCCTAATAAAGGAAGATCATATAATGGTGGCTACGTGATGTCCTCTTTGCCTGAATGGTTGGAGGCCTTATGCACCTCCAGGTAATGGGGGGAGGTTTAAGAAATTCCTAGATCGATGGGGTGTCGTGGGGTCCCTATGGTGTCAATTAATGTGACTTAATTTGTAACTTTTAAGGGAATAATATCTTTATCAATGCAATATAATTACATACATAAAACAAAGCGAAAATGGAAAGATAATTTTCCTTTATATTAAGCTATGTGTTCAATCAATAAAAAAAAGTTTTTTTTTTTGTTTACGTGTGATAAAATTCTTATGTAGACATGTTCATCCTTACCACTCTCAAAGTAGCTAGGACTTGCAGAGATATCTTTTGATGGGTCTTGAGGAAACATCCCGAAATAACTGGTGATTCCTTCTAACAGCCGAAGAATTAACCAAATTAATGGAAATGAGGATCGAGTGATGCATGGACCATCACTTATAGGGAAAGGATGCCCTATATTGTTGTCACTAAAGTACCTTCATCCCACGTGAGAATTTGAGTCTTTAGATTATTTGTATTCAATTACCAGTACTGGGCACTACATGGGTTGGGTAGCCCCAAAGAGTATTGTATGTACTGGACCTAAGCCAAACCCCCTCTGAATCGAGTCTCTATTATGCTAAGGTATTCTTTTCTGTGGGATGATTGAAGGATTTTAAGCACCTTGGAAGTCAACTTCTATGTTTCTTATGACCATGGCAGCTTATGGGATGCCTACCCCCAATGGTATTAACCTAAAATATTACTTGTTTTATTACCCCTGTGGGGAGAATTATTTGGTTGAAGTTATGGTTGCTTTTAATTGTCTTGACTTTTCTTAAGGTGAGAATGGTTAAGAAAAGGTAAGCTAAGGACAAAATTTATTTGAATATTGGGTGCCTTATTATGCAAAGCTTACAGATGCTTAGTGTGTGGTGAAGTGAACATACAAAGTGTGATAATATGCGGATAAGCGATGATCCTCTACTATATCCCTCTAATTACAATAAGTGTTTGGATTATTCCTTGCATGAAATAGAAATTATGTGCGGATAATGGACTGCTTACAATTATTCTAATTAAACTATGTGGAACTAAAGGGAGGTGGGGAATCTAAATTATTTGAGAAATCATTCATATGCAAGCTCAGGTTTGCGTAAAGGCACAAGGCAAGCAGAGATTACATTCTTTTTATATTAACATTTGGCCTTAGTCCCAAAACTAATGAAAAATAAAAATATTTTTTTTAGTAGCAATATTGGTCGATGATGGCCACTTACTCCTTTACTAATCAAACAATGCGATGTGCATAAACTTCATAAAAATAGTTTTAAATATCTCTGTGAAATTCAACGACTTTCTCTTCTCCCTAATTAAGCTATGAGTGTTTTTTGAAAATATTAAAAATAAGAGAAATTTTAATTTCTCTACTAGTTATGGTAGTACAACAACCAGGAAAACTAAAAAATAGGACAACATAGTGCAATGGTGAATTAAATTCACTAAATGCTTCCAATCACCTGAAACAATGGAACTTTATGAGGCTTTTCTTGCATTCTCGATACCACGCATATTTTTCCCATATAGATGTGGAATGATGTGTATGTCAGAGAAAAAAGTGCGCATGCGAGAAAAAAGAGTAAAATTTTCATTGTATAGCTTAGAACAGGTCCAAAAGGTCTTGAAAATAATCGTAGATAGGTCATGAGCACCTTGTAACTAGTTATGCAAAGAGGAGGTCCTGCAAAACAACCGTTAGAACAAGTAAAATAAACCAGTGGAGTCATTAATTTTGGTGTTAATGTTTTGTGGCAATGGAGTACCAAATAACACCTCCTTAATAGTTTATTTTTCCTTGCAAAGGATCACATAGATAATTGGTTTTGTTAGTAAATAGACTTAAAAAACAAAGCATGATTAATATTGGCTAACCCTGTTAAAAGAATTTTTACAATGGTGCAGGCTCACTATGGCAGTATCCTATGTGCGATACATTTTGAGTAGTAACGAATGTTTGATTAGAAAAAAATACGAATGATATTGGTAATTGTTGTTAGGTTGATTTTGGGTTAAAGATCCTATCAATCCATTAGTAGTAATGGATGTGCCTAGTATCTCTTTATAATTTTATAGGCATGGGGCATCTTCAAGAACATGATAGATATATCCAGACTGGGTCTGTATGAGCTCTATGTACTAATATTTACTAATGGATTCTTCCTCATTGCTCAGGGATGATTTTTCCACATCTTTTTAAATTTCCGATGTGAGGTATCTAAAAAACAAGTCCAGGAGAACTCGACCTTAAAATTAGGCTTTGCACAAGCTATGAAATTTTTTCCATTCATGGATATGGTCGTATATGTGAATGATGGGTGTTATTTTTAAATGGGTGAGGAGCTATAGTCCTGAGTCATGTCGAATTGGGAGCTGGAATAATGTAAGGAATGCAGTAGCTAAGGAGTTAAATCTTCCATGTGACACAACGGGCTGGTCAACATATTATTTTGTTGCAGGCATTGTCAGGGTGCATTGAAATAGTTGCAGCTAAATGGTATCATCTATGATATTATTCGAAGAACAACACAGGTGAAATTTCATGACATGGTTTATTGGTTCTTCACCTTGCTTTCCTTCGAACTTTGGAATTTCTGTAGGGATATTAGCGGGCATGGATGGTCAATTAAGGCCATGTGAAAGTGTGACATTCATTAGCTTACTTATATCTGGTAGATTCAAATATGCTAAGAAAGGAATTTGTGACTTATCCACCATTTTGAAACGATTTTGGAAAATTATATGCAAAGGGGTCTAGGGAAAATTTTAAGGATGGGAGTTTATCTTAAAGTTTAGAAATCTTGGCGAATCTTACTAGTCCCTAATATGAAAATTGTAATTTTTTTTGTAGAAATATTTAGATGTCCAATTATTTTATATTAGGTAATATAATATTTTGGAAATTTTTAAGGTAAAATAATGGTGTAATATAAAACTTGGGCGAATCATTTTAGAAAAAAATAGAAATTGGTGAATCTTTTTTTTGGTAAAAGCATGGAAAATTAGCCCACCTATGAATATTAGCCCCTAAAATTTTCCTTGAAGGGGTCCTCTGTGGGGAGGCCAAAGGAGGACTACACTGGTGGGTGCTCTTGGGACTTTCCGAAGGAGTGGTATGTAGGCTCCCCAAAGGGATATTGATTGGTGACCCTTGTGATGTTGTGAAAGGTGTATTTTGTCGGGGAGGGGTCCCGAGAAAATTTTCCCCGATAAAGGAAAATCATATAATGGTGGTTCTATGACGTCCTCTTTGCCTGAATGGTTGGAGGCCTTATGCACCTCCGGGTAATGGGGGAAGGTTTAAGAAATGACTAGATTGATGGGGTATTGTGGGGTCCCTATGGTGTCAATTAATGTGACTTAATTTGTAACTTTTAAGGGACGAATATCTTTATCAATTCAATATAATTACATCCATAAAACAAAGTGAAAATGGAAAGATAATTTTCCTTTATATTAAGCTATGTGTTCAATAAAAATAAAAAAGGGTTTTTTGCTTGTTTACATATGATAAAATTCCTATGTAGACATGTTCATCCTTACTGCTCTCAAAGTAGCTAGGACTTGCAGAGATATCTTTTGATGGGTCTTGGAGAAACATCCCGAAATAACTGGTGATTCCTTCCAGTAGCTGAAGAATCAACCAAAGTAATGGAAATGATGATCAAGTGATGCATGGACCATCACCTATAGGGAAAGGATTCCCTATATTTTGGTCACTAAAGTACCTTCATCCCATGTGAGCATTCGAGTCTTTAGATTATTTGTAGTCAATTACTAGTACCAAACACTACATGGGTTGGGTAGCCCCAAAGAGTATCGTACGCACTGGACCTAAGCCGAACCCCCTCTGAATCGAGTCTCTGTTATGCTCAGGTATTATTTTCTGTGGGATGATAGAAGGATTTTAAGCACCCTGGATGTCAACTTCTATGTTTATTATGACCATGGAAGATTATGGGATGCCTACCCCCAATGGTCTTAACCTAAAATATTACTTGTTTTATTACCCCTGTGGGGAGAATTAGTTGGTTGAAGTTATGGTTGCTCTTAATTGTCTTGACTTTTCTTAAAGTGAGAATGATTAAGAAAAGGTAAGCTAAGGACAAAAATTATCTGAATATTGGGTGCCTTATTATGAAAAGCTTACAGATGCCTAGTGTGTGGCTAAGTGAACATACAAAGTGTGATAATATGTGGATAAGCGATGATCCTCTACTAGATCCCTCTAATTACAATAAGTGTTTGGATTGTTCCTTGCATGAAATAGAAATTATGTGCGGATAATGGACTGCTTACAATTCTCCTAATTAAACTATGTAGAACTAAAGGGAGGTGGGGAATCTAAATGCTTTGAGAAATCATTCATATGCAAGCCCGGGTTTGCGTGAAGGCAGAAGGCAAGCAAATATTACTTTATTTTTATATTAACATTTGGCCCTAGTCCCAAAACTAATGAAAAATAAAAATAGTTTTTTTAGTAGCAATATTGGTCGATGATGGCCACTTACTCCTTTATTAATCAAACAATGTGATGTGAATAAACTTCATAAAAATAGTTTTAAATATCTCTGTGAAATTCAACGACTTTCCCTTCTCCCTAATTAAGCTATGAGTTTTTTTTGAAAATATTAAAAATAAGAGAAATTTTAATTTCTCTACTAGTTATGGTTAGTACAACAACTAGGAAAACTAAAAAATAGGACAACATAGTGCAATGGTGAATTAAATTCACTAAATGCTTCCAATCACCTGAAACAATGGAACTTTATGAGGCTTTTCTTGCATTCTCGATACCACGCATATTTTTCCCATATAGATGTGGAATGATGTGTCTGTTAGAGAAAAAAGTGTGCATGTGAGAAAAAAGAGTAAAATTTTCATTGTATAGCTTAGAACAGGTCCAAAAGGTCTTGAAAATAATTGTAGATAGGTCATGAGCACCTTGTAACTAGTTATCCAAAGATGAGGTCCTGCAAAACAACCATTATAACAAGTAAAATAAACCAGTGGAGTCATTAATTTTGGTGTTAATGTTTTGTGGCAATGGAGTACCAAATAACACCTCCTTAATAGTTTATTTTTCCTTGCAAAGGATCACATAGATAATTGGTTTTGTTAGTAAATAGACTTAAAAAACAAAGCATGATTAATATTGGCTAAACCTGTTAATCGAATTTTTACAATGGTGTAGGCTGACTATGGTAGTATCCTATGTGCGATACATTTTGAGTAGTAACGAATGTTTGATTAGAAAAAGAATACAAATGATATTGGTAATTGTTGTTAGGTTGATTTTGGGTTAAGGATCCTATCAATCCATTAGCAGTAATGGATGTGCCTAGTATCTCTTTATAATTTTATAGGCATGGGGCATCTTCAAGAACATGATAGATATATCCAGACTGGGTCTGTATGAGCTCTATGTACTAATATTTACTAATGGATTCTTCCTCATTTCTCAGGGATGATTTTTCCACATATTTTTAAATTTCCGATGTGAGGTATCTAAAAAACAAGTCCAGGAGAACTCGAACTTAAAATTAGGCTTTGCACAAGCTATGAAATTTTTTCCATTCATGGATATGGTCATATATGTGAACGATGGGTGTTTTTTTTTTTAAATGGGTGAGGAGTTATAGTCCTGAGTCATGTCGAATTGGGAGCTGGAATAATGTAAGGAATGCAGTAGCTAAGGAGTTAAATCTTCCATGTGACACAACGGGTTGGTCAACATATTATTTTGTTGCAGGCGTTGTAAGGGTGCATTGAAATAGTTGCAGCTAAATGGTATCATCTATGATACTATTCGAAGAACAACACAAGTGAAATTTCATGACATGGTTTATTGGTTCTTCACCTTGCTTTCCTTCGAACTTTGGAAATTTTGTAGGGATATTAGTGGGCATGGATGGTCAATTAAGGACATGTGAAAGTGTGACATTCATTAGCTTACTTATATCTGGTAGATTCAAATATGATAAGAAAGGAATTTGTGACTTATCCACCATTTTGAAACGATTTTGGAAAATTATATGCAAAGGGGTCTAGGGAAAATTTTAAGGATGGGAGTTTATCTTAAAGTTGAGAAATCTTGGTGAATCTTACTAGTCCCTAATATGAAAATTGTAAATTTTTTGTAGAAATATTTAGATGTCCAATTATTTTATATTAGGTAATATAATATTTGGAAATTTTTAAGGTAAAATAATGGTGTACTATAAAACTTGGGCGAATCATTTTAGAAAAAAATAGAAATTGGTGAATCTTTTTTTTGGTAAAAGCATGGAAAATTAGCCCACCTGTGAATATTAGCCCCTAAAATTTTCCTTGAAGGGGTTCTCTGTGGGGAGGCCAGAGGAGGACTACACTGGTGGGTGCTCTTGGGAATTTCCGAAGGAGTGGTATGTAGGCTCCCCAAAGGGATATTGATTGGTGACCCTTGTGAAAATTGTGAAAGGTGTATTTTGTCGGGGAGGGGTCCCGAGAAAATTTTCCTCGATAAAGGAAGATCATATAATGGTGGCTCTATGACGTCCTCTTTGCCTGAATGGTTGGAGGCCTTATGCACCTCCGGGTAATGGGGGGAGGTTTAAGAAATCACTAGATTGATGGGGTATCGTGGGGTCCCTATGGCGTCAATTAATGTGACTTAATTTGTAACTTTTAAGGGACGAATATCTTTATCAATTCAATATAATTACATCCATAAAACAAAGTGAAAATGGAAAGATAATTTTCCTTTATATTAAGCTATGTGTTCAATAAAAAGAAAAAAGGGTTTTTTGTTTGTTTACGTATGATAAAATTCCTATGTAGAAATGTTCATCCTTACTACTCTCAAAGTAGCTAGGACTTGCAGAGATATCATTTGATGGGTCTTGGAGAAACATCTCGAAATAACTGGTGGTTCCTTCCAGTAGCCGAAGAATCAACCAAAGTAATGGAAATAATGATCGAGTGATGCATGGACCATCACCTATAGGGAAAGGATGCCCTATATTTTGGTCACTAAAGTACCTTCATCCCACGTGAGCATTCGAGTCTTTAGATTATTTGTATTCAATTACCAGTACCAAACACTACATGGGTTGGGTAGCCCCAAAGAGTATCGTACGCACTGGACCTAAGCCGAACCCCCTCTAAATCGAGTCTCTGTTATGCTCAGGTATTATTTTCTATGGGATGATAGAAGGATTTTAAGCACCCTGGATGTCAACTTCTATGTTTATTATGACCATGGAAGATTATGGGATGCCTACCCCCAATGGTATTAACCTAAAATATTACTTGTTTTATTACCCCTGTGGAGAGAATTAGTTGGTTGAAGTTATGGTTGCTTTTAATTGTCTTGACTTTTCTTAAGGTGAGAATGGTTAAGAAAAGGTAAGCTAAGGACAAAAATTATCTGAATATTGGGTGCCTTATTATGAAAAGCTTACAGATGCTTAGTGTGTGGCTAAGTGAACATACAAAGTGTGATAATATGCGGATAAGCGATGATCCTCTACTAGATCCCTCTAATTACAATAAGTGTTTAGATTGTTCCTTGCATGAAATAGAAATTATGTGCGGATAATGGACTGCTTACAATTCTCCTAATTAAACTATGTGAAACTAAAGGGAGGTGGGGAATCTAAATGCTTTGAGAAATCATTCATATGCAAGCCCGGGTTTGCGTAAAGGCAGAAGGCAAGCAAATATTACGTTATTTTTATATTAACATTTGGCCCTAGTCCCAAAACTAATGAAAAATAAAAATAGATTTTTAGTAGCAATATTAGTCGATGATGGCCACTTACTCCTTTACTAATAAAACTATGGGATGTGCATAAACTTCATAAAAATAGTTTGAAATATATCTGTGAAATTCGACAACTTTCTCTTCTCCCTAATTAAGCTATGTGTGTTTTTTGAAAAATCTTTAAAATAAGAGAAATTTTAATTTCTATACTAGTTATGGTTAGTACAATAACCAGGCAAACTAAAAAATAGGACAACATAGTGCAATGGTGAATTAAATTCACTAAATGCTTCCAATCACCTGAAATAATGGAACTTTATGAGGCTTTTCTTGCATTCTCGATACCACGCATATTTTTCCCATATAGATGTGGAATGATGTGTCTGTCAGAGAAAAAAGTGCACATCCGAGAAAAAAGAGTAAAATTTTCATTGTATAGCTTAGAACAGGTCCAAAAGGTCTTGAAAATAATCGCAGATAGGTCATGAGCACCTTGTAACTAGTTATGCAAAGAGGAGGTCCTGCAAAACAACCATTAGAACAAGTAAAATAAACCAGTGGAGTCATTGATTTTGGTGTTAATGTTTTGTGGCAATGGAGTACCAAATAACACCTCCTTAATAGTTTATTTTTCCTTGCAAAGGATCGCATAGATAATTGGTTTTGTTAGTAAACAGACTTAAAAAACAAAGCATGATTAATATTGGTTAACCTTGTTAATCGAATTTTTACAATGGTGCAGGCTGACTATGGTAGTATCCTATGTGCGATACATTTTGAGTAGTAACGAATGTTTGATTGGAAAAATAATACGAATGATATTGGTAATTGTTGTTAGGTTGATTTTGGGTTAAGGATCCTATCAATCCATTAGCAGTAATGGATGTGCCTAGTATCTCTTTATAATTTTATAGGTGTGGGGCATCTTCAAGAACATGATAGATATATCCAGACTGGGTCTGTATGAGCTCTATGTACTAATTTTTACTAATGGATTCTTCCTCATTGCTCAGGGATGATTTTTCCACATCTTTTTAAATTTCTGATGTGAGGTATCTAAAAAAAAAGTCCAGGAGAGCTCGACCTTAAAATTAGGCTTTGCACAAGCTATGAAATTTTTTCCATTCATGGATATGGTCGTATATGTGAGCGATGGGTGTTTTTTTTAAATGGGTGAGGAGTTATAGTCCTGATTCATGTCGAACTGGGAGCTGGAATAATGTAAGGAAGGTAGTAGCTAAGGTGTTAAATCATCCATGTGACACAACGGGCTGGTCAACATATTATTTTGTTGCAGGTGTTTTAAGGGTGCATTGAAATAGTTGCAGCTAAATGGTATCATCTATGATACTATTCGAAGAACAACACAGGTGAAATTTCATGACATGGTTTATTGGTTCTTCACCTTGCTTTCCTTCGAACTTTGGAATTTCTGTAGGGATATTAGTGGGCATGGATGGTCAATTAAGGCCATGTGAAAGTGTGACATTCATTAGCTTAATTATATCTGGTAGATTCAAATATGCTAAGAAAGGAATTTGTGACTTATCCACCATTTTGAAATGATTTTGGAAAATTATATGCAAAGGGGTCCAGGGAAAATTTTAAGGATGGGAGTTTATCTTAAAGTTTAGAAATCTTGGCGAATCTTACTAGTCCCTAATATGAAAATTGTAAATTTTTTGTAGAAATATTTAGATGTCCAATTATTTTATATTAGGTAATATAATATTTTGGAAATTTTTAAGGTAAAATAATGGTGTACTATAAAACTTGGGCGAAACATTTTAGAAAAAAATAGAGATTGGTGAATCTTTTTTTTGGTAAAAGCATGGAAAATTAGCCCACCTGTGAATATTATCCCCTAAAATTTTCCTTGAAGGGGTCCTCTGTGGGGAGGCCAAAGGAAGACTACACTGGTGGGTGCTACTGGGACTTTCCGAAGGAGTGGTATGTAGGCTCCCCAAAGGGATATTGATTGGTGACCCTTGTGATGTTGTGAAAGGTGTATTTTGTCGGGGAGGGGTCCCGAGAAAATTTTCCCCGATAAAGGAAGATCATATAATGGTGGCTCTATGACGTCCTCTTTGCCTGAATGGTTGGAGGCCTTATGCACCTCCGGGTAATGGGGGGAGGTTTAAGAAATGACTAGATTTATGGGGTATCATGGGGTCCCTATGGTGTCAATTAATGTGACTTAATTTGTAACTTTTAAGGGACGAATATCTTTATCAATTCAATATAATTACATCCATAAAACAAAGTGAAAATTGAAAGATAAATTTCCTTTATATTAAGCTATGTGTTCAATAGAAAAAAAAAGGGTTTTTTGTTTGTTTACGTATGATAAAATTCCTATGTAGACATGTTCATCCTTACTGCTCTCAAAGTAGCTAGGACTTGCAGAGATATCTTTTGATGGGTCTTGGAGAAACATCCCGAAATAACTGGTGATTCCTTCTAGTAGCCGAATAATCAACCAAAGTAATGGAAATGATGATTGAGTGATGCATGGACCATCACCTATAGGGAAAGGATGCCCTATATTTTGGTCACTAAAGTACCTTCACCCCACGTGAGCATTCGAGTCTTTAGATGATTTGTAGTCAATTACCAGTACCAAACACTACATGGGTTGGGTAGCCCCAAAGATTATCATACGCACTGGACCTAAGCCGAACCCCCTCTTCATCGAGTCTCTGTTATGCTCAGGTATTATTTTCTGTGGGATGATAGAAGGATTTTAAGCACCCTGGATGTCAACTTCTATGTTTATTATGACCATGGAAGATTATGGGATGCCTACTCCCAATGGTCTTAACCTAAAACATTACTTGTTTTATTACCCCTGTGGGAAGAATTAGTTGGTTCAAGTTATGGTTGCTTTTAATTTTCTTGACTTTTCTTAAGGTGAGAATGGTTAAGAAAAGGTAAGGTAAGCACAAAAATTATCTGAATACCGGGTGTATTCTTACGCAAAGCTTACAGATGCTTAGTGTGTGGCTAAGTGAACATACAAAGTGTGATAATATGCGGATAAGCGATGATCCTCTACTAGATCCCTCTAATTACAATAAGTGTTTGGATTGTTCCTTGCATGAAATAGAAATTATGTGCGGATAATGGACTGCTTACAATTATCCTAATTAAACTATGTGGAACTAAAGGGAGGTGGGGAATCTAAATGCTTTGAGAAATAATTCATATGCAAGCCCGGGTTTGTGTAAAGGCAGAAGGCAAGCAAAGATTACTTTATTTTTATATTAACATTTGGCCCTAGTCCCAAAACTAATGAAAAATAAAAATAGATTTTTAGTAGCAATATTAGTCGATGATGGCCACTTACTCCTTTAATAATAAAACTATGTGATGTGCATAAACTTCATAAAAATAGTTTGAAATATATCTGTGAAATTCGACCACTTTCTCCTCTCCCTAATTAAGCTATGTGTGTTTTTTGAAAACTCTTAAAAATAAGAGAAATTTTAATTTCTATACTAGTTATGGTTAGTACAATAACCAGGCAAACTAAAAAATAGGACAACATAGTGCAATGGTGAATTAAATTCACTAAATGCTTCCAATCACCTGAAACAATGGAACTTTACTAGGCTTTTCTTGCATTATTGATACCACGTGTATTTTTCCAATACAGATGTGGAACGACGTGTCTTTCAGAGAAAAAAGAGTGCAGATGAGAAAAAAGAGTAAAATTTTCATTGTATAGCTCAGAACAGGTCCAAAAGGTCTTGAAAATAATAGTAGATAGGTCATGAGCACCTTATAACTGGTTGTGCAAAGAGGAGGTCCTACAAAACAACCATTAGAACAAGTAAAATAAACCAGTGGAGTCGTTAATTTGGTGTTAATGTTTTGTGGCAATGGAGTACCAAATAACACCTCCTTAACAGTTTATTTTTCCTTGCAAAGGATCACATAGATAATTGGTTTTGTTAGTAAACAGACTTAAAAAAAAGAAAGCATGATTAATATTAGACATAATGCATGAAGGAATATAAGCCTAAATAAAAGAGACAAATAAAACAAAATAATCAATGAAGCAAACATGTCAATGTATCAATGGAGAAAGACTCCCTTTATTGACTGCTTGTGGTAGAAGAATACTATCTAAAACACTTGAAGAGAATACTTTGAGCTATGGAGCTCAAATATCCTCAACAAGGAGTTCCATTTCCTCAGTCTCTTTGCAAGCTTCTCCTCTGTCTCAAAATAAGTGTGAAGACTCTCCAATGGTCGACTCTTCTTCTCTCACTAAGATGTTGCACTGATTAGAAGAAATATGGCCAACATGCTAGCAATCTCAGTTCCCTTGCTTCAGTAGTAAAATATGGTGTTGCTCTGACAGTAATTTGGTTACCATAAAAATGTTTCATCGTTTTCTCTTCCCATGGATTGTTTATATAGAAAATTTTGAACTCATCTTCCCTCTGTTGACCCAAGAGTGATAGTGACCCAAGAGTAAGACAAGAGGATTCCATTTAGGGTTGAATATCTTCAGGGCAACCTCAAGTCGATTGTCCTAGACTAGCCATGTCAGATAATCAACTCTCCAAGTGTGGGAACTGGTCTTGGAAAATGACAGTTCGTGTCATGTCTTCAAAAAATTTATTTCATTTTTCTTCATGTAATTATCTGTGTGAACCACCACCACCTTTCTCTTTAATATCTTGTCCCAATACTATCGTTGTTGTGTTTTTAGTGAATTCCTCACATTTAAGTCCTTAGTTATAATTTGGCATGGTTAGGATATACCCCATATACATTAACCTATCTCTTTATCTCTACCATACTCTTACCTTCTCTTTTATTAATCCCAAACCCTACATCTAATTTTAATAATGTAAACTTCTAACATTATTGTTTTTTCATCCTAATATAACCCCATGACCCTCTAACCTAGGGTCTCATTAAAATAATATTCCATATCCTATACTAATATAACCATTCCTATATTAATCTAGATAGGACCTATGCACATTAATACACTTAAGGCATATGTGTTTGGTTCCCATAAGCTAAGTACAAATTTTTATATGTTGCTACTATAGTTTTCATTTTTAATTTATTGATGGTACCCCGCTGGATGACTTTTCCACCTATTTGATCTCCAAGTGGCCACATACACATGACCCCCACACTTATATCGATGTCCCAAATGGAAGATGTAGATTAAAATGATATGGATTGACGGTTCTCATGCATTGTGAAAACCCTAAGGGGTTTACCCTATGTGTCTCTACCTCATTTTGACATTTTTCTTGTGTATTTGGCGGTTGTCTATCTCTCTGAAGCTATTCCTCCATAGCTCCACCTACAAGTATATTTTCCAGATACCATGCGCGTGATTCCTCCATTGGTTTTGTGAGGACGCTGGTTTAAACTTGATACAACATAGAGATTTGTGTCCAATCCCCCATAGGTAAGACAATTTATGTGTTTTTACTTGGTTGCTATGACCTTGATAATCATTTTATTTACTAATGTAATTTGGTTGATTTTGTAGTGAGAATGCACAACCATTTCGACTCGTTACTTGACCTCCCTTCAAGTAAACTGTGGCTATTCCTACCTCTGTCTTGATCATAATTTTATTTTATATTTAAATCTTTGTGTATGGATTTCCATGTATTTTGTAGAGATGCATCCTCTGTCTTCCATATGAGGACATTTGAGCCACTTCTTCCTCCTTCCAATGTTGCAATGACCTTCCTCAAATCAAATGCAACCCTCTGGCCCTTATTCGTCGCAAAAGAGGTAGGTGCCACTCGAACTGCCTTCTAGGTTCAATCACTCCTTTGTGGTTCACCTTGAACTTTGTGAGTTTTTCTAACACGTTAGGGTCCTATAATAATAGGGTTCATAAAATTTTGAATTGACTTTGATAAGTCTTGTAAATATGTACATACCTTTATTTCTGCAAGTTATTTTCCCATATTTTGAAAAAAATGAAAAATAATAAAAAATCAAAAGAGGGTAAAAAGTCCTAAAAGAAATATCAAAGGACTTAAAAAAATTTCTATACCCCAAAAGAAAAAAGAGATGAAAATAAAACCTGAAAGTGAGCAAGTCCAAATGCCACTACTTTTACTTTTTACTTCAAAGAATAATGACTATGGCAGAGTGTCAATAAATGCCATAATCCATGATAAGTCAAAAATGTTTAATCTTAACTTGTCATGTTTTCAATTTCATGTTTTAGATAGTGAATAAAAATTTGTCAAACAGTTTAAACTTGAAAAATCATTATATAGGTAGAGAATAATGAGGATCTCAACAGTTTAATCTGAGCCCTCGGATGAAATGAGGTAGATCTAGATAGTTTATGCTTTAAAAGAATAAATATTTCAAGGTTGCAAGTCTAAATGCACCTGCCAAATGAAGAAAAAATGTTAGAATAAGGCTGAGTAGGTAGAATGAAGTGGAGAAAGCATGTAATATTGATCATCGGGAAAAATCACTAATTTCCCCTCCCCTATAAGTATTCAATATTATAAAGCTATCAGTCAAAGAGGCTCAGAGCATTTCTCTGACTTTTGTTGGGACCAGACCCAAGGCTTAATGACTGGTTAGTTGAAAATGTTGAGTTCTTATTCTAAAATCCCCACTTTATCATTATTCATCCATAATTCATACATTATAACTCCTTTTCATAAGTAAAGACTCATTCTTACTTAATGAAGCATAAAACCCCATGTAATTAACTTCATCCCTTCAGAAACATGCATAAAATCCTCATAAATAAATTTATCCTAAGTATTGGTGAAATGATAAAAAGGTAAGCTATGCTTTATTCTTACACTTTACTTGGTGATCGTATGTATTTTGTGTTATATTCCATTTCCCTTTCATATTAACTTTTAACCTATTTTATTAAATCCCTAACTAATTACCTTATCCTACATATTTAACTCACTATATCTAAATACCCCAAAAAAACCCACTATTATAAAGTTTTAGACCAAATTTATTACCTATGTGCTAAAATAAAAAACCCCAATTACAAAGCCCTTTGGTCTAAACTATCATTAAATAAATATCCTGCCCCTATGGTCATTAAACCATTCAAAAAGGTTTAAATACTATATAATAAAAAACTAAATACCGCACCCTTTATGTTTTTATTAAGACATATTACAAATGTTTTGAGTAAAACATATTAACCCCGCATTCCAAAGTTTTAAATCTAATAAAGTTACAAAAGATTTAGCCCCGCTTATATATAAAATCCCACACTTCTATGTTGGTTAAAACATTACCTATGTTTTAAACCATTATCCCTATGTTATTATATAAACCAATGTATAAAGTTGCTAATCCTTGCCACCTAATAAACCCCACCTCGATATATGATTAAAGCCTTTACCCACAACAAAAAATAAAGGTTTAATTATATTTTTTAACTATCCGTGCATGCATATAAAGCCCGGTCCCACCATTTCATTTAGCCGCAACTTTCCATTCAATCTCAACCCTTCGCATCTAAGTTTTAGATCTGACGACCAATACGCAATATCGCATAGAAAATTTAATCGATCGCTTGAACTTCAAATGCACGTGAAATGGGTAGTTTTTCTCATTTATCTCTCCTTGATGTGTTTCTTTTTCATTGGATTGCGTGCGTTTTGTCCAAATCCACTTACCGCCCAAATGTTGTGCGATAACCACTGCTTGGTTTTCCATTTAAAATCCAAAACCACCTCCCACCATGATGCAACCTACATTTAATACTGATAAATATGAACAAAATATATGTTAAAACCTTTGAAAACCTTCGTTTATTAGTTTATCTACGCGTTTTAAACCTTTGAGTTACTGTTCCCGACTGAATAAAGTGTTTTGAGCCTCTGATTGCCAATTCATGCCCAAAACCTTTGCAATTGCCAATATAAATCCCTGAAGACTGTTGAGGAGCTATTCACTGCTCCAGAAATCTATTGAAGTCTTCAAATTCAACGGAAAACCTTGGAACCCTTTCAGAGCCAAGTACCTGCATAAAAAGGTATTTTCCAAATAAATCAAACCTGCAAATTGAGTTTAAACTATCTTGAAGAGAACCAATCCTTTTTTTAAGAAAAATAATCAAATTGAACAGCCTAAAAGCACCAAAAAAAGGCCAAACCCTGGCTAAATTTTCCCAAAACCTCGTTTATCCTCTGGGCACCTTTCAAGCAATTTTCCTCAATTGTTACAACTTAAAGATAAATTTCAAAGATTTGGAAGGCCAAAAAACCTCTGAAATACCTAGAATTCCTATTTTCTCAGCCAAACAAACTTAGAAAACCCTTGTTTTCTCTTTTATACCAGTTTTTATATCCTCAGATAAATTGATTGAGTATAAAACCTAGAAGAGACTATCCTTAGCCTAAAATTCGCCTAGTTTTCCCTCTGTTAAAAGAAAATTTACTCTTGAAAACTGTTTAATCTTGCAAAAGTAACCTAAAAATGCTTAAAAAACAGAGTAGTAGAAAACCCAAGGGAACCAAAGCCCCTAAGTCTACTCCTGTCTTCACTACCAAATCTGTTATATCAGTAAACCCCCTTCAACCACCTGTGGTTACTGTTGAAAGCCTTCCTTTAACTGATATTGATTATAAAATTGTTGATCCTGCTGTTGAATTCAATTTGTTAGATATACACAACTGGTGTTATGAAAAGTATCTAAACAAAATGAAATTCCTAATTGGGAAACACATTTACCCAAGTATATAGTTCCCTTAACCCACCCAGGTCAAGAAGTCGTAAGACTATGTCAAAATTAATATGAACCATATCAAAGGGTTGTAGTAAATGCTGGTAAAGAGATACTTTTCACTATTACAGCCTATTCTATTAATCAAATGCTACAATTGCATCTTGATCCCCAAGCAGTCCCCTTGTCTATAGAGGCCTTAACTCAACTATACCTTGGCCTAGATTTCCCTAAAAGGTTCATGATCTTTCAGAATTTTATGCCTTCTCATGTTGATATTCCAAAGATAAATCCTCCATACTCCACATCTAAATTTTCTGAAGGTTCTAGACATATAATCTCTATGCTCTCTTTTATCCTTGGATATTTTACAGATGAGCATACTGATGAATATATTCTTAGTTTCTTATCCACCATGTCTCCTGGTCAACCTCCATCAGTCATTTTTTATTATGTTGGTTTCATAGCAGATTCCATCCACTGCCAGTTGACTAAATTACCCACAGAAGGAGTATTTAGATATACTTCTTATCTTTTCCATTTGTTCCTATTCTTTCAAGAAGACAAACTTCTAGTCACTTTTCAAAAAATGGATATAGAGGGAGAACCTCTATCAATTATATTTTGGACTTCATTGCTCAGAAAATAATGTAATGATTTCACCTATTTAGATTTTTCAAAGCTATTTTTGCATCCAGCAATGAGCATATTGAATAAATCAGAGCAGCCAAGGATCAATGAAGAAATGAAAACAATTTTACAACTTTCAGAGAAGAACAAGGTTTGAGATTGGTACCTTTATGAAAAACACATTGAATTAAGGATTTTTGGGTCAAACTTGTTACCCTACAAGTTGCCCAAGCATATGTGTATGAGAATTTTTGCATTAGAATATCTTAGATAGATTCTCAATCCAGATTCAGTTAACTTTATGGCAACCAAGAATAAGACCCAGTTTAAGTTAAAAAATAAAATTGGTTCATTTATCTGCAACCACAGGGACGCTGAACAGGAAGTGACAAAGATGTTATTATAATTCAGATTTGAAGAGAGTTTTCCATGGAATTATGAAGCACAAGGGATCTTAAGCCAACTAAGAGTGAAATGTAAATTAACACCCTTTATCCATGAGTCAAAGCCTGAAATAGAAAAAAATTTCAATCAAGTTGAATGGATTGAAAACACCTTGACAGAGGCAACAAGCCAAAAATATACAACACAATCATTGGAAGTTGTCAAACAGCCAGAAACATCAAGTAAAAGAGTCAGGGAAGAAGGAGCGTACACAGCAGAGACAACAACTGAGACTAAATTTAAAATAATCTATAACAAAAGTTCCAAACTCATTTCAGTTGATAAGGAGAAAGTAACAATTGATATTGATGAGACAGATGCTCCAGTGACCAATGATGATATAGCAACATCCATAATCAATGAAACACTTGTAGAAATTCAAAAAGAAAAACTAATAAATCAGGATGACACACAAATGATTGAGAAACAACACAGCATGGAAGCCTCTTCCTCACAGCCAGCTGAGGAAAAGGACTTGGACATCAAAGAGAAGTACAAGCTAATTAAGCAAAAATATGAAGAAATAAAGACAGAAATATACTCGCAATTCTTGAAACAGAAGTCTGGCAGTCAGAATAGATTATTATCAGCATTTGATTATTCAAGAAATAAAATGATGATGTCATTTCTATAGCCTACTATCTCAGTACAAAAAAATAGTATCATATTATAAAAAGGTTGATCTTGAGGTAGACATAGAAAAAATCCATGAGTTAGACCAAATTGAGTTCCATAGGCAGAGCTCTGAAATGTTATATTCTACAGTGGCAACTAAAGAAACGAGTGCTAATAAACTCCAAAATACCATCCTCAACATGCAACATTAGATGAAGATGGAAAAAGCTTCACTATATGCCAAAGATCTAAGGATCAAAGCCTTAGAAGAACTAGTATTATAGGTGGGATATGATCCCTCAAACATCAAATCAGCAAAATTACTAATTAAGAAAAAGAATGAATATATAGCAGCTTTAAGGAAACAACTCAAAATTCCTCAAAGTGAGCATCCACTAACAAAAGAAGTCCTCCAGGATCAAAGTGAAAAAGAGGAAATGATGACACTAATACTTCAATTGACAGCTCAAATTAAGGAGATGGAAACACAAATGGACAAGCTGGTCCAAGAAAGAGAAATTGTAAAAGAGCTAGAAATTCCTACAATTCCTACAGTCATCCCAATGATTACTACAACAATACCTTCTACTTTAGGAGAAAAGTTAGCACCAAAGGGCCCACTGGCAACTGCAGTGCTAGTGACTTCTGCCACCATTTTAGCTACAAAATCTTCTACCATAGCTGTACAGCATATAGATGAAGCCAGCCATATAGGAAAAGAAATGGAAGATATGTCCTTGAAAACAAATGAAATAAACAGATTAAACAATATGATTGAAAATCTTGAGAGTGCCAATAAAAAAACTCAGATTAATGCCAAAAATCATGAACAGAAAGCTATCAGATTAGGGGATCAACTCAAAAATCTACAAAAGGAATTGACTTTCACAAAGCAGATCTCCTACATCAAAAATCATCTCTGTACAAACATCATTGAATCCATTCACAATCAATGGCCTTCAATTCAAGCAATATTTGAGCAAAAAGAATTGTTATTGGCAACTGAATCAGAGATATAGAAGACCAAGGATGAATTGACTAATAAAAATGAACAGGCATTAAAACTCATAACATTTCTCAATAGAAAGAATAGAGAAGAACTTGAGGAACTTCAAGTATTAGACAGGATAGAGGCAATCCCACAAATTAGGAAAGTTGTCACTAAAAAGAACTTGATGAAAAATATTGAAGAAAAGTGTGAAGCCATGAACCTTGCCATAACTATATTTATGGTAAAGTATACAAATCTTAGACAGAAAGACTTACCTGATATACATGTTTTCAACGAAAATCTTGTGCCACAGAAGGACTATGACAAAAATATTAGGGAATTTTCTAAAGAGCAAGTAAAAAAGCCACCAGCACAAGACACTCCTATAGGGAAATTTTTACTTCAGTATTTTAAGGATTTATTCTTCTTACAACATGAAATTAAGCATCTCTTTGTCATCAAGCCTTCTTTTGCAAGATATACTGAGGCTGATGATAATTTCAGGAAGTTGAAGAATGTGAAAATTCCTAAAGCAGAAGAGTGGCAGACTTTCACAGACTTGATGTAAAAATTGAAGATAAAAACAATAAAACAGTTTGCCTCAATATAGTCAAAAGAGAAGCAAAAGAAAAGAAAAAACAATTTTCTGATTTTTACTGCTAAAAGATATATTTTACAGCAGTAAGACAGTAAAACTGATGGTCAAAGAGTATAAGTGTCAAAGAGTATAAATTTAGAGAGTATCAGCAGGAAAGACTATCAGCGAAGGCAAGAAGATTGCAAGATAATATCTAGTAGCCAACAAGCAAGACACATAGGTAGCCAATAGCTCCTTGTAATCAAAACAATTCTATTTATTTTGGATAGAAGAGGACAGCTTGCTGATTTGTTAAGCAGTTGTCCCTTTTATTATGTAATGATATTTTATTTTTCCTAAGTTAATTCCTAGAAGTCTTCTAGGATATTTGTAATACATTTTGTATAAATACTTCAACTCCAGAAGTATTAAGTGTGGAATAAAATTGCTAAAGATTATTATAAACATATTGTTGACTTGAAGGCTATGCGTTTCGACTTTGAATAGCAGACTGGATCACCTTTTTGGCATCATACTTCAGGATCCCTATGATAATAAATCTGGATTGAATTACTCTCTAAAATTGTCATTTGTAATCTTACTTTGTTACATGCATACATCTGTGTTTTAATTCAAAATCTGAATGTGCAACTAGGAGTATTACTACAGGACATGTTAATAGCACCTCGTTTTTAACTAGTTGTCATTTCTTTGTTTTCTTCTGATTTCTGGTGTTGAGAATTCTTAGTTGCTCTCACTCCCGTTTGACCTCTTCCTTCTACTTCCCTTTTCCGGATCAAAGGATCCTTAAGTTCCTTTATCCCAATCATACCACCTCAAAAAAAAATTTCCCATAATCTCCAAGGGTTATCTTTCTTGCCCTAAAGACATTTGACCTTTTAGGCCCTGATCCTAGTTCTGCTAGCTTGATTTAGACTCCATAGCCCAATGTACAAGTAAATTTCCCTCTATTCATCCCTTCTAGTGATTTTTTCCCACCAACACAATCAATCAAAACTAAACTGCCTATCAATAACTAGCCTAATATCTACAAATAAAACAGAGACAAATTTTAAAGAGAGAGCCCTCTCTGAACCCTAGGAAGGCTATATACTAGAGTTTGAAGTAGGTTTGTGGTTACCTCTAGAGTTCTTTGACTTAAATCCAAAATCCCACAACTTAGGAATTTATTAGAGTGATAACATGCTGGTGACCATACTGGGGAACTTAACCAATCCTTAGTCATAAAATTTGTCTTGGAGAAAATTATTTTATTCATATTTTTATTTCAAGATTATTTTTTATAGGTTGTGGGTATTGAAAAATTGTAATTATAGCTTCTAGGAAAACCTACTATACCAGGTCTAACCCGGATCCTAACCCTGCTGTCATAGTAGATAACCTAGACCGAATTAGAAAAAAGAAAAAACAAACAGAAAAATTAGAAGATGAAGTATCATTAATAAGAGTCAATTAATTACCTCAAGAATTAGTTAGTCTGCATCATTATTTATTTTGATCTGAGATTTGAGCATTCATTATTTAAAAGAAAATCTGAAAATGATTTAAAAACTACTGTTTTAGACCCTGCTTTTGTGTCATATTTTAATACAAAATAGAAAATTATTACAGTAAGATCTAAATCAAATAAAGCTGAATATTAGACTAAAGTTGAAGAAATTAATGTTACAATTCTTAAAGATATTGATGAGGCTATTGAATTAGCTAAATTTTTGACTTATGAAAACAAACCTCCAGTTTCTCAATTAGACACCAAAATAATACCAGCTGTAGATTCATCTTTGTACGCTATTACATCATATATAAATACCACTCCCAACCCATCCATAGATTCATTTATCCCTAGACAGGCTTTGAAACCTAGAATAATTTTTTCACCATCCACTTCATCCACTATATCCACTAGTTTACCTTCTGATTTTGCAAATTCATCATTCTCATTTCCTAGTAGCTCCACTCATATCCCAATATCACTTCCCAACACTTCTAGTAAAATTTTTAGTTCATCAGCTATCATTTCCAGCACAGCTCCAAGTTCTTCTACTAGATCTCCTTGTCAAACTAAACTTTTAGCCATGGTTGCTAGATATGCTCCCCTTGTCTTACCTCAACAGTTGCATGACATGCCTCAAGATTATAAAAAAAAAATACCATTCTTTGATGGTACTACACAATATACTGCTCAGCAACACATAACTAAAATGACAGACTTCTTTGAAATTTATGAAATAGATTACTCAGATGTTCAAATGAGATTTTTTTCTCAAACTTTGACTGGAGAAGTAAATAAATGGTTTAAATATCAAGCTGCTGGTAGCATAACTGATTTAGCTATATTTTTTACAATGTTTTTGAATAAATGGGAAAATAAAAAGAACCCCCTTCAAATATTATCTGAATTTGATGCATTAAAAAGAGCCCCAAATGAGTCAGTTCAAGATCACTGCACTAGGTATAATCGTGTCTATAATTCTATTTCTACAACTCTTAAACCTACTCCTTATTATGTTCCCTGATGGATTTGATGCAAATCTAGATTATCAATTAAGGGAAAGATATGCAGACACTTTAGAAAAAATGCAAGTAGATGCTGTTAGTGTAGAAATAAACATATTAGCTAAAAAATCCAGACTCAGAAATGAAATAAGGGTGACTATCAAAGAAGAAAATTCAAATTTGGATGCAAAAATAGATAGTTTAGCTAAAACCTTAGAAAGAATGATGGATATACTAGATAATATAGAGAAAAGACCTCATTGGGATAATCAACAACAGATCAGAAATCCCAACTTTAGAAAAAACATAAATCAAGGAAAAACAAAAGAAACAGGCCCAGACCAAACAATAAGGCCACCATTCCAAGAGAACTATGCCGAAAGTTCTCAGAATAATGATGAAGATGAGGATTAAATGAATCATTTAATGAGAATAGATGATGATAATACTATTTTCCTTACCCAAGAAGATCGGGAATTATTTGAGCTTCAATAGCTTAAATTATAATCCAGTGAATCTTTTGATTATAAACAGGGTTATGACTTTGCCATAAATGAAATACATAGTCAGTATAACCTTAGAAATAAGAAAAATAACGAGTCTTCTACTAAAAAAACTTCCCAAAATCAGAATAAGAAAATAGCAGAAGCTCCAAATACAAAATTTTTGCAAATTCTCTCAAGGGAAAACAAGCAAAGCTCCAATTCTCCCCAAAACATTTCTAGTCCTAAAAAAGCATCAAGTCCTAAAATTGTTGATATTACCGATGAAGTGGCTCAAGCCTTAAAAGACACATAGAAATCTACTGTAGAAAAAGCCTCTAATTCAGTTAAATCAACAAATTTAGACCCTAAAACACCTTCTGCTGATCCTAAATATATAGATTCAAAAACTGATAATTCAAGAAGACCTTCTGATAGTTCTAATTCTGAAAAAGTTTCTACTGCCTCTCAAACAACACCTGAAAAGAAAATTAGAAGTAGTAGAACACAGGAAACTCAGACAGAGACTATTAAGCCAATTGAAAATAAAAACATAACTGTAGAAACTCAAAATAAACCAAGCCAAACTATAGTTAATAAAGAAGAACCGATTCAAATCAGTAAGTCTCAACCTACATTTAATATTCAAACAAAAATTTCTAAGTTGAAAATACCAATTCCATTAACTTAATTGGTGAAACATGACTTATAAAAATCAACTATAACTCAAACATTGAATATGAATGATGGTGAAGATTTTATTAATTTGAATGATGATCAAACAGAGTTGATCTTTGGCCTAGATGTGAATGGAAAAGATGCAGATGGAGAAGTCCCTCCTTTTTATATCAGTCTTACCATTCATGATCAAATTCTACATAACGCTATGCTATATTTTGGAGCTTCCCACAATTTAATGCCTAAAACCATTATGGAAACTCTAAATCTAGAAATAACAAGGCCTTACAAAGATTTGTTTTCTTTTGACTCAAGTAAGGTTAAATGTTTGGGATTAATAAAAGACTTATGTGTAACATTAGTTCAGTACCCTGGTAAGAGCATATTAATGGACATTGTAGTAGCTGATATCCCCCCTAAATATGGGGTGTTACTTTCTCGCTCATGTGGAGAAAAGTTACAGGGATCTCTAAAAATTGGACATGATTTATGCTACTATCTCGGTGTTTGGTCAACCTAAAAAGTTATATAGGGAAACATTGATTAAGTATATGGTCAGTAGTGCTGAAAGATCTATAAATTTTCCAATTTACACTACACCAACTGATCTTGATTCTTTTATCCTGTGTGACTTTGAAACTGATAAAATCCAAACTGAACTAATTGAAAAAAAAGAAAGAACCAAAAAATGATAACATATTTCATCAATCCCTATGGCATTTAGACTTTGATGGATAAGTTAACAAATTAGGGGCAGGGGCAGGAGTTTGGATAACAAACATGGAAAATAATCACTCAGAAGGCCATGCTTTCAGCTTAATTTCAAATGTACAAACAACATGGTTGAGTATGAAGCCTTAATTCTAGGACTTCAAATCATTAGAAATTCAGGAGGACAACGAATTTTAATCATGGGAGATTTTGAATTAATCATGAAACAAATAAATGGAGATTATTATGTTCATAATCCAAGACTAGGCCGATACAAGGACACTATGCTAGATTTAATTGAAGATTTATTGGAATATAAATTTACTACTATACCTAGAAAACAAAATATACAAGCTCATTGTCTAGCTACCTTTGCTAGTACATGCAATTTACCATTCCATCCAAATCATAGATATATTTCTGAAGTCAATCATAGGCCAATAATTCCAGATAATCTTAAGTATTGGCATATTTTTTCTCAGGATGAAAAGATTTACAGGTTTTTGAACAATGAAGGAGAATTTCAAAACTGTATGATAGATATTGATTGTACAATAAATAATGATTTGGATTATGAAATAGATTCAAATAAACTAGATGTAAATAGAATAAAGTTTGATAAACCAACTAGATTTACTCAAGCTGACATAGATATCTTAGAGAAAGTAGAAATTGAAGAAAGTTAGGATGATGAATCTGACATTTTAAACCTCAAAGATAATTTCTTACCTAAAGGATTAACACCCTTAGAAGATCTTTTTGACTCCAATGATGTAGCCAGAAAACCAAAAATGGAGCCAGTAAGATCTGACATAGAAGAGTGTAATATTAGTACATAATTGAAACCTAAAATGATAAAAATTTCTATAAATTTGCCTCAAGAAGAAAAGGATAAATATATTGAAATTTTAAAGGAATATCAAGGTGTGTATGCTTGGAGTTATGAAGATTTAAAATCTTATGATACAAACATAATCCAACACAAAATTCCAATAAAAGAGGATAAAAAACCATTCAAACAAAAGTTGAGGAGAATTAATCCTGTACTATTACCTTTGATAGAAAAGGAAGTTAAAATAATGTATGATGCCCAGATCATTGCACCAATCAGATACTCTGACTAGGTTTCAAACCTAGTTCCCACTAAAAAGAAAACAGGTGAAATTAGATTATGTGTTGACTTTAGAAATCTTAACAAAGTATCTTTAAAGGATAATTACCCTTTACCTAAGATGGATCATATATTACAAAGGGTAGTAGGTTCTTCTAGGATATATTTGTTAGATGGCTTTTCAGGATATAACTAGATCCTAGTGCAAGAAGAAGATCAGGCTAAAACAGCTTTCACCACTCCTTGGGGCACTTTTATGTATGTAAAAATGCCTTTTGGACTGATGAATGTAAGGGAAATATTTCAAAGGGCTATGGATATAGCCTTTGCAAAAGAGATTCATTATTTTTTGGTAATTTATTTAGATGACATCACTGTTTTTTCCAAAACAAATGATGAACATTTGGATCATTTGAGACAAGTTTTCATTAAATGTAGGAAATTTGGAATCTCTCTAAATCCAAAGAAAAGTCTATTTGGACTAGAAGAAGGTAAGTTACTGGGGCATATAATCTCAAAAGAAGGAATTGGAATTGATCCTGCTAGGATAGAAGCAATTCTAAACATTAGTCCACCTAGAAATATCAAAGAGTTACAAGCTTTCTTAGGTAAGATAATTTTTTTAAGAAGATTCATTTCAAACTTAGCAAAAATAATTAGAGAATTGAATAACATGCTCAAAAAATATTCAGTTCTTAAATGGACGGTTGAGGCTAAAAAATATTTCGAATCTATCAAACTAGCCTTAACCAAAACTCCAGTCCTGATAAGTCCTGATTTTAAGAAAGACTTCATAATCTTTTCATTTTCTTCAGAACATACCATTGCTACAGTTTTACTGCAGAAAAATGACCAAGGATTTGAACAACCTATAGATTTCTTCAGTAGAACTCTTAGAGATTCCCCTTTGAAATATAACATAATGGAAAAAGAAGTCTTAGCTTTGGTAAAGGCTATAAAATACGTCAGGGTGTAGATTCTCTACTGACACATAATTGCCTATGTCCCAAATTCTATAGTAAAAGACATTCTTACTCAGGATGGTCCTGATGGAAGAAGAGGCAAGTGGATTGCCACTATCCTAGAATATGACATAGAAATTAAACCCACAAAACTCATCAAGGGTCAAGGATTAGCTAGACTTATGGCTGAATCCAACTGTAATGCCTTATATATAAATTTTATTGCTTAGGTTGATAATGAGGAAGAGATGGTGACTCCAACGACCAGTGAAGCCTTATCAGATTCACCTTGGTACTAAAATATCATATTTGTACTATCAAACTTACAAGCTCCTCCTGGATTGTCAAGAACTAAAGCTAGATTTCTTAAACTTAAAGCAGCAAGATTTTTTGTATTAGATAATGTACTCTTTTGGAAAGATCATAGTGGGATTTTACGGAATTGTTTACTAAAGGAAGAAGCTGATAAAATTCTTGAATAATTTCATGCAGGTGACTGTGGAGGGAATTTATATTGGACAACTACTGCTGATAAGATCCTTAGAGCTAGTTTCTACTGGCCTACTTTGTTCACTGATGTTAAAAAGTCTGTGACTTCTTGTCACAAGTGCCAAATTTTTGAAGGTAAGAAAAAATTGTTACCCCTACCTCTAAAGCCTATTTCAACTGAGATGTCATTTCAACAATGGGGATTAGACTTCATTGGTGAAATTCACCCTCCATACTCAGGCCAACATAAGTGGATTTTAACTGCCACTGATTATTTTACAAAGTGGATCGAAGCCATACCCTCTAGACAAGCCACTAGCAAAATCATTATAGCCTTCTTAGAAAATAACATTCTTTCAAGATTTGGATATCCATAGAATATTATTATTGATAATGCAGCAACATTCAAATCCAAAAATATGATTTCCTTTTTCCACAAATACCATATTACCCTAGGCCACTCTACTGCATATTACCCTCAGGGTAATGGCCTAGCTTAATTCTCAAACAAAAGTCTTGTAAATATCATTAAAAAACTACTGGAAGATAACAATAAATCTTGGAGTAGAAAGTTAGTCAATGCCCTATGGGAAGATAGACTTACAACTAAGAAATCCATTGGTACATCACTTTAACAGCTTGTTTATGGAATGGATATTGTTTCTCCATCCTCCTTAGGAGTACCAGTAATGAAAATTATCCAAGAATTATAGGTTGAAACTAATGATATTCATAGAAGGATTAACCAAACTATTCACTTGCAAAAAACAAGGGAAGAAGTTTATGTTAAATCCCATGTTATCCAAGATAAAATCAAGAAAATCTATGATAAAAAGACCAAAGAGGATGACTTTTACATTGGATATCAAGTGTTAAAGTGTGATTCTAGGAGAGAAGACAAATGTAAACATGTGAAATTCGATTTCCTGTGGAAATGACCTTATGTAATTTATGGATATAGAGGAAATAATGTTTTCTTTTTGAAAGAATTAGATGGAACAGATCTACAAGAAGGACCAGTCAATGGCAGAATGTTGAAGCACTACTACTCCCCTGAGTTAACAAATAGTTAGTTTTTATTCACTTTGATCATTGTACATATATATTGCAAATTTTAGATTGGATTGGATGTTTTCTTTACATAGTTGAAGCCCGAAGAGAAGGCCCTAAGCTTTGAAGGGTAAAATTTCATAAATATAAGTTATTACATAAAGCAGGAGACACTTACAGGAACATCATAGTCAAAATTCAAAGGCTACTGGATCTCAAAGTTCTTGACATTTCACCAGTGAATTCCATCCCCACGTGGAGCCACTGTTAGGGTCCTATAATAATAGGGTCCTGTTGTATTGTACAACAACCCTCCCCATTTCAAAATTTTTATATTGATTTTTATAAGAAATGGGTCTCCTTTTATTTTTCTTTTAGATTCAATAATTTTTCCTAGCTTCGCTTATTGCCAATATTAAAGAAAGAACTTTGTATATATGTAAATATTAAAAGGAAATCAAATGAATCATAAAACAAAGCAAAGCTTAAACATAAGTATTTATTGCATTTCACAAAATATGAAAGGAAAAGCTCAATATGTCATTTCTCAAAAAGTTCCGATGTGATAAAGTGAATCGCTAAATCGCATATCACATAGGAAAAAATTTAAAAGCCTTCTCCATCATTCCGATGCAATAGATCAGATCGCAAAAGTGCATATCGCATTAAACATAAGGTTGATTCTTCCCTTCTAAAAGTTCCGATGTGATTAAGTCTTATCACAATCGCAAATCAACAAAGTCATATCACAAGTGGTCCCTTTTGAAAAGTTCCGATGTGATGAAGTCTTATTGCAATCGCAAATTGGGAAATTCATATCACAATTGGCCCCTTTTGAAAAGCTCTGATGAGATAAGTCCAATCGCAATCACGAATCGGCGGAAAACTTAATGCATCCTTATGCGTTCATTTCAAAAGTTCCGATGCGATAAATTAAAAAGAGACGCTCATTGCTCATCGCTCCAAATCACATCACTCATCAGCAATCGAAATCGGAAGCTTCAAATGGTAATATTTAAATCAAGATTTTGAGATTGCTGATCCCCGATGTATGATCATCATTGATCGGAAATCAGATAAGTCATGAAATTAACTCAAATTTGAATGTGTGGTGTGACTTTCCATAATGGCATTTAATTTTTAAGATGGAAATCATTAAATCAGAATCATAAACGAAATCCTTTGCAGATTGTTTTTTTTCCTTTAAATGATTTCCTTTTTACATGACACTGTTTATTCTTCATCATTTTCCTCCCGATTCTAAGAGAATTTTTCATCATTTCCCACTTATTTACAGATCTGTAGAACAGCTATTCCGCTAATTTATAGACTTGTTAAAACGCTTCCAGATAGAGAAAATGTCAAAGAAGCTTAAGAAAGTAAAGGTTACCACCATCCCAAAGGAAAAGACGACCAAATTTAAGTTAATAACTGATACTACATGCCTTGGTCTCGGAAAGACTTCTTAGGAAGAGGTTTATAATCTGCTTGAAGCCGAAAATCCCACTGTGATAGAAGAAAAAGCGGCAGTGCCAAATGACGACTCAGAATTAGATAATCCCCTCAAAGAACTGGCATACTCTTATCTTCATAGAGTAACGGCTCGAGCAAATGTATTTCCATACTATGATTTAGTACGATGGGTAATAGAGGGCATAAACATCACAGACAGAGCATTTTTCACAGCTGGTGGAAAGATGTTCGGATCCTTTAAATCAGAGGATATTAGGGCAATGTATCATCTACTAGAGCCTAAGAAGATCTACAACAAAGCATTTCTAGAGGATTTCACAAAAAAAAACAAAATAGAGTCAGAACCTATTAGAGAATGGAGGAAAGCTCCAGAGAAAAACAAGCATGAATCCTCAGGTAAGTACTATGTAGAATCTATAGCACCTCCCTATTGCTACGTTGTTGGCATGATATGCATATTGTTTGGGTTTGCCAATTCTGTACGTTTTTCTATTGAAATGGTACCCCTGATTGACACCACAATTAATTCTTATATTATGGATTGGTCGGTCATCCTATCCGATAAGATAGCAAACAAAATTCTTGATTATAGAAGGAATAGGCATATGTCTATCGGAACGACACCCCCATTTCATCTGTGTGCATACACTATAGATGCCATATGCTTCAATTCCAAATTTCCCATTTTAGGATGGAAATGGACTCCTCAGTACCCCACTCCTATCCATATCTATCATAAATATTTGTGGAAAGCCCATTACAGAAACCATGTATATAATATTTGCATTAGATTTATGATGCCCATTCATCAAGCCATTTTTAACAAACCCCCTCTGCGGCTATCAGATAAGGCCAACCTTGAACTAAATCTAATTGGAAACTGGTTTGGAGAGGATAATTTCACTTACATCCAAATATTCGGAAGTGTAACCAACCCTCATGTTTTGCCTCTATACATTCCTGATAAATTACTAGCTCAGGAAATTTCCTATCAGATTACAGAGAAAGGTTTGTCCAAGAATCTTAAGACCTCCAAGAAACAAATGTGGCCTACATTTCCTGTCAAAAGTGGATCTTACACTCTCAATGATTTCAAGCATGCAGAGAAAGAAGCCTTGAAAATTAAAGAACTCAAACTAGCATTCATCGCCCCAAGGCAATATGACCCAAATAAAATCGCTCTTAATGTTACATCTATAGTAAAAATTGCCAATTTTGAACATGAAGATGATAGTTTTGATGACTTATTTGTCTCAGCTGAAGTTTTTGCACAGGTTCAGCAACAAGCAAGTTCAAAACTGGAAACAAGCGATATGGATAAATTCATGCTTTACAGGAACAATAGGTTACTGACAATTCCTCTTGACCAGCTACAATTGACTCATTTTCTATCCCAAGAAGAAAAAAAAGAAGAAAAGGGCAAAAATATTGATACTCAAACTGAAAAGGTAAACACAGGAAAGAAGGCTGACAGCTCCTCGATATTGATATAAATGTTAATTCAAAATAATGTGAACAGTTCGATCAGCAGAACAAAGGACAGAATGATTTCCAGAAGCTGAATACAACATAGACATCTATCATCACAGTTAAAGAGACAGTCGGTAATATCAACACTCCAGATGTTGAAATTATTCATGAGAATTCATCTGAGGAGATTGTGTTAAAAGTTGAAGATATACCACCCTTGGAAATTTTCTACAGCCCAAAGCATAGAGCTGTGGTTAAGAGGCAAAGAAAGAAAAGAAAACTTGACCACAATCTATTATCATCTTCCCAAGCCGAATTGATGGATATTGTTTGGAAAAACTCCAAGGTTGATCCTTCAGAGGACTTAACAAAAATATCTCAGTATGCAGAGCCTATACAACAACAACTATGGATAAAGCTTCCGAGGTAAATTTGTTAATAAAAGAAAAAGATCAAAGAATAGTGCAGCTGGAGCAGCAATTAGTTGAAGAAAGACAGTAGAATGAAGAACTTAAAGAAAAGTTAAATTCTAAAAGACAAAAGCTTGACCAGCAAGCTATACAAAACCAAAAACAATTGTCCCAAGAGTTAGATGAATTACAGACATTGCTTCAAAGAGAAAAAGTGGCCAAGGAGGAAGATAATGCAATATTGCAAGCAAAGCTGCAAATATTTAAAGATTATCTTGTGGTAGATCAATTCAAGAAGGAAGCCCTTGAATCAAATAAAATGCTATCATTACAGCTTGATATTTTATCTCAGAAGATAACAATGGTTGATCCTTTATGTGAGATAACCATGTTGCTTGCAGAGAAAACAACAAAATCAAGACTTGAATTTGAAGATGTCGATGAGAAAATCTCAGAATTTCTCACATGGCAAGAAACAGATCAAGGAATTGCAGCTAATTTGCCTAAAATTCAAGAAGCACATCAATAAATTATGTTTGTAGAATGGGAGGAAGAGTTAATTAAAACAGCGAGAGCCATTTGCAGGGCGAGAGTTTTAATGAACAATGTGGTAGATTTAATCAATGATAACCTACATACCACTAACTTAATCTCTTATCACATTCCAGGACAACTTCCGAAGGTAAAAGAGTTAGAAAAACAATGGGAGAAACAATTGAAAAGCAGGTACCAACAAATTGATGCAATCCAAGAGCTAACATAGGATACATTCTGGTCATGTCTAGTTAAACCACACAGCCAACAATTGACTATGAAATGCCTCTCCCATGCTATTGCTAATATGCTTCCAAAATTTTCTGATGCCACCTACATCAGTCAACTACATTCTCGTCTGAGTCATCTGCCAGAAGTCAAATATATGTTATTGATATGCCAGTTGCACACATCAGATACGTAGAAAGTATCTTAGATCTATTCCAATGGGAACCACCATTCTATTTTTGCTAAATATCATTCCTAGTTTTCATGTTTTTTTATTCATCAACAACATCTAGGCGATGTTTAGGATAGTTTGTTAGAATTTTTAGTACTAGTTAAACCCATTTCATGTATTTAGAAAGGGGTCCTGAATTTGTAATAATTTTTGACTTGGAAGATACACTTTTGTACTTCTAAATACCTTATTTTTATGATGGATCACATTTTGTGATTTTATGAGGAATCATTTTTAAGAGTCTGCACTTTTGCATCTTGGAGATAGTTCTAAGTGAAATAACAGGATCGGAGTATCAATTGCATCAGAGAATTTTAAATGTGTTTGGTATTTCTATCATTTCTGTTTCAGTTTTCTTATGCGATGAAATATTCCTATTTAAATTGCTATTGTATATATATATATATAGATGTTTCTAAAACATTTCTCTTTTATATCATTTATGAAAATATAGGAATGTTATCTTTCATAGTATGTATAGACAATATAGAAATCTAAATCTATGACAGCGATGCTATTTACCCTCATGCACTTCTTAAATAGAAGTTGTTATCATATGAAATTCATCTTCTTTTAAATAGATAAGTCATCTTTATGATTGTTTGTTTAATTGAAATTATATTAAATCGTTCATCTTTAAATACTGTTAGTTTAGAGTTATTTGTATTTGTTTGGCAGTAGATTAAATATCAAATTTACTATTCATTATATACTAATATCACCTATCTCATTTAATAGGAACTGGCCCCATATTGTTTGTTATTGCTGTCTTAAAATAAGGTCTAGACAGGTTTCAATGTTTGAAGCTAGGATTTTAGGGGCTTGGCACTAGAGCGAGGGCCTAGTTATGAATCGCGAAGTACCTAACGACAGCAAGAGCAATTTGTCTCATCATCTCTTCACCCTCTTCTTCATTCAAATTCTTACGGAAGAAGTTGAAAAGAAATATTATCTACGCTACATTAGAGGAATAATTTGATTCTCCTATGTTAATTACAATTATTAAATTTGAGCAATTTTCATTATCACAAGAAAGAATGAGCTATCCTAGTATGTTGTTACTTCACAATACATTCTTCAAATTCTTACTAGGACAGTAGTGAAGCTTGTATTTTTCACCGGCCTCTTCGAGAAGTCATAAAATAATCTCTTGTGTTATATATGAGATTCTTCATCATCGACATCTTTCATTATCATTTCCATCTATTTGGTCTGGGAATACAATCCAAAATATTATCCGTCTCAAAACATCTACTTCACCGCCAATTTCCAAGATCTCTAATACAAGAAGGATGGCATAGCTCAACAAATATACATGGAAAAATCGAGTTGTTTTAGTTCGACCTGAATACTCACAAGCATCCTAGGCTACTAAAATTTAAATCACACTTACATACAGTTTCAAGAACATTAATAATCTCATGTTGTTTGTAAATTGAAATGGAGTAACACAAGAAGATGCTGTGGCTAAATTATTTCCATATACAAGAAATATGTGATCTTTATATTTTCATTACACGTGATCCATTACAGTTGCATATTTTTCAAGAAATACCTCCCTGTTCAGTTCGAGATGATAGGTCACAGCACCGATTAATCTCTCTAATTTGAAATCGTAATCTAAAGAACTCATCAAAGATTTCAACTCCTGATTTAATAGTTGCTGACAAAATTCCTTACAACATCAAACCTAGCAGAAGTGAAGTGAATGGTATATATTCAAGGCATTCTCAACATATATATCTCTGTAGGAGATTACATCAAGTTGTATATAGTTATCAGAGAGTAACATATCATTTCAGATAAAAAGAATGTTAATGAAGAGAGAAAATTAAAGTTAAAGATGATTCAAATAAGAAAGCATCAAATCTATTATGATATGAAGGATTTCTCATAGCCCTTGAAAACTATGTCTAATTGTAAATGGGTGAAATTAAAATACTGTGTAGATGAGTCTCCACTAAAGGCTCTTTAAGAACTTCAAGAGGAATGTATTACCGAATTTAGCCCATTCGATGCAATATCATTAGATTTTAGAGGAAAGAAGAAGAAGATACATTTATCATTGTGAAGAAATGAAGAAGAAAAATTCAGTTGAATTTCCATAGATGTGATTTTATTTTGCCTAGCTCAGATAATGAATAACAGTTTCCCAAAGGAGTACAAGAAGTAAGAGTATAAATGCACTTCATTAAAACATCTCAAGAAGAAAAAATTTAACTCCGACATTAAAGATAAACTCGCAAAGAAGCTTCTCCTTTCAATCTACCTGTAAATCAATCACTACAATTTGGTCTCCTCCAATAACATCTAAAACGCTTTGCCGGATTCTATGGATTATATCATTAGAAGATAAGAAGACCAGAGGAAAATATTTCTTTGCATGAACTCAAATAGTTTCAAGTATCAATAGAATTTTGTTAAAAAGTTATCCAAATGCAAAATTAGTTTGTTTCTTCCTCTCCCTAAATGCAGGTAATTATCCAAAGAAATTAAAGAATCGTGTACACAATTCGAGAAAAGTAGATAGCATCGATATTGTTTTAATTAGGAAATAGGATAATGCATTTTCTCTTAACTTACGAGATCTGTAATAGGAATTTACATAAATTATTGATAGATTCGTAGTTAATTACGTTTCAAGGTGCTCAAATTGAACTTGCAAATTCGCAAGTTTATATTGTCCAATTAGATCAATCTAAAGTGCAAGTTTTAGGAGACTAATTCGCTACTATTAGATTAGGTTTCGATTCTAGAATTAAATTGCATAATTGATATATTGATTGCACAATATCCCTTTATGGCTTAATTTTAAGCAGGATTAACCAAAACTCCATGGATATATTTACTGATTAGTCTACATGTGGGCGGAAACCTAATAAATTAAGATTGGAGTGTGAGGACACATGAATCATATAGCACAAAGTTTAAACAGAAAGTTCAAATTCAGAAGCTTCACAATAATATTCTTGAGTTCATTTCATCAATCATTCTTTGAAATTTTATCTAATAATCATTTTTTTCAGAATAATTTCCACTCATTAAATTGAAGTTTTCATATTGCATATTTCAAGATGTATTAATATTGTTGATCAATTCAGAATAAGTCTTTATTTTTCTTTTATTTTGATGGGATCAAAGTCCAATGATGGTGTAGGAGAGGATGGGTTTTGGGGCTAATCCAGAAAGGGGAAAACTATGTTGTCATGTAGATTAGAATTTGAGTGTACAAATAATAATGTTTGTAATATGAGTTCCAAGGACTTTTATAAAAGTAACATGGTTGAATGTCAAAATATCCGAAGGTATATGGTGACTCTAAAATTGTCATAAGGAAAGTAATAAATACTATTCATCGTCTTCAGTCATCTTGTTATCACAAACCCTTTGTCTGTATATATCCTCATTTAAAGATTCAATACTCTATTCCCTAGATGTAATCTACACCGATTTATTAGCTAATGTTGCTTCTAAGCCTTCTAGGCCGCAGATTATAGTCTGGGGACAGTGGCCCCGCCTGAATTATTCACCCTGAAAATACACCCAGTTTAAAGTGTTTAATCATGATGAAGATTCAAGTATTACACTTTGGAGAAATATTATGATGATCGTAGGGATGAAAGTGACATGATTCAAATAAAATAAAAATAATGAAAAATGACTCTGGAATTCAAGTGGTAACTTGAATTATCCTATGATATCAAAGATAGATTCAAAAGAAGCATTAAATCTCAGTTCAACTTTAAAGTTTGAGTTGATAAATCTCTATGACGTAATCTAAACCATAAAATGTCACCACGTTAACACAAGAAGAAGCAGCCTTTCATCAAGCCTAAACAAATCAGCAAAGTGTTTTCCAGGAATTATGAAGATTTGAGAACTTATCATACTTCTATCATCTGAAGATACAATTCTAATGATTCATTTCCATGTGAAACTAAAGATAACAAAATTTAAGTAGATTCATCCTAACTTAGAAAGTAAAAATTAAAATAGAAGTTGAATAAATCCTGAAAGCCAAAATTATCTTCTATGTTAGATATCCAAATTGGGCTCTAAGTGCTCAAGTAGAAGAAGAAGACATATTAGGATTTGTATAGATTTTAGAAATCCAATAAGGCATGTCAAAAAGATAACCCCACTACTTACAATGGAACAGCATATTCAGCAAGAAGGTTCAATTAATGTATTCTTTGATGGATTTTCAGCTATAACAAAAAAATCGGGTAGGGGACTCGATGATAGATTAAATCAATTCGCAACTGTCGGGAACATATGTCACCAAAAATGCCTTTGGTTTGATAGTCAAAAACATAATCTTCCAAAGAAGAATTGATATAGCTTTCAAAGGTTTGATTAATAGTCGCTTCATGTTCCACTCGATGACATAATCGGCCTATTCAAATAAAATAACTAACTATCTGCTATTATTTAAAACAGATTCTAACGATGTAAAAGGTATGGCATTCTTTGAATCCAAAAACATTTTCTCTTAATGAAGGGAAATCCTTTAGATTTATTACCAGATGGCATATATTGATTTCCCCGACACAAAGGATATTTATGATATCTCTTTCCATATAATAAGAAATCCATATGTTATTTTTAGATAGATAAATTTTGTAAAACGCATTTGTCATTTCGATTTTTTCATAAGTATTTTATTTTTTATACGATTAGAAGAATTTAGTTTTCAAATAGGGACATAAAGAAATGAATAAACAAGAAATTATTAATGCCTAACATCGATTATTCTAATTTTTTTCTATCATTTTATTTTGTATATTTTTAGTCAAATATCTTATGTTGTTGTTTTGACACAACTCAATAATCAGCATTGAAGCATCTATTTCCTCTTTTGCCCAAATATGTATGAGTCAACTTAACTATTCGTGGCGCAGAAAACAAGCTTTGCCATGTTTAAATATATCAAACACTTTAGGCCATCTCTAAAATCACATACAAATATTGTCTCATTTTCTAAAGGAGACAATGCTAAGTACAAAGAGAAGCAGGAGAAAAAGGGCTAAATGGGGTAATAGCACTACAGAATATGATATTACTAAAATGTTCCAAGTAGGGGATTAAGTGCTTAAGTAAGTTACTGCATTTCCAATATTCTGCAACACAAGATCAAGATAACACTATTCAAGTAAATTGTATGAGCATCATAAATTCTCAACTAATGAAGACCATATTTTACTTAAAATGGGTATGCTCCTTCTAATATCAATTATGCAGTTTGATTTTAATAGAGCTAAAATTTTTAAAATCATTGATGATGTGTTATTCGTAAGAAATTATGATTCCATTTTCTAAGATGTCTAGAGAAAATTAAAGCACAATATGTTTGCAAGAATTACATGACAGTTATGGACATTTTGAGTGAGATATTATACTACAAGATAATTCATGCTGATATTATCAGTTTACTTGTTTAAATATGTCCATGATTATGCAAGGAAATGCACGCTATTGGAGACACGGAAATCTCAGATTTTCGCACTGCAAGAACATTGAGTACTAGTCAATGGGGCTTGATATTATTGAGAAATTGCCTACATTTTCCAAGAAATCATGTATACATTTTTCCTACAAAGAATGGATTACTTCATAAGTAGAGAAAACTTTAAAGGTAGTTACTGCTGCAATCATTGAATCTATCAATAATCTATCATTACAGTTTGGTGTATCTAATGCTCCTTATTTTTTATAATGCATCTTATTTCTTCGAAATATAATGGAATTTTCTTCAAAGAGGTTTCAAATTGTGTTATCTCAAGAATATTATTTCAAGGTAATGGCTTGAAATAATTCAATAAAAATTCATTAAAAACAATAAAAACGGTAGATCAAAAATCAAAATACTGGCATAAGTTCTGATTTGCACTATAATAATCGTATAACTCGTAAGTTCACCGTACTTCACCTTCAATATTGTGTATGGGAAGTTAGCCATATCACTTTCAAACCCAGCACTCCCACTTTGCTCCTAGTACACTCTTATTGAAGAAAATCTCATCTTCAAGCCCAACTAAGATTTGATCAAATCCTCAAATTAGATGAAGAAGTAGAAAACGCCAAAATCACTATGCTAAACATCAACATCTTATAAAATGTTCTTTGATGCAAATTTAGGATCTAAAACATTACAATGCAGGACGGTTTTGAAATGGGGACAAAGCACATGAAGATAAAACAGCCATGTGCTTTGTCCCATTTCAAAACAAGATCACCCATTTGTAATGTTTTAGATCCACTAGAATTTGCATCAAAAGAATATTTTATAAGATGTTGATAAGCTTAGCATGAGTGATTTTGGCGTTTTCCTTTCTTCATCTAATGAGGATTCGATCAAATCTTAGTTGGACAAGATGGGCGGATTTTCATCAAATTGTACTAGGGCTAGAGATGGGAGTGCTAAGTTTGAAGGTATTATGGCTTCTTTCCATACACAATATTGAAAGGTGAAGTACCAATTGAAGACTTCGAGTTATACGATTGGCCCATAGTGCAAAAATCAAAGACTTATGCCAATTATTTTGATTTTGATCTACCGTTTTTTTGATGATTTTAATGAGATTTTTATTAGTTGATTTTTCCAAACCATTACCTCGGGGGTAATAATTTGCGTAATATTTTAATTTGAAACCCTTTTCGAGAGAAAATTCCATTATACTATTTTCCTAAAAATAAGATGCATTATAAAAAATAAGGGCATTAGGTACACCAAACTCGGTGTAATGATGAATTGATCAATGAATTCAATGATTGCATCGTAATTCGTCACTCAAAGGATTTTCTTCTACCCATTTTGTGAAGTAATCCATTGGCCGTAAGGATGTATCCTGTTTCGGGAAGAATGTGGAACAATTTCCTCCAATAATATCAAGCCCCCATTGTTCAAATGGTTGCTCAATGTTTATCGGGTCATAGCGAGTAACCGGTTTCCGTTGTCTCCCACCTGCGCTTGGTAAGTCTCACATTTCCTCATATAATCATGGACATATTTAAACAAAAAGTAAGCCAATAATATCCAACATGAATTATCTTGTGAGTCAGAGTATCTCTCCAAAATGTCCACCGCCGGGTCCATCATGTAATTCTTGCAAACCTTGTGTGCTTTAGTTTTTCTCTAGACATCTTAGAAAATGGAATCATAATTTCTTCTCCGAATAACACATCATCAATGATTTAAAAGTTTTTAGCTTTTAATATTAAATCAAACTTACTTTTGTAATTGATATTAGAAGGAGCATACCCATTTTAAGTAAAATATCAAACATCAGCATATCGAGATCTCGTAATTTATGATACTCATCTAATTTACTTCGAATAGTGTTATCTTGATTCGATGTTCCGGAATATTGGAAGCTCCCCGATAATAACTCGGCAAAAACCCTTGTCCCCTAAAAATTTTTAGCCGTTTTAATTTCAATATCATATTCCCGTAGTGCTATTACCCATTTGGCCCTTTTTTCTCCTACTTTCTTTGTACTAGCAATTGTCTCAATCGCAGAAAATGGGACAATGACTTTTGTACGTGTTTTTAGGAGGAATGGCCTAAAGTGTTTGATATATTTAAACATAGCAAAAGCTTGTTTTTCTACTTCTCGGAATAGTTAAGTTCGGTACTCTCCTTACATATTTGAACTAAAGAAGGAAATAGGTGCTTCAATCTACCGATTATCGAGTTGTGTCAAAACAACAACATAAGATGTTTGGCTAAAGTATACAAAATAAAATGATTAGAAAAATTAGGAGTAATCAATGTTGGAGCATTAATAATTTCTCGTTTGATTGAATTAAAGGCTTCATTTTCTTTATGTCCCTATTTGAAAACCAAATTCTTCCTAATCATTATCCGTAAAGGTAAAACTATATGAAAAAATCAAAAGAACAAATCGTTTTACAAAATTTATCCGTCCTAAAATGACCTATTGATTTCTTATTATGTGGAAAAGGGATATCATAAATATCCTTTATTCTATCGTGGTCAATATATATGCCATCTTTAGATACAATAAATCCTAAGAGTTTCCCTTCATTAAGAGAAAAGAATGATTTTTTTGGATTCAAAGAAATGCCATACCTTTTACATCGTTCAAAGATCCGTTTTAAATAATGTAGATGGTTAGTTATTTTATTTGAATAGACAAGCAGTGTCATCCGTATAGACAATGACCGACCTATTAATCAAACCTTTGGAAAGCTATATCCATGGCTCTTTGGAAGGTAGCTCCAACATTTATCAAACCAAAAGGCATTTTTTGGTAGGCATATGTTCTATTTGGCTCCGAATTCAGCTTTTAGTCTATCATCTAGATGCACCAAGACTCGATTACAACTCGAAAATCCATCAAGAAAATACATTAATTCGTAACTAGCTAACAAGCCAAGTATCCGTTCCATTGTAGGTAGTGGGAAATTATCTTTTTGACATGCCTTATTGAGATTTCTAAAATCTATACAAATCCTAATATGTCCATTCTTCTTCCTACTTGTGTACCAAATTTGAAACCCAATTTTGAATGTCGAACATAGAAGATACTGGCTTTCAAGAGTTTATTCAACTCTCGTTTTAATTTTACTTTCTAAGTTAGGATGAATCTTACTTAAATTTTGTTGTACTCGTTTCACATCGTAGATCATTAGAATTGTATGCCGAATGATAAGTATGATAAGTTCTCAAATCTTCATAATTCTAAGAAAAACACTTTTGTATTTGTTTAGAAGCTTGATGAAAGAAAACCTTTCTTCGTGTTAGCCCGAGTTCTAGATTGACATTTTATGGTTTAGATTCAGCATCGAGATTTATCAACTCAAACTTTAAAGTTGAACTTTGAAGTTTGGCATTAGTAACTTTTTTGAATCTATCTTTGATATCATAGATATTCAAGTTTTACCACGCATTTCTAATGGAATTTTCATTATTTTTTTATTTTATTCAAGATCATGATCACTTTTATCAACTATTTGATCATCATAATATTTCTCCAAAGTTAATAAGTTGAGGATATCTTCATCACATTAAAAACACTCGCTAGTTGGTAACATTTTCAGGGACAGATGGTCGAAATATTAATTCAACTGAGAACCTATCCGGACTATAATCTTCGCCTAGAAGGAGCTTAGAAGCAACATTAGCTAATAACCGGCTTGTTGAATTCCCCGAGATCTAGGAATAGGGGAAATATTGAATGCTAGAAAAATGAGTTGTAAGATCTTCGAACAAGGGTTTGGTAATGTTTAAGATGACCTCGAAAGACAATGAATAGTATTTATTACTTTCCTTATGACAATTTTAGAGTCACCATATACCTTCGATATTTGACATTCAACCATGTTGCTTTATAAAGTCCTTGAATCAAGGTCATATTCCTCGCAAAGGTTATTTGTACACTCAAATTCTAATCTACATGACAAATATACAGTTTTTTCCCTTTCCGGGATTAACCAAAAATACATCCTACTTCCTACACTATCATTGGACTTTTGATCCATCAAAATAAAAAGAAAAAAATAAAGACTTATTTACAGATTGATCAACAATATTAATACATCTTGAAGTATCGTATGTGAGAAACTTTCAATTTGTGAAGTGAAACTATTTAAGGTAAAAGGCATTATTGGGCATTAAAATTTCCAAAGAATGATTCGATTGAGTAATTTCCAAGAATGTTATTATTGAAAGCTGCTGTGCTGGTTTTCCCTGCTCAAACTTTGTTACCGTATGATTCATGTGTTTCTCCCGCTCAATCTTAATTTGATTAGGTTTCCCCTTTATAGGGAACCCACATGTGAGACTAATCGGTAGAAATGTATCCATGGAGTTTTTCGGGACTAATCCCCGCTAAAATTAAGCCATAAAACTTAGGATGTGCAATCAATATATCAATATCCGAACTATTCTAGGATCAATCGTTGTCTAATAGTGACTTAATTAATTTCTCCTAAAACTTGCACTTTAGTTCGATCTAATTGGACAATATGAACTAGACGAAGTTCAATGTTCAATTTAGAGCACACCTAAGCCGGCATTATATTTGATGATGCCTCGAATCTATCAATAATTTATGTAAATTCCTATTACAGATCTCGTAAGTTAAGAGAAAATACGTGTTTGTGAGTTAGATCTATTTCTAATTAAAACAATACGTAGCATCTACTTTATCGTGCTTACCCGATTCTTCGTCGCTTTTGGATATTACACCATTTGGGAGAGGAGAAACAAGTAATCGTGCATTTAGTTCTTTTAACAAAATTCTATCGATGCTTGAGCTTGTTGAGTTCATGCAAAGAACATTTTCCGGTCTTCTTCGTATCTTCTATAATGTTATAACTATGGGAATCGTACACTACTAGCGTTTAGATGTTGATGGAGGATTAGAATATGGTGATTGATTTCTTTGGGTAGGTGAAGGAGAAGCTTTCTTTACGTAGAGTTTTATCTTTAGTAATCTGGAAAGTTAAATTTTTCTTCTTGGGAGATGTTTTAACAAGTCTCCGTTGTACTCTTACTTCTTGTACTTCACCGGAGAGCTTCTTGTTCATTATCCGAGCTAGGCAAAATAAAATCCCACATCCTATGGAATTCAACTAATTTTTCTTCTTCGTTTTCTTCTAATGATAGAAGTGTATCTTCTTCTTCTTCCTCTAAATCTAACTCTGCATTAGATATTGTACCGGTGGTTTAGATTCGGGCTTGTCCGATTCCTCTTGAAGTTCTTAAAGGGCCTTTTAAAGGAAGTTTCATCTAATTGCTTTTTTAATTTCCACCATTTTGTTAGACATAGTTTTCAAAAAAATTTGTAATCCTTCCATATCATATGGGTCTTTAGGTGCTTTCTTATTTGAATCATCCTTGAAACTAACTTTTTTGAATTTTCTCTTCATTAGCATTCTTTTTATCTAAAGAAATGATATGTTTTTCTACCGCGATGGCTTCCTTCATGTTTTCAAATCAAAGTTGCAAGTTTAGCGCCTTCATCTACAAAGATGTCTATGTTTGAAGGTAAAGCGTATATATACCATTCACTTCATACTTCTTCACTAGGTTTTGATGTTGTAGGAATTTTATTCAACAACTTGTTAAATCTAGAGTTGAAATCTTCGATGAGTTCTTTAGATTCGATTTCAAATTAGAGAGATCATTAATCGTAGTTGCTATTGACCTATCATCTCCGAACTTGGTTAGGAATTGTTCTTGAAAAATGTCCTAGCTAGTAATGGATCCCCGATGGTAATGAAACACCAAGATCCCGCCGCTCGCAAAGTGTATGGAAATAGTTTAACCACAACATCTTCGTGTTACTCCATTTCAATTTACAAACAACATGAAGTTGTTAATGTGTTCTTCACTAGTATGCCAAGGTCGGACTCAAATTTTGGTAGCCATTTCTCGCATTTAATGGGTAATTGATTCAAAGGTCCGTGCCTTAAAACAACTCCCTTCGCATTTTTCCATGGTATTTGTTGAGGCTATGCCATCCTTCTTGTACTAACAGAGAGGATACCGAAGGAGAAATTGGAAAGCGATTGAGTAGATGTTTTTGAAACAGATGTATTTTTTTGGATTGTGATTTGAAGTTGGGAAGTAGATGGAAATGATGTGAAAGATGTCGATGATAGTGATGAAAGAGTCTCACCATATAACTCTAAAGTTGTTTTTATAGCTCTTTCGACTTCTCGCAGGAAGTTCAACATAAAATACCAAGCTTTTCACTTTGCAATCTAGTAAGAGGTTGAGAAGGAATGTCAGGAAGTAACACCGCCTTGGGATAGCTCATATTCTTCTTGTGATAATGAAAAACCCTTTCAAGTTTATGAATTAATGATTGTACCTTAGGAGAGTCAAAATTATTCCTCTAATGTATTTAGGGTTTGCATGGGTGTAGTAATTTTCTTTTCAACTTCTTCCATGGAGATTTGAGATGAAGGAGAAGTTGAAGAAGGTGATGAGGACAAATTGCTCTTGTAATGGCTCCTCGTGGATTTGGGTTTACTTGCGATTCAGTTTAGGCTCCTCCTTCTAGTGCCAAAAATTTTGAAGCCCCCTAAAATCCTAGCTTCAAACATTGGGGAAACCAATTGTCCGGACCTTTGCATAACCTCTCGCTTGTAATAAGCAATCACTAGATAATATGGGACCAGCTTTCCCAATAATAAATGAGATGAGTTGATGATGAGGTGTTTGTATAATGGATGGTGAAATTTTTGATATTTAATCTACTACTTGATAAATACAAAATAACTCTAAACTAACCTGCATTTAAAGATGAACACGATTTAAGTATAATTTCACTTAAACAAAACAATCATAAAGATGACTTATCTATTTAAAAGAAAGATGAGA